>CM042405.1:9617296-9659796 GCA_023634145.1 Thymallus thymallus | reverse complement strand
CCCAGTGCATCACAGCTGGGTCCCAGGCCACTGGAGGGTCATGGGTACCCAAGATGCCACTTGGCCCTCAGGCATTTTGTTTGGACCTCTGAAATGCACTCCTCTTTTGGGATCTTTTCACTGCCCAGGCCAATGCCAGAGACTCACTACATGCACGCACACACACACACACACACACACACACACACACACACACACACACACACACACACACACACACACACACACACACACACACACACACACACACACACACACACACACACACACACACACACACACACACACACACACACACACACACACACACCCTACCCATTCCAATCACGGGCAGCATATTGAGGTATGCGTGACTCCATCTTGTGATCTAATGTGTTTTACATCAAGAGGTCCAGTTGGTAATCTCTTTCGTAAGGAGGACATCTTGTTTGAGCCAGCTGTTTGAATTTCCTATGCCCACTGACACTGCAGTCAGTAGTTCTGATTCCAAGTGTCTGTGTGTGTGTGCCAAGCCGGGGACAGGCAGTGCCAGGGCTGGATGACTTAATAGAGATCTGGTGAGTTACCTGACTTGGAGGCTTGGGGCCATGCCAGTGATACTGCAAATATGTAACACACATTAATGCACGCACCTACATACAGTGGGGAGAACAAGTATTTGATACACTGCCGATTTTGCAGGTTTTCCTACTTACAAAGCATGTAGAGGTCTGTAATTTTTATCATAGGTACACTTCAACTGTGAGAGACGGAATCTAAAAAAAAAAAAAAAATCCAGAAAATCACATTGTATGATTTTTAAATAATTAATTTGCATTTTATTGCATGACATAAGTATTTGATCACCTACCAACCAGTAAGAATTCCAGCTCTCACAGACCTGTTAGTTTTTCTTTAAGAAGCCCTCCTGTTCTCCACTCATTACCTGTATTAACTGCACCTGTTTGAACTCGTTACCTGTATAAAAGACACCTGTCCACACACTCAATCAAACAGACTCCAACCTCTCCACAATGGCCAAGACCAGAGAGCTGTGTAAGGACATCAGGGATAAAATTGTAGACCTGCACAAGGATGGGATGGGCTACAGGACTATAGGCAAGCAGCTTGGTGAGAAGGCAACAACTGTTGCCGCAATTATTAGTAAATGGAAGAAGTTCAAGATGACGGTCAATCTCCCTCGGTCTGGGGCCCATGCAAGATCTCACCTCGTGGGGCATCAATGATCATGAGGAAGGTGAGGGATCAGCCCAGAACTACATGGCAGGTCCTGGTCAATGACCTGAAGAGAGCTGGGACCACAGTCTCAAAGAAAACCATTAGTAACACACTACGCCGTCATGGATTAAAATCCTGCAGCGCACGCAAGGTCCCCCTGCTCAAGCCAGCGCATGTCCAGGCCCATCTGAAGTTTGCCAATGACCATCTGGATGATCCAGAGGAGGAATGGGAGAAGGTCATGTGGTCTGATGAGACAAAAATAGAGCTTTTTGGTCTAAACTCCACTCGCCGTGTTTGGAGGAAGAAGAAAGATGAACACAACCCTAAGAACACCATCCCAACCGTGAAGCATGGAGGTGGAAACATCATTCTTTGAGGATGCTTTTCTGCAAAGGGGACAGGACGACTGCACCGTATTGAGGGGAGGATGGATGGGGCCATGTATCGCGAGATCTTGGCCAACAACCTCCTTCCCTCAGTAAGAGCATTGAAGATGGGTTGTGGCTGGGTCTTCCAGCATGACAACGACCTGAAACACACAGCCAGGGCAACTAAGGAGTGGCTCCGTAAGAAGCATCTCAAGGTCGTGGAGTGGCCTAGCCAGTCTCCAGACCTGAACCCAATAGAAAATCTTTGGAGGGAGCTGAAAGTCCGTATTGCCCAGCGACAGCCCCGAAACCTGAAGGATCTGGAGAAGGTCTGTATGGAGGAGTGGGCCAAAATCCCTGCTGCAGTGTGTGCAAACCTGGTCAAGAACTACAGGAAACTTATGATCTCTGTAATTGCAAACAAAGGTTTCTGTACCAAATATTAAGTTCTGCTTTTCTGATGTATCAAATACTTATGTCATGCAATAAAATGCAAATTAATTACTTAAAAATCATACAATGTGATTTTCTGGATTTTTGTTTTAGATTCCGTCACTCACAGTTGAAGAGTACCTATGATAAAAATTACAGACTTCTACATGCTTTGTAAGTGGGAAAACCTGCAAAATCGGCAGTGTTTCAAATACTTGTTCTCCCCACTGTACATACAAATGAGCACACACCTAACTCACATACAGTAAGTATATACAGTTGAAGTCGGAAGTTTACATACACTTAGGTTGAAGTCTATAAAACAAATTTTACAACCACTCCAAAGATTTCATGTTAACAAACTATAGTTTTGGCAAGTCGGTTAGGACATCTACTTTGTGCATGACACAAGTAATTCTTCCAACAATTGTTTACAGACAGATTATTTCACTTATAATTCACTATATCACAATTCCAGTGGGTCAGAAGTTTACATACACTAAGTTGACTGTGCCTTTAAGCAACTTGGAAAATTACAGAAAATTATGTCATGGCTTTAGAAGCTTCTAATAGGCTGATTTACATAATTTGTGTCAATTGGAGGTGTACCTGTGGATGTATTTCAAGGCCTACCTTCAAACTCAGTGTCTCTTTGCTCGACATCATGCGAAAATCAGAAGAAATCAGCCAAGACCTCAGAAAAAACTTGAAGACCTCCACAAGTCTGGTTCATCCTTGAGAGCAATTTCCAAACGCCTGAAGGTACCACGTTCATCACAAACAATAGTACACAAGTATAAACACCATGGGACCACGCAGCCGTCGTACCGCTCAGGAAGGAGACGTGTTCTGTCTTCTAGAGATGAACGTACTTTGGTGCGAAAAGTGAAAATCAATCCAGTAAAGGACCATGTGAAGATGCTGGAGGAAACAGCTACAAAATTATCTATATCCACAGTAAAACGAGTCCTATATCGACATAACCTGAAAGGCCGCTCAGCAAAGAAGAAGCCACTGCTCTAAAACCGCCATAAAAAATTCACATGGGGACAAAGATCGTACTTTTTGGAGAACTGTCCTCTGGTCTGATGAAACAAAAATTGAACTGTTTGGCCATAATGTTTGGAGGAAAAAGGGGGAGGCTTGCAAGCCGAAGAACAGCATCCCAACCGTGAAGCACGGGTGTGGCAGCATCATGTTGTGGGGGTGCTTTGCTGCAGGAGGGACTGGTGCACTTCACAAAATAGACGGCATCATGAGGAAGGAATATGTTGAAGCAACATCTCAAGACATTATTCAGGAAGTTAAAGTTTGGTCGCAAATGGGTCTTCCAAATGGACAATGACCTCAAGCATACTTCCTTAGTTGTGGCAAAGTGGCTTAAGGAAATAAAATCAAGGTATTGGAGTGGCCATCACAAAGCCCTGACCTCAATCCTATAGAACATTTGTGGGCAGAACTGAAAAAGCGTGTGTGAGTAAGGAGGCCTACAAAACTGACTCAGTTACACCAGTTCTGTCAGGAGGAATGGGCCAAAATTCAACCAACATATTGTGGGAAGCTTGTGGAAGACTACCCAAAACGTTTGACCCAAGTTAACCAATTTAAAGGCAATGCTACCAAATACTAATTGAGGGTATGTAAACTTCTGACCCACTGGGAATGTGATGAAAGAAAAAAAGCTGAAATAAATAATTCTCTCTGACATATCACATTCTTAAAATAAAGTGGTGATCCTAACTGACCTAAGACAGGGAATTTGTAATAGGATTAAATGTCAGGAATTGTGAAAAACTGAGGTTAAATGTATTTGGCTAAGGTGTATGTAAACGTCCGACTTCAACTGTACATACACATGAGTAGTTATATTTACACATACATACATACACACACACACACACACACACACACACACACACACACACACACACACACACACACACACACACACACACACACACACACACACACACACACACACACACACACACACACACACAATACATTACAATGTTAAACAGACCCATTTACCCAATCTCTCAAATGTAAAGCATATTTGAATGTTTGTATTGACTGCAGACAGAAACAAGGAGGGAGGTAGGGATTCTTAACTACTATATGTGCCAATTTCACCTGGGCATTTGTTATATCAGATATCGACTGGATGATACACTTTCAAAATGAGAGAAGAGAGTTATTTAGCTTTGAAAAAGCTAATATAATGAAAAACCAGCAGAGCGAAATAATAAAAGTAAGAAATGTCAACATATATTGAACGTGGAAAGAGAGCAAATAAAACTGATGAAAGAAGTTCAAACCAAACGATTGTTTCGGCTGATCAGGCAGAGTTACAATTCAGAATGGGAATTACAAACGAAACGATTGTTTCGGCTGATCAGGCAGAGTTATAATTCAGAATGGGAATTACAAACAAAACAATAAAACTGCAGGTAAATGAATCCTCAATCTGGAGAAAGCATTAGAACAATCAAATTCTAATCACCTCATTACATTACATTGGATATATGGTAACAAATCACTGAAATCTTCTTCTTCTTCTTCTTCTTCTTCTTCTTCTTCTTCTTCTTCTTCTTCTTCTTCTTCTTCTTCTTCTTCTTCTTCTTCTTCTTCTTCTTCTTCTTCTTCTTCTTCTTCTTCTTCTTCTTCTTCTTCTTCTTCTTCTTCTTCTTCTTCTTCTACTCCTCAGTATTACAGACCACACTTTAACAGTACAGTTACCATCCCAATCTCTCTCTCCCCCCACCCCTCCTCTCTTGGGCAGATCCATTACCCCTCTCAGGGTAGGGCAGAGGAGTGGGTATACATTACAGTACAGTGATGTGTGTTGCTGTGAGCTGTGTACCCACCCAGAGCTGTGTACGTGTGCAGTGTGGCGAGGGGCAAACATACCAGACTTTCTTCCCGTATTTTTGATGTGCTTGCCTTCACGGGGGCTCTCTAATTCCATCTGGCAACAACAGACATGGCGGCTCGGCAAGAAAAAACATTTCTATATGTGTAAATTAGGGCCCTGCCTCCCCAAAATTGCATTGCCGGTCCTCTGAAGTAGATAGCAGGGGGGACAACAAGATCTCACAGTTTCCCTTCTAAATTTAACGTATTATGGATGACGGTAAATCTTTTATGCATTTATTCTGCTTGATTACAAGGTTAAAACATAAACAAATCAAAGGTTCATATTCTCACGGCTTACTATAGCATTTTGAACTGCGGTGGTGAAGTGGTCTGTGCAGCACGCTTCGGCTCCAATTACACTGTAGTAGACTATATCAGATCTCATTATGTAGGAACTGTGTGTAGAGAAGATCACACAGCCTCCTCTGGTGTGTAGAGGAGATCACACAGCCTCCTCTGGTGTGTAGAGGAGATTGCACAGCCTCCTCTGGTGTGTAGAGGAGATCGCACAGCCTCCTCTGGTGTATAGAGGAGATCGCACAGCCTCCTCTGATGTGTAGACGAGATCACATAGCCTCCTCTGGTGTGTAGAGGAGAGATCAGGACATCCACAGAGACTGGCCACACAGAGACTCCATCAGCTTCAGGGGAATAACCTAATCTAATCTTAATCTAGGAAATTAATCTAAAACCAAGCAGGGATTACCCCCATCTAAGGAAGAAGAGGGACTTCTGGAATATAAAATGTACACTTTCCGAGTGCTATTATGGTGGCTACACCTCCAGGCAGAGTAGATGACAACCATGTCACCTTGATAGAGAAGAGTAATAAGGTTTGAACACCGGGTGAGCTGGTTGTGTTTAAGAGGAAGAATAATGTTTGAACAACATGCTGGTTGTATGTGAGAGGAGGAATAATGTTTAAACGCCCTGCTCATGCTGGTTGGGTTTAAGTGAGAGAGTATTTGACAAGGGAGTGAGTGCTTGTAGTCGGCTGGTTGTTTTAAAGAGACGTTTCTGTGAGAAAGAGCAAGAACCCTCTTGTGGTGGCTATGGATATCTTCTTCTGTTCTGTGTGTGATGCTTATACAGATATATTCTTAATTTGAGGCAGTTTGCTACAGCAGGAAAATAATCCTGCATCAACAGGAAATGGGAATTATCATGTGGATCATAATTTATGGACATTTTTGGGGGGTTGATCGATTCGTAAGGGATAATGGAATTACTAACTTCAGATGCCTTTTTAAACCTCAAATACACTACACTACAGGAATGTTCTCCTGCAACAGGGTGATCAAATTAAGATCCTACATATGGAGTACAATTATTTTATTTATTCAGTGTAATAAAACCAGTAAAATAGATTAACTGCAGATTAAGTCATTGCTATAGTGTACCGGTTTTCTCTCACCCAATAGATACAGAATTATAAACGTTAGGGAAATGAACCAGATTTCTGTGAAAGATCATCATTTTAGAGCTTTCATAATCTTCATGTGCAAAACCTAATGACATTTCTATGCAGTGATAATTCACAGAAGGTTATACCATAACGTTGTAATGATATGCAGTATCCTACATTCTGGCAGAGCCTACAGTATATTCTACTACATAATCTGTGTATTTCTACATGTGTGTTAAACTGTTTATGTATGTTTTTGTGTCTTAATGTGAGTGGTTCTGTGTATGCATAATGAATGCATACATCTGTTATTAGCAAGTGTTTTATTGCTTGTGTGTGTAAGTGCGTGTGCGCGCATGTGTGTGTTAAGTGTGCGCACATGCACACGCACAAGTGTCCATATGTCTGTGCTTTTTTATGACACCCTCTCCCCTCCCCTTTCCTCCTCTAACTCCCATCCCGCTGTCCTGTAGTTCTGAGTAGTATAATGGCAGTTTTCCGTGGGGACCACTAAAGGGTTTTGGACATGTTTCAAGTTTCAAGTTTTATTAGTCGTTTGTACAGGATACACATGGAAGAGAAGGCCGCCCTGCCTCAGCCGCCTGCCTCAGCCCTCCCTCAGTCCTAGAATTGCCTCAGCCCCTACTCAGCCTTGCCTCAATCAACAGCCTTGTCCCAAAGCCCTTCCTTGCCTCAATCCTGACTCAGCCCTGCTGCCTCATCAACCCTGTAACAGTTCTGCCTCAGTCCTGCCTCAGTCCTGCCTCTCACCTCTGTCTCAGCCCTGCCTCACAGAGTTCTTCCTTGGCCCTGTCTCACAGAGTTCTTCCTTGGCCCTGCCTAACAGAGTTCTTCCTTGACTTCTCTCACAGAGTTCTTCCTTGGCCCTTCCTCACAGAGTTCTTCCTTGGCCCTCTCTCACAGAGTTCCTCCTTGGCCCTCTCTAACAGAGTTCTTCCTTGGCCCTGCCTGGCGCAGAGTTCTTCCTTGGCCCTCTCTCACAGAGTTCTTCCTTGGCCCTGTCTCACAGAGTTCTTCCTTGGCCCTGCCTCACAGAGTTCTTCCTTGGCCCTTCCTCACACATTTCTGCCTCCGCCCTGCCTTATACCCTGCCTCCGCCCTGCCTCATACCTTGCCTTATACCCTGCCTCCATACTGCCTTATACCCTGCCTCCGCTCTACCTCATACTCTGCCTCCGCCTTGCCTTATACCCTGCCATATACCCTGCCTCTGTCACAGCTGCTTTCTATTTATCATTAAATTCACTCCAAACCTTTCTGTTTCAGTTCTGCTGCCAGACTCATAATTAACATTTCAACTTGTGTCAAAGGCCTGCGTTTTCCCTCCCCACCACCCAAACCACCAACAGACTAAACTATTTCAATACAATTAGAAAGAGAGGGGGGGGGGGGGGGTGTAAGAGAGAGAGAAAGGAGTGAGGGAGGGGGAGCTGGATAATTACACATTTGATCAACACTTTCCCTTCTGGATTTTCCGTCTAAGTTCTATTGAGAAGAGGAAAAGCACAGCAGTTCAATGTGTTAGATACTTACCACTCTCTTTTTGTTATTTATTCATCTACAGCAATTCAAGTCTGGCAGCAACTTTGTGTGAACGAACAGAACACAAAATATAATGTAACATTAAGCAATGCAATGAGAACCAACCTTGAAGTAGTAGTTTAGTTGTTTAGTTGGATGGGGGGGGGGGGGGGTATATTATGTTTCAACACTGCAGTGACGGATGGAGGGAGGCCAATAATGTAGACTATGAAATGGGAGATACCTTTTTAAAAATAAGTAGCTGTCAGCAGTATAGATTTATCGTTGGATTTGCTCCCAAAATACTTTGAATGCACTTTTCTATATCATGTCTGCTGTTTATAGCACAAATACAGATTTGTAGTAATTATTTTAGTAATACTATTTGAACGGACGGACGGACGGACAGATAGATACTTTATTGATCCCGAGGGGAAATCTCTTCGTCAAGCAGCTATGAAAAACACAGGTCAGGTGCAAAATGCCAGAACGAAATACACAAAAGACATATACATGATACATAGTGCGGCAATATGAAAAAATACAAGAAGTCTGGATTGCAAAAAGCTATAGAAAGGCATTGCATAGTATGACTGAATATGTACACTATACATTGTTACAGAGTGCTAGGTGAAAAAAAATTATACAAATATTGCAAGTTGATATAAAGAAATAAAACATATTTGCATGGTTAACTATACTATACAGGTCGATGGCAGAGAAAGATACTTAAATAGCTAAATGTGCGTCTGATATAATTTAGGGTAATAATAATAATTCCCTTAAAATACAGTCCTTAGTACAGGGTTTAATTACAGATAAATGCATGTATTGCACATTCAATATACTAAATGCAATGAAAAAAGATACTACTGACAGGATACTAATATGCAGTCCTGAGTGAATGACTACGTAAATTCAGTCCAAGTTCAGACCAAAAATTACTTTCAATACTGGACTACTGTAAAGCGATATAGAGTGCCATTTGGGATGCAGCCTGTGTCTTCTACGACCGTATTAAATGTAAACGCTCCAGTCCTCCAGTCTTAATAAATGGTAATGATAGAGTATGATTAATCCTGCTAGGTCACACATTGACACCATAATCACACTTAATCTAATTATGTTTTATTTTCCTCCTGACCTCCTCTCCTCTTCAGAGCGGTCAAGTCTGACTTCCTTCGTTCTTTCTCTCACAGTATACTGACCCGTTCAGTGGAGAGAGATATGGGGGCTGCGGGATGCGTCGCACCGAGCGGTCAAGTCCAGAAAAAACTAAAAGAGTAACGCATGATTCCTCATAAAAGCTGACACACCCATATTAAGCTATAATTGAAAATGTAAATAAATATATACAACAAAAAATGTATTAAGTCGGATATATATTAAGTTTATCAATCAGGAGATGGAGGGAGATTCTAAATTCATGTTAATGACAACGTTATCTTCTGTTTTAGGATGGAACAGACTATTGTCTTTAAAAAAATAGCCTACTGTCGAACTATTGTCTTTTAAAAGAAATTCTATTGTCGGACTATTGTCTTTCACCTAGCCCTTGCTCTGCTCATCTGTCTGCGAGAAGGTGGCCTGTAAGGATAATTAACAAATTAAGCAATTAATGCGTTTGTCAGCACTGTCTTTCTCTTCTCTTGCAGCCAAACTGCACAAATCAGGCCTTTCTCAGACTCTGCCTCCCGGGACGATTCAGAGACAGATCCTGGACTGATACACATCCTCACACCTTCACCACTTTTGCTTTCTGAGCAGTTCACTCTAATTTAAAAGAACAATAGAGGGATAACCACAAAGCTAATTTTTTGGGAGAATCCCACTCATTTGTTTGTACAGGTTTTGCCTGCTTGGAAGGACAAGCTTCAATAGTTTAAAAAAATTAAAATAACTCTCCATTTTGGACAGGATTTCCCTCATTTACATATTTGGAAACTAGGAGCACACCACTTCTCTGGTTTAGCTGCTGACTTTAGCTCAGTGGATGGAAGCCCTGACGAGAAGGCCTGATGAGAAGGCCTGATGAGAAGGCCTGATGAGAAGCCCTGATGAGAAGGCCTGATGGAGCAGGTCAGCACAGTGGAGCTCCCGCTCTCCCCTCTTCCTCTCCCTCTCCCCTCTCTCTATCTCCCCCATTCTTCCCCCAATCTCTTCCCCCACCTCCCTCCGTCCCTATTCCCCTCCTCTCACAGTCTGTAGTGGTGGGATCCTTAATACACAGTCCCTAGTGATCCCCATTAATTATAAATTAACAATACAGACTAAACCCCATGGCATCAGGGAGAAGCTGTCTTCCAACACCATGAAATATAGATGTGGCTTAAGTCCTTTATTAATTAACGTATTTATACACAGATTATTGATTCTTAGAATGGACAACAGGGAAGGGGGAACACCACACACCCATCAATGTTATCTCAGTTAGTGAAATGACTCCTGTGCCCAGCGTAACAGTAATTTTGTCCTAGAGAGAAATGTAAGGTGTAGTTTATTTGAGAAGGGAGGGAGGGATGGAACATTCAGGAGGTATCAAATCAATAGTTTATAGGGCAGGGTTGACCTACTTGGCACTCATGCCTCTCAATCTCTCTTTAACACACACACACAGTCACACGCTCTAACACACTCTCTCACACACTTGCACACACACCTATGACCCTCACAAACTTCTACAGATACACCATTGAGAGTATCCTGTCGGGCTGTATCACCACCTGGTACGGCAACTGCACCGTCCCTACAGAGGGTGGTACGGTCTACCCAAAGCATCACCAGGGGCACACTGCCTGCCCTCCAGGAGATCTACAGCACCCAGTGTCACAGGAAGGCCAAGAAGATCATCAAGGGCCTCAGCCACCCGAGGAATTGTATAAATATTTTTCATAATCTTATAACTAATAACGATTATTAAAAAAAAAAGAAAATCTGGTGTGCCTATGCCAAAAATGTTGTTATATTTCAGTCTTCTGTGATGTATAACCATGTTTGTGACTACCAAGAATCACTCTGTTTGATCCTGTGGTACATTAATAATGTTTACCCACTTTATATGTATATACTGTATTCTAGTCATGGTTACACACCATTATATATGTATATACAGTGGGGAGAACAAGTATTTGATACACTGCCGAATTTGCAGGTTTTCCCACTTACAAAGCATGTAGAAGTCTGTAATTTTTATCATAGGTACTCTTCAATTGTGAGTGACGGAATCTAAAACAAAAATCCAGAAAATCACATTGTATGATTTTTAAGTAATTAATTTGCATTTTATTGCATGACATAAGTATTTGATACATCAGAAAAGCAGAACTTAATATTTGGTACAGAAACCTTTGTTTGCAATTACAGAGATCATACGTTTCCTGTAGTTCTTGACCAGGTTTGCACACACTGCAACAGGGATTTTGGCCCACTCCTCCATACAGACCTTCTCCAGATCCTTCAGGTTTCGGGGTTGTCGCTGGGCAATACGGACTTTCAGCTCCCTCCAAAGATTTTCTATTGGGTTCAGGTCTGGAGACAGGCTAGGCCACTCCAGGACCTTGAGATGCTTCTTACGGAGCCACTCCTTAGTTGCCCTGGCTGTGTGTTTCAGGTCGTTGTCATGCTGGAAGACACAGCCACAACCCATCTTCAATGCTCTTACTGAGGGAAGGAGGTTGTTGGCCAAGATCTTGCAATACATGGCCCCATCCATCCTCCCCTCAATACGGTGCAGTCGTCCTGTCCCCTTTGCAGAAAAGCATCCCCAAAGAATGATGTTTCCACCTCCATGCTTCACGGTTGGGATGGTGTTCTTAGGGTTGTATTCATCCTTCTTCTTACTCCAAACACGGCGAGTGGAGTTTAGACCAAAAAGCTCTATTTTTGTCTCATCAGACCAGTTGACCTTCTCCCATTCCTCCTCTGGATCATCCAGATGGTCATTGGCAAACTTCAGACAGGCCTGGACATGCGCTGGCTTGAGCAGGTGGACCTTGCGTGCGCTGCAGGATTTTAATCCATGACGGCGTAGTGTGCTACTAATGGTTTTCTTTGAGACTGTGGTCCCAGCTATCTTCAGGTCATTGACCAGGTCCTGCCGTGTAGTTCTGGGCTGATCCCTCACCTTCGTCATGATCATTGACGCCCCACGAGGTGAGATCTTGCATGGTGCCCCAGACTGAGGGAGATTGACCGTCATCTTGAACTTCTTCCATTTTCTAATAATTGCGGCAACAGGTGTTGCCTTCTCACCAAGCTGCTTGCCTATTGTCCTGTAGCCCATCCCAGCCTTGTGCAGGTCTACAATTTTATCCCTGATGTCCTTACACAGCTCTCTGGTCTTGGCCATTGTGGAGAGGTTGGAGTCTGTTTTATTGAGTGTGTGGACAGGTGTCTTTTATACAGGTAACGAGTTCAAACAGGTGCAGTTAATACAGGTAATGAGTGGAGAACAGGAGGGCTTCTTAAAGAAAAACTAACAGGTCTGTCAGAGCCGGAATTCTTACTGGTTGGTAGGTGATCAAATACTTATGTCATGCAATAAAATGCAAATTAATTATAAAAAAATCATACAATGTGATTTTCTGGATTTTCCGTCTCTCACAGTTGAAGTGTACCTATGATAAAAATTACAGATCTCTACATGATTTGCAAGTAGGAAAACCTGCAAAATCGGCAGTGTATCAAATACTTGTTCTCCCCACTGTATATATATATATATATATATATATATATATATATATATATATATATATATATATTTATTTATATTCTGGTCTCTGACATCGCTCGTTCTGAAATTTCTTCATTTCTTTATTTTTCAGGATTGTGCGTGTAATGTTTATATAAAACACTCTCTCTCTCTCTCTCTCTCTCACCGCCTGTTTATTTATGTTCTCTCATCCAGTTGACATGCCCCCCCTCCTGTTCCTATATTGTCCCCCCAACCCCCCTACTCCCCCCAGGTGGGCTTAGGTGGCGTTGTGAAGCAGCTAAAGCAGGTGTTGCTGTGGTGAAATATGCCACTGTCTCTGAGCAGCCACTCTCCACAGCATCCCAAGATGCTTCACTCTCCTCTCCAGCAACCAGCCAGCTACTGTACATAGACACAGGAGGAAGAGGAGGGAAGGGAGAAGGAGGAAGAAAGGAGGAGGAGGATGAAGAGTGGGGGTCAAGGAGGGAGGACAAGGAAGAAAAAATAATAATAAAAGAAAAAGAAAACACAGTCATTGCCACCTCTGTCACCTCTTGATTTTCCTCTGCAAATATCTGTTCTCCATTTTCTGTTTTGATTGCAGTGTTTTTCCTCACTCAGCCTCTCTCTGCCAGATCCAATGTGCAGGCTACAGCTCCTATTTTACCATTCTTCTCTCGTAGCAATGCAAAACACTTCCCTTTGACAAAGTCTAGTGGTGTTTGGAGAAAACTACAGTTTGAATACATTCCCCAGCTGTGGACTCTAAGAACTCCACAGTAACTAGTCCTCATTACATGAATACATGCAAATAAATATATTGTGTTGTGCCCACTGCACTACCATCTCTGATAAATTGATAACTGGGGTTTCCTTTATTTTAGCAGTTACCTGTAGATAACTGGGGGTTTCCTTTATTTTGGCAGTTACCTGTACATAACTGGGGTTTTCTTTACTTTGGCAGTTACCTATAGATAAATGGGGTGTTCCAGGAGTTGCCTTTACCTATCTATGACCCATGTATTTCTTCCAAAACATCTTTACAGTATCATATTCTGAACAGCACATGTATTTCATAAATAAATATGTCATCAATGACACACAGTACAATACTGTAAAAATCGCTATATTATACGGTAGAAAGGTCCATTCTAAGGTCTAAATTAATGACATTCATTGAGGAAGGGGTTTGTATTTCACAGTATTTTACTGTAATTACAGGAGATTGGTGCAAGCAGGTTGGCTGCCAAGCTGAATGTTTACACATTACAGTCATCATGTATTCATATTTGATGTTGGATCACTTGCACTTATACAGGCCTTAACAAAGGCTTTCCAACCGTCAGCGACTACAGGGCAAAACACACCAAGGTCATCGCAAAATGCTCAATCATTTAAGGTTTAAGACTTGCTGTCACTGCAAGCTGTCCCCTTTACAAATTGGTGGGGCACTATAACCACTTAGGAGTTAAATTGGTAGAGCATTCTTACTCACGGGTGAAAAAAAATATATAGCTTCTTACAAGTCACGCCTCAAAATATGTTAATGAGCAAGACATAACAATTCCAAAATGTTTTTGGTGCTCCAAAGTACATAACTGTATTCTATGGGGTGGAGTTACAGTACAATTAGAAATACAGCAATTCTTTCCCCACCCACAACATTTTCACACAATGCCCAATAATTTACGGTATACTGCAGTAAAACATTTCATAATATTTTACTGTTGATATTACCCAAAATTACGTATAATTTACAGTTTTCCGTTACAGTGTATGAATCGGGGGGGGAGTCAGAGTTAAATACTTCTGAACTATTCTTAGATACTGTATATATACCGTATATCTTGTCTTTTTTAGTAGATAACAAACTACTGACCTTGACTCTGACCATGACCCAAACCCTGATACTGAATCTAACTCTGACTCTTACCCTGACCCTAACCTGACCCTAACCCTTACTCTAACCATGACACTAACCCTAACCCTTACTCTAACCATGACACTAACCCTCAGCCTAACTCTGAGCTTAAGCTACCACATGTACAAAGACTGATAAAGTCAAGTAAGTCACATTACAAACAGTTATTTAATCACCTCCATCCCTCCTTTGTCCTCCAGAAATTATAATTACTCACTGGAACCTATTCCCACTAATCAGCAGTGCAGCCTGCTATTTAAAATATGCAGCACGTCTGTCTGCTATGTATCACAGCAGATAAAAGGAAATGAGGAATAAAGAGCCCATAGCATATGGAATTATTATTTAGTGAAAACTTCTGAGGGACCACTCGCTACTGGAGTTCAAAACATGCTGGCAGATGTTTGAACACACAAAGAGAGGGAGAGAGATGGCGAGGGGTGGGGGGTGGAGACAGGGAGAGAGAGAGAAGGGGGGAAGAGAGAGAGGTGGTGAGGTATGCAAAGAGAAAGTACCATCATTTTGCTACATCAAACCAACCAGCCCTTTCTGACGATGACATTGTCTCAGGGGGTTCTGTCCCGATTGGCTCCTGAAGGTTCTAGAAGCCAGTGGTGTAGGCACACGTAACTCGTGTTTATTAGCATGTTCATGTTAATAATGAGCAGATGCATGTGTAAGCTAAGCCCCTCGGAACTGACAGACCATGCACATGTAACAGAATTGTGTCAGATATACAACACTGAGTCTTTGAGTACTGACTAGAGTACGTCTTTACCGTACCCCATACTGTAACTATTCTGTGAACTTACCTTCATTTTAAAGAAACAATGGGCACACGCTGGTTGAATCAATGTTTATGTCTATGCCGAATGGACTTCAGCGTCAATACAAGTTTGATTGAACTGAGTCCATTCTGGTAGTATTTGTCTTGTGGCTCTCCCACCCCTCCCAGCCCCTCCCAGCCCCTGCTCAAGCAGTGTAGGTTCTAATCTGGCCTGACTTCAGCAGTATCTGTGGGTTTCTTTACTCGCTTTATAGTACGAGTAAGGGAGACCGAGTTCACATGCACATACAGGCTGAGCAGGGAGGCTGCAGGAAGAGATTCTGGATGAAGGGTTTAGATGAGCCCCTGTAGACAGAAGCATGTGATTGTCTCCAGCTTGCAAAGTAGCAGGGACTCTTTCACACACGCACAGATATACAGACACGTTCATATGCATACTCAAACATGCTCCCCCTCCCCCTCTCTCTCTCTCTCTCTCTCTCTCTCTCTCTCTCTCTCTCTCTCTCTCTCTCTCTCTCTCTCTCTCTCTCTCATAAACATAAATATGGGTTGTATTTACAATGGTGTTTGTTATTCACTGTTTGCCCTTTTGTGACAACAGGTCACAAATATTGCTGCTGTGATGCACACTGTGGTATTTCACCCAGTAGATATGAGAGTTTATCAAAAAAAAAATATTTTAAGATTTGGTTGGGTCTAAATGTGTTGTTGTCCTGGGGCTCTGTGGGGTCTGTTTGTGTTTGTGAACAGAGCCCAAGGATCAACTTGCTCAGGGGACTCTTCTCCAGGTTCATCTCTCTGCAGGTGATGGCTTTGTGAATCGCTTCCTTTTAGGTGGTCGTAGAATTTAACGGCTCTTTTCTGGATTTTGATAATTAGCTGGTATCGGCCTAATTCTGCTCTGCATGCATTATTTGGTGTTTTTCGTTGTACACTGAGGATATTTTTGCAGAATTCTGCATGCAGAGTCTCAATTTGGTGTTTGTCCCATTTTGTGAATTCTTGGTTGGTGAGCGGACCCCAGACCTCACAACCATAAATGGCAATGGGTTCTATAACTGATTTAAGTATTTTTAGTAGATCCTTTTAGTAGATCGTAATTGGGATGTCAAATAGTTTAATGTTCCTTTTGATGGCATAGAAGGCCCTTCTTGCCTTGTCTCTCAGATCGTTCACAGCTTTGTGGAAGTTACCTGTGGCGCTGATGTTTAGGCCGAGGTATGTATAGTTGTTTGTTTGCTCTAGGGCACTTTGGGCTCCCAAGTGGCGCAGTGGTCGAAGACACTGCATCTCAGTGCTAGAGGTGTCAGCAAACAGTAGACATTTGACTTCAGATTCTAGTAGGGTCAGGCCGGGTGCTGCAGACTCTTCTAGTGCCCTTGGCAATTTGTTTATATACAGTGGGGAGAACAAGTATTTGATACACTGCCGATTTTGCAGGTTTTCCTACTTACAAAGCATGTAGAGGTCTGTAATTTTTATCATAGGTTCACTTCAACTGTGAGTGACGGAATCTAAAACAAAAATCCAGAAAATCACATTGTTTGATTTTTAAAGCATTTTATTGCATGACATAAGTATTTGATCACCTACCAACCAGCAAGAATTCCGTCTCTCACAGACCTGTTAGTTTTTCTTTAAGAAGCCCTCCTGTTCTCCACTCATTACCTGTATTAACTGCACCTGTTTGAAATCGTTACCTGTATAAAAGACACCTGTCCACACACTCAATCAAACAGACTCCAACCTCTCCACAATGGCCAAGACCAGAGAGCTGTGTAAGGACATCAGGGATAAAATTGTAGACCTGCACAAGGCTGGGATGGGCTACAGGACAATAGGCAAGCAGCTTGGTGAGAAGGCAACAACTGTTGGCGCAATTATTAGAAAATGGAAGAAGTTCAAGATGACGGTCAATCTCCCTCGGTCTGGGGCACCATGCAAGATCTCACCTCGTGGGGCATCAATGATCATGAGGAAGGTGAGGGATCAGCCCAGAACTACACGGCAGGACCTGGTCAATGACCTGAAGAGAGCTGGGACCACAGTCTCAAAGAAAACCATTAGTAACACACTACGCCGTCATGGATTAAAATCCTGCAGCGCACTCAAGGTCCCCCTGCTCAAGCCAGCGCATGTCCAGGCCTGTCTGAAGTTTGCCAATGACCATCTGGATGATCCAGAGGAGGAATGGGAGAAGGTCATGTGGTCTGATGAGACAAAAATAGAGCTTTTTGGTCTAAACTCCACTCGCCGTGTTTGGAGGAAGAAGAAGGATGAGTACAACCCCAAGAACACCATCACAACCGTGAAGCATGGAGGTGGAAACATCATTCTTTGGGGATGCTTTTCTGCAAAGGGGACAGGACGACTGCACCGTATTGAGGGGAGGATGGATGGGGCCATGTATCGCAAGATCTTGGCCAACAACCTCCTTCCCTCAGTAAGAGCATTGAAGATGGGTCGTGGCTGGGTCTTCCAGCATGACAACGACCCGAAACACACAGCCAGGGCAACTAAGGATTGGCTCCGTAAGAAGCATCTCAAGGTCCTGGAGTGGCCTAGCCAGTCTCCAGACCTGAACCCAATAGAAAATCTTTGGAGGGAGCTGAAAGTCCATATGGCCCAGCGACAGCCCCGAAACTTGAAGGATCTGGATGGAGGATTGGGCCAAAATCCCTGCTGCAGTGTGTGCAAACCTGGTCAAGAACTACAGGAAATGTATGATCTCTGTACTTGCAAGCAAAGGTTTCTGTACCAAATATTAAATTCTGCTTTTCTGATGTATCAAATACTTATATCATGCAATAAAATGCAAATTAATTATTTAAAAATCATACAATGTGATTTTCTGTATTTTTGTTTTAGATTCCGTCACAAAAATTACAGACTTCTACATGCTTTGTAAGTGGGAAAACCTGCAAAATCGGCAGTGTATCAAATACTTGTTCTCCCCACTGTATATGTTGAAGAGGGTGGGGCTTAAGCTGCATCCCTGTCTCACCCCGCGGCCCTGTGTAAAGAATTGCGTTTTTTTTTTGCCAATTTTAACCCCAGACTTGTTGTTTGTGTACACAGATTTTATTATGTTGTATTTTTTTCCCCCAACACCACTTTCCATCAATTTGTATAACAGACCCTCATGCCAAATTGAGTCAGTTTTTTGAAAACAACAAAGCAGGAGAAGACTTTGCCTTTGTTTTGGTTTGTTTGTTTGTCAATTATGGTGTGCAGTGTGAATATGTGGTCTGTTGTACGATAATTTGGTAAAAAGCCAATTTGACATTTGCTCAGTACATTGTTTTCACTGAGGAAATGTACAAGTCTGCTGTTAATGATAATGCAGAGGATTTTCCCAAGGTTGTTGTTGATGCATATCCCAGTCCTTGGTTCCAAATATTGGGGAAGTTGCCAGACCTAAGAAAGTTGTTACATATAGCCATTCGGAATTTGTTGTCTGTATATTGTATAATTTCATTGAGGATACCATCAACACCACATGCCTTTTTAGAATGGAGGGTTTTTATTTTGTCCTGTAGTTCATTCAAGGTAATTGGAGAATCCAGTGGGATCTGGTAGTCTTTAATAGTTGATTCTAAGATTTGTATATGATCATGTATATGTTTTTGCTGTTTTTTCTTTGTTATAGGGACAAAGAGATTGGAGAAGTGGTTTACCCATACATCTCCGTTTTGGATAGATAACTCTTCGTGTTGTTGTTTCTTTAGTGTTTTCCAATTTTCCCAGAAGTGGTTAGAGTCTATGGATTATTTTTCTGTAGTGTATTTCTGTATTGTTTTAGTGATTCACCATAGTGAAGTTTTCTGGGTCTCTATGCTTTTGGTTGGATTGGTTTCTCAATTTCTTTCTTAGGTTTTTGCATTCTTCATCAAACCATTTGTCATTGTTGTTAATTTTCTTCAGTTTTCTGTTTGACATTTTTTGATTTGATAGGAAAGCTGAGAGGTCAAATATACTGTTTATATTTTCTACTGCCAAGTTTACACCTTAGCTATTACAGATGAACGTGTACAGGAAATTGTCTAGAAGGGATTGAATTTGTTGTTGCCTAATTTTGTTTTGGTAGGTTTCAACACTACTTTCCTTCCATCTATAGCATTTCACAATATTACTCACTTCCTTTGGATTTGATGCCTCATGATTGAGTTTTTCTCTGTTCAAGTAGTGTAGTTTTGCTGTGATCTGATAAGGATGTCAGTCTCTCTCTCACTCAATTACATTTCAAATGTCAATTTAATTGCTTTATTGGCAAGGGAAACATATGTTCGTTGATATATGTAGAAGAGTGTGGGGCTCAAGCAGCAAAGTATTGTAGCGCTTGAGATCTGACTGAACTGGAGTGAGAAACAGACAGGACAGCTGTCTACAGAGAACACCCAGAGCGATGCTTACACTCAGGTTTCCTTAATAACAATGGGACCGTCTTACGTGTAGCATATCTGTAAGACTGTGCTGTAGAGTAGAGATGATAAGAGCATGGTAATAGTATGGTAATCATCTTTTTATGGGTAAAAAGGTAATCAAACCTTTAGCCAGCTCACCAATGTTGAGGTTGTTGATTTAAAATGACTTAAATCTACTTCGCTTTCCCTTTTCCTTTGTGAAATTCCAGTAACAGTAACTCTATCTCTCTCGCTCGCTCTCTCGCACACACACACACACACTTTCCTCTTTGTTTGGATATGATTTCATTCAGAATAAACAGCACCACAATTTAATCGGCACAATCCAAGCCAGATACATTTACTCTGCCCTCTTTTTCTCTTTAGTTTTTACTGCCTGGCAACAACAGTGGTAGGAAGTGGAATTCCTCATTTCCAACTATTTTAATTTGATGAACGGTGAATGGCAGGCAGATGGGGGAGTTGCAGCATGCAGATGCCATTAGAAAGTATTTAGGAGTCGTCTAGCCAAGCTACTGCTGCTCTCCCAATGCCGTTTGATGTGTTTATGGAGAAGAGAGCTCAGTGTATTGTAAATTTGTCCATGATGCATGCAGCTTAATGTGCTATGATACAGGAATTAAACACAACAAAACTGCAATTGACAACCCAATCAGACCCAAGCAGTGTAGTCTAGTCTAGAGAGTGTCATCAATATGCCATCTGACAATTTAGAAACTGCTTGGGGAGCCTCATGCACGTTTAGCCTGACAAGTGATTGATATAGCTACTTCATCTATGGATAATATTTATCATCTATGAAATGGAGAAGTAGGAAGACATACTCCTAAAATATGTAAGATGGAAATGCACTACATGAGTATGTGGACACCAGCTCGTCATCGAACATCTCATTCCAAAATCATGGGCATTATTAAGTCCCCCCTTTGCTGCTATAACAACCTCCACTCTTATGGGAAAGCTTTCCACTAGATGTTGGAACATTGCTGCGGGGACTTGCTTCCATTCAGCCACAAGAGCATTAGTGAGGTCGGGCACTGATGTTGGGCTATTAGCCTTGGCTCGCAGTCGGCACCCCAATTCATCCCAAAGGTGTTCAATGGGGTTGAGTTCAGGGCTCTGTGCAGGCCAATCAAGTTCTCCACACCGAATTCGACAAAAAAAACATTTCTGTATGGACCTCGCTTTGTGCATGGGGGCATTGTCATGCTGAAACAGGAAAGTGCCATCCCCAAACTGTTGGAAGTTGGAAGCACAGAATCGTCTAGAATGTCATTGTATGCTGTAATGTTAAGATTTTTCTTCACTGGAATTAAGGGGCCTAGCCCGAACAATTAAAAAAAGCCCCAGACCATTATTACTCCTCCACCAAACTTTACAGTTGGCGCTATGCATTGGGGCAAGTAGTGGTCTCCTTGCATCCGACAAACCCAGATTTGTCTGTCGTACTGCCAGATGGTGAAGCGTGATTCATCACACCATAGAACGCTTTTCCACTGATCCAGAGTCCAATGGCGGCAAGCTTTACACCACTCCAGCCGAAACTTTGCACTGTGCATGGTGATCTTAGGCTTGTGTGTGACTGCTCGGCTATGGAAACCCATTTCATGAAGTTCCCGACTAACAGTTGGTGGTGGGTGTTGCGAGGAAAGATTTTTACTCGCTTCAGCACTCGGCGGTCCCTTTCCGTGAGCTTATGTGGCCTACCACTTTGCGGTATGAGCCGCTGTTGCTCCTAGACATTTCCACTTCTCAATAACAGCACCTGCAGTTGACCGGGGCAGCTCTAGCAAGGTAGAAATTTGGCGAACCGACTTGTTGGAAAGTTGGCATCCTATGACGGTGCCATGTTGAAAGTCACTGAACTCTTCAGTAAGGCCATTCTACTGCCAATGTTTGTCTATGGAGTTTGCATGGCTGTATGCTCGATTTTATACATCTGTTTGAAGGAGTGTCCACATACTTTTGTATATTTAGTGTATGTAAAAAAACTGTGAAAACTGCCTATTAGCCTAAGTTCCTGTTGAGAAGACACTTTCAGTAACCACCTCAATATGTAGTTTTCTATGTAGTATACCAATACTCATTCACGTTTATTTGCCTGTGTTTGTGACTGTGTCCCGGTGAAATTTTGTTCTTAAAGGTCCCTGTGTGGCTGACTGCCTGTGTCCAGGTCTGTTCCATGCACCATTATGAGTGGTGACCAGTCACACTACTCCACAGGTGAGGCTGTGCCCCTCCAGCCCTTCTACAGCCCTGCATTCACATGGGATATGAAGGATCATCCAGCCAGCAGGAGACAGCAGGAGGGGACAGTCTGGGGACAGCAGGAGGGGTTAATAGGGGTCCACAAGGGCAATGACAAATGAACACAAATAAACTCATACTCACACACACACACATCCAATAACAAATGGACAAACACAGACAGTGGCTCTTGCCTTCAGCCCTTCAGCGCCACTATTACGCAGCCATGATCTATACCCATTATAGTCATCTTGTTAAAAAGCATATGGTATAAAGTAGTAATCTAAGTTGGCATTTCATTAGCTCTCAACAGCATACCCCTCTATATCTAATGGAACCAAACTTGACTACATCCTAGCATGATCTCACTCATAAATTCAACACTAAAGTTTAATTAACATTAAGGCCTTGGCGTCAGTAGACATACACCACACACACACACACACACACACACACACACACACACACACTGCCGTCTCAACCTACCAGTCCGTCCGTGGGGGGTGATTTCCATTCCCCTCCACACAGTCTGCCAGTCCGCCCCGCATCCTCCAGTAAAAACACTCCCATAAACTTGTGTGCATACATAGCAGAACGCCGCTGGTGGGGTTTTCATTTGCATTGTGGTAACATAAGGAGTAAAGATGGTCCAGTAATTGGGAGAGAGGTTTGGGTACGGAGAGGCCTGACCCCTCTAGCTTAATTAAAACATAGTTTCACTGCAGTGTCTTGAATTAATTAAAAACACATTGGATCTCCTCGCCACTACACCCCCACCCTTGATCCCTTATCTGGCCCCTTCCTTTCAAAAAACTACAACACACACACACACACACACACAGGCACACACACACACAGATGGACGCGCACGCACACACACTCTTCATTGTCCTCTGTTCTGTGGGAGTGAAAGCGTGGCAGATTTTTATAGCTAGTGCTTAAGAGCTGTGTTCAGCGCCAACAATCTGTTGTCCAGCAGTGAAAGAGAGAGAGAGAGGCCGGCTCAAAGTGTTGAGGAACAGGAAGACAGGGCCCTGGCCTTCCCATCTCTTAGGCTTTCATCATGACACAGATAGGGATGGAGAGGAACAGGGGGCCTTGGCCCTGGCTGGATGTCCACAATCACATATTCAGATATGCTGTTTCTTCAGGAAGGACATGTCGGAGGGTTGTATGTGTGTGTGAGTTTGTGTGTGTGCCTCCCTGCCTGCGTATGTGTGTGTCTGTATGGTTGCGTGCTTGTTCAAGAGTGTGTGTGGGTGCTTGTTTGCGTGCTTCAGAAAAAGTGTGTATGTATGCAGAGGTTGGGGTAGTGGGAGTATGACAGACTCTTCGAGCAACAGACCAAGACCTCCAGGCAATTAAAGAGTGAGTTCCATAACAGCTGCCCTCCTGCCTGGTCGCCTATGTTTGTGTTTTGCCCATATCAGATCTGTGAGCCGCCACATCATTCATTCTGTACGCCAGCCTAATCCCCCCGGAAAATAAACACCTTTTACCTGTTGTAAAGTCATACACAGAATGCACTCCAAATTAACATTTCATGCAATAGAAAACATTACAGAGAGATCTGAAAGAGAGGAGAATGAGGGATTGCAGCCCTGGTAATTGTGAGAGGAGTATTGAACACATACAGCCACTTTGCTCTCTTTCTTTCTTAATCTTTGTTCAAATGCTTCAGAAACAACCAATGGTGTCACGCTCAGGTGTGTATAAAGACCAAGGTGCAGCGCAGCGATAGTTCGACATAATTTATTAAAGTAATTAAACTATACTGGATGTGAACTATACAAAACAACAAAGATACATATACTAAGGAACACACACTTACTTCGACACGGTACTGAAGACAATGAACCACGCCTATGGAGTGGGACATACACATATAAGTAG
This sequence comes from Thymallus thymallus, assembly GCA_023634145.1. Classification (NCBI taxonomy): domain Eukaryota; kingdom Metazoa; phylum Chordata; class Actinopteri; order Salmoniformes; family Salmonidae; genus Thymallus; species Thymallus thymallus. The sequence continues at coordinate 9,635,947 of CM042405.1, read as the reverse complement.
GACCCCTAATTATAGACAATGCACAGCAGCTGCCTCTAATTAGGGATCCCACACACAACACGACACAGAGATAGAACATATAGAATTGCCAGACTCTGACCATAGAATTATAGAGAAGCAATAGGCTGACAAATGGTTTCGGGCTCTACGGTAAACGGAAACAAATAGGCTATATTCTGACTCAGTAGACGTTGTAAAGCAGTGGTCACCAACCGGTCGATAAAGCCTTGTGTTTCTTTTTTTGGGGTTGGGGGGATTCATGCTTTTGTTAGTAGATGCACTTGATTCAGCAGCCCTAGCACCAGCAAGGCAAAGTGTTCACATTTTGAACCATTTCATATGTTTGAATGTAGAACTCCGCCTACCTGGCATGCCCAGAGAGCAAATCAAGTGCACCTATAGGCCTAACGCTGACCAATCCTATTGCTCAGACTGTCTGCACAGTTTCCTCAAGCCATAGACTGTAAAAAATACCCTTGAACACACAGCAAAGCTGATACTGGGATTACAAAGCTTTTAAAACCATGACATGAGAGACACTCAAAGAATACAGCAATGAGTACATTCATGTTTAAGTTGTTATTCAGCACTGTCAACACATTGTTCAACACTTTTATAAGTTACATTTTTTTGTGTTTTCCCTACTTTCACTCACAGGAGGGAGATAGGAGAGATGGTTTATCGGGTGAGAGGCAGCCTCACCGCTGCTCCCTCTCTCCCCTCAGACTGACCATCAGATGCAGACAAAAATCTGCACCGATCGGCTACTACACTGCCAGCGCCCCCGGGAGAAGCGGGTGGTGGAGGAAACTGCTAAAAAGCTATGAGCTGGCAGCTGGGGGCTGTCAAAATGCCAGCCAAATTCAAGTGCTGCCATAGGCGATTACCTAATCTTGCCTAATGGGAGGGCCGGCCCTGGATGCAGGCCATCAGTCCAGGAAAAAAAATAATTCTAATGATTATGCTCACTCAGCTGTGCCTTACAAGTAATACAACAAGTTATATATTACAATATATATTTTTTAAATATAATTTAAAAGGGTCTTGGCAGGGCAATTCAAGCATAGCCAATATGCAGTGATAGTGTATTTGGCCTATAGGCTTACCTTTTTTAAGTAAATCTGAGCGGTGGATCTCGGCTTGCATTTTGACTCAGGAAGTGATCTTGACTCAGAAAATGTTGGTGACCACTGTTTTAAAGGTTTAATGGTCCACTGAGAGATTAGCGCAATTTCAGTCGAAGATGTGAGAATGCAAAGCAGACATACATACAGCGGGTGAAATAAGTATTGAACACGTCACCATTTTTCTCAGTAAATATATTTCCAAAGGTGCTATTGACATGACCAGATGTTGGTAACAACCCAAGTAATCCATACATACAAAGAAACCAAAACAAATAAGTTCAGAAATTAAGTTATGTGTAATAATGTGAAATGACACAGGGAAAAAGTATTGAACACATGAAGAAAGGGAGGTTCAAAAAGGCATGGAAAGCCAAGACAACAGCTGAAAACTATCAGTAATTAAAAAGCAATCCAGCCCCCTGTCAGTGCAAATTAATATCATCTGGTTCAGTCCCAACTGATGGCCTACAAAAAGGTCTCATTGCCAAGGTGTCACACAAGACACATCTCATGATGGCTAAAAGCAAAGAGCTGTCTCAAGACTGTTTAGAGCTGTTTTTGGTTACAACTGAGTGGAGACTGTCAGTGGCTGACAATGACTGTGTCGCCATTTCCACTCTTCTTGCACTTGCACACTCCCTATCATGGATTTAAAAGCAAAGGATTGAGGTAGGCATTGGCTTGAGAGACACCATTGTCAAGTCCATGCAAGTAAGTGTACAAGTGTACACTTTAGGAGAAGGCTTGAGAATCGGGACGCAGAAAACAACTGTGGAATGATTTTGGTGTCAGGCAGGGCCATAGGGAAGGAGGGGGCAGGCTAGAGGGAGGGAGGGGCCAGGCCAGAGGGAGGGAGGAGCCCAAGGGAAGGGAGGGTGATGACATTTAGTAATCTGCTGATCGCTGAGGTCCCTTTAGGGGGCTAATGAGGATAATCATTTTTAGTGATCAATAAATCATGTGTTATTGATTCTTCCCTCTAAGCCCTCTTCTGTTCTCTGAAAGTCAGCCACTCCCCTGGTAGGAATGGAGGGGAGGATGAGATGAGGAGAAGGGGAGGAGAGGAGAGGAGGCCAGCGGTGGTGAGGGGATAAACATAATCTTGTGACCAGAGAGATAGTGACCTTTGACTCTCCTAACCTGTGACAGAATGCTGAATGCTCCTATAATATTGCATGTAGTGAGGGTGGGAGGATGTCACTATAGAAATTCAGCAGTAGTCTGACTGTAGTGTGTGAGCGAGTTAGAGAGTGAGTTTAGAGAGTGAGCGAGTTAGCGAATGAGTTTAGAGAGTGAGTGAGTGAATGAGTGAGTGAGTGAGTGAGTGAGTGAGTGAGTTAGTTAGAGAGTGAGTGATTGAGTGAGTAAGTTTTGAGAGTGAGTGAGGTAGGTTAGTGAGTGAGTGAGTTAATGAGTGAGTGAGTGAGTGAGTGAGCGAGTGAGTGAGTGAGTGAGTGAGTGGGTGAGTAGTTGTGATCATTAGAGACTGGTTGTCATATACTGTAGGTGAGCTGTGTTGGGTTACGAAGACAACAGCAGAGTGGAGGAGGAGGAGGAGGAGGAGGAGGAGGATGAGGTGGAGGAGCCTTTTCTCTCCCTCTTTATCTATTCATCCTTCTCTCTCTCTCCATCCATCCCTCCTCTCTTCCGTCTGAGAGTGCCTCTGAGAGGAGGAGAGGAGGAGGGGAGGAGAGGAGAGGAGAGGAGGAGAGGAGGAGAGGAGGAGAGGAGGAGAGAAGGAGAGGAGGAGGGGAGGAGAGAAGTAGAGAAGGAGAAGGAGAGAAAGATAGGAGGAGAGGAGGAGAGGAAGACAACTAATAGAGATATAGATTGACGTGGAGAATGAAAAGAAGGGATGTGAAGTGAGAGAAAGGGATGGGGCTAGCTGTTGGTTATCAAGATATCTCCAGTAACGTCTTACCTAACCTCTAACCCATTTGAGGGGTGAAGCTTAGAGACACGCACATGCAGCACATAGCAGAGACGCTTGCCAGTCCAAACAAGTATGTTAAGGATCACGTTTGGTCAGCTTTATAGAAAGGAAGTTGCAACTGGAGTAACATTGTTTGTTGGGGTCACATCACAACTCAAATGACACCCTATTACCTACAGTGGGGAGAACAAGTATTTGATACACTGCCGATTTTGCAGGTTTTCCTACTTACAAAGCATGTAGAGGTCTGTAATTTTTATCATTGGTACACTTCAACTGTGAGAGACGGAATCTAAAACAAAAATCCAGAAAATCACATTGTATGATTTTTAAATAATTAATTTGCATTTTATTGCATGACATAAGTATTTGATCACCTACCAACCAGTAAGAATTCCAGCTCTCACAGACCTGTTAGTTTTTCTTTAAGAAGCCCTCCTGTTCTCCACTCATTACCTGTATTAACTGCACCTGTTTGAACTCGTTACCTGTATAAAAGACACCTGTCCACACACTCAATCAAACAGACTCCAACCTCTCCACAATGGCCAAGACCAGAGAGCTGTGTAAGGACATCAGGGATAAAATTGTAGACCTGAACAAGGCTGGGATGGGCTACAGGACAATAGGCAAGCAGCTTGGTGAGAAGGCAACACCTGTTGCCGCAATTATTAGAAAATGGAAGAAGTTCAAGATGACGGTCAATCTCCCTCAGTCTGGGGCACCATGCAAGATCTCACCTCGTGGGGCATCAATGATCATGAGGAAGGTGAGGGATCAGCCCAGAACTACACGGCAGGACCTGGTCAATGACCTGAAGAGAGCTGGGACCACAGTCTCAAAGAAAACCATTAGTAACACACTACGCCGTCATGGATTAAAATCCTGCAGCGCACGCAAGGTCCCCCTGCTCAAGCCAGCGCATGTCCAGGCCCGTCTGAAGTTTGGTAATGACCATCTGGATGATCCAGAGGAGGAATGGGAGAAGGTCATGTGGTCTGATGAGACAAAAATAGAGCTTTTTGGTCTAAACTCCACTCGCCATGTTTGGAGGAAGAAGAAGGATGAGTACAACCCCAAGAACACCATCCCAACCGTGAAGCATGGAGGTGGAAACATCATTCTTTGGGGATGCTTTTCTACAAAGGGGACAGGACGACTGCACCGTATTGAGGGGAGGATGGATGGGGCCATGTATCGCGAGATCTTGGCCAACAACCTCCTTCCCTCAGTAAGAGCATTGAAGATGGGTCGTGGCTGGGTCTTCCAGCATGACAACGACCCGAAACACACAGCCAGGGCAACTAAGGAGTGGCTCCGTAAGAAGCATCTCAAGGTCCTGGAGTGGCCTAGCCAGTCTCCAGACCTGAACCCAATAGAAAATCTTTGGAGGGAGCTGAAAGTCCGTATTGCCCAGCGACAGCCCCAAAACCTGAAGGATCTGGATGGAGGAGTAGGCCAAAATCCCTGCTGCAGTGTGTGCAAACCTGGTCAAGAACTACAGGAAACGTATGATCTCTGTAATTGCAAACAAAGGTTTCTGTACCAAATATTAAGTTCTGCTTTTCTGATGTATCAAATACTTATGTCATGCAATAAAATGCAAATTAATTACTTAAAAATCATACAATGTGATTTTCTGGATTTATGTTTTAGATTCCGTCTCTCACAGTTGAAGAGTACCTATGATAAAAATTACAGACTTCTACATGCTTTGTAAGTAGGAAGACCTGCAAAATCGTCAGTGTATCAAATACTTGTTCTCCCCACTGTATGTAGTGCACTACTTTTAACCAAGATCCATGGGGCTATGTACAGGGAGGCATCCGGTGTTGACCTTGAGATTGATGGAGTTAGAACAGATGCTGTTGATTTGTCTGACTTGGCAGATACTGTACATTGTTTTAATCAAATCTGTATGTATTGTGAAAGACTTTAGCTTGTCAGCAACACTGAAAAGAAACAACAGAGTTAGTAGATTAAAATAGTGTTGTTTTTGATTAAAATACTGTAATGTCATACACACACACTAATTAAAAACTCAACTGAACATAAAACTTGCTAAAGCCCTAGGAAATTATAGGAAATCCAAAATATTTGTGTAATTAACTGAAATGCAAGCAAAACACAAATAAAACTCAAATTGCTTTAACAAGAAAATTCTCAGCAACAAAAGCGTAATCAAATGAAGATCCTAGATATGTAGATAGAACTCTATAGAACCTTCTGATTCAATTCTGTTTAGAGGTGAGTTTATCTGAGGACTGAGAAGGTACTCCCTTGGTCCCCTCAACTCTCCTCCTCTTTTACATTAGCAGTAATGGGCCCTGGCCTAGAGCGGATGGAAAGAGCCAGGTACGATCTAAGTAAATAAGGCCATCTCTGGCCCTGAATCAACCACAAATTGCCTATTTTTTATACCAGGAAAAGAAAATGAATGTATTACATCTGCTACTTGTAGTCCGTGTTCAATCCCCATATCATCTCACCACGACGTTACATAAGTACATTTAAGTTTCCTAATTTGTGTTTTATTTTTTTATTTAACCTTTATATAACTAGGCAAGTAAATTAAGAACAATTAATTTACAATGACGGCCTACACCGGCAAAATTCGGACGATGCTAGGCCAATTGTGTGCCCCCCTATAGGACTCCCAATCACATCCGGTTGTGATACAGCCAGGTAAGCTTCTAACTAATAGGCTACAGTAACTAATATAATGTTTATTGACCACAGCCTACAGTACATAATCTAATAATATTACAACCATTTCTGTTACCTATGGGGTAAAAGTACACCCCCGGTCAAAAGTTTGGAATATTACTCAATCTAGGGTTTTTCTTTATTTGGACTATTTTTTGCATTTGTTTCCGAGCTGGTCATGGGTGCACCTCAGCCACGCTCAAGGTCCTAAACGATATCATAACCGCCATCGATAAAAGACAGTACTGTGCAGCTGTCTTCATCGACCTGGCCAAGGCTTTCGACTCTGTCAATCACCGCATTCTAATCGGCAGACTCAATAGCCATGGTTTCTCAAATGACTGCCTTGCCTGGATCACCAACCACTTCTCAGATAGAGTTCAGTGTGTCAAATCAGAGGGCCTGTTGTCCGGAACTCTGGCATTCTCTATGGGGGTGCCACAGGGTTCAATTCTTGAGCCAACTCTATTCTCTGTATATATCAATGATGTCGCTCTTGCTGCTGGTGACTCTCTGATCCACCTCTACGCAGACGACACCATTCTGTATACATCTGGCCCTTCTTTGGACACTGTGTTAACAAACCTCCAAACGAGCTTCAATGCCATACAACACTCCTTCCATGGCCGTCAACTGCTCTTAAATGCTATTAAAACTAAATGCATGCTCTTCAATCGAACGCTGCCCGCACCCGCCTGCCGGACTATCATCACTACTCTCGACGGGTCTGACTTAGAACATGTGGACACCTACAAATACCTAGGAGTCTGGTTAGACTGTAAACTCTCCTTCCAGACTCACATTAAGCGTCTCCAATCCAAAATTAAATCTAGAATCGGCTTCCTATTTCGCAAACAAAGCCTCCTTCACTCATGCTACAAACATGCCCTTGTAAAACTGACTATTCTACTGATCCTTATTTACAAAATAGCCTCCAACACTCTACTCAGCAAATTGGATGTAGTCTATCACAGTGCCATCAGTTTTGTTACCAAAGCCCCATTAACTACCCACCACTGCGACCTGTACGCTCTCGTTGGCTGGCCCTCACTACATATTCATCGCCAAATCCACTGGCAGTTCATCTATAAGTCTTTGCTAAGTAAATCCCCACCTCATCTCAGCTTGCTGGTCACCATAGCAACACCCACCCGTATATTTCACTGGTCATCCCCAAAGCCAACACCTCCTTTGGCCGCCATTCCTTCCAGTTCTCTGCTGCCAGAGAATTTATTTTTATTTATTTTTATTTCACCTTTATTTAACCAGGTTGGTCAGTTGAGAACAAGTTCTCATTTGCAACTGCGACCTGGCCAAGACAAAGCAAGACAGTGCGACAAAAAACAACACAGAGTTACACATGGGAAATAAACAAACATACAGTCAATAACACAATAGAAAATCTATATACAGAGTGCAAAATGTAGTGCAAAATGCAGTAAGGTTAGGAAGACAATAAATAGGCCATAGTGGCGAAATAAATTACAGATTAGCATTATCACTGGAATGATGGAATGTGCAAATGATGATGTGCAAATAGAGATGCTGGAGTGCAAATGATCTAAAATAAATATGGGGATGAGGTAGTAGGGTGGGCTATTTACAGAAGGGCTATATACAGGTGCAGTGATCGATAAACAGCTTTGACAGCTGATACTTAAAGTTATTGAGGGAGACAGGAACCTCTAGCTTCAAGGATTTTTGCAATTCGTTCCAGTCATTGGCAGCAGAGAACTGGAAGGAAAGGCGGCCAAAGGAGGTGTTGGCTTTGGGGGTGGCCAGTGAGATATACCTGCTGGAGCGCATGCTACGGGTAGGTGTTGCTATGGTGACCAGCGAGCTGAGATAAGGCGGGGATTTTCCTAATAAAGACTTATAGATGACCTGGAGCCAGTGGGTTTGGCGATGAATATGTAGTGAGGGCCAGCCGACGAGAGAATACAGGTTGCAGTGGTGGGTAGTGTATGGGGCTTTGGTAACAAAACGGATGGCACTGTGATAGACTACATCCAATTTGCTGAGAAGAGTGTTGGAGGCTATTTTGTAAATGACATCGCCGAAGTCAAGGATCGGTAGGATGGTAAGTTTTACAAGGGCATGTTTGGCAACATGAGTGAAGGAGGCTTTGTTGCGAAATAGGAAGCGGATTCTAGATTTAATTTTGGATTGGAGATGGTTAATGTGAGTCTGGAAGTTTACAGTCTAACCTGCCAAGAGTGTGCAAAACTATCATCAAGGCAAAGGGTGGCTATTTGAAGAATCTCAAATAAAAATTATATTTTGATTTGATTAACACTTTTTTGGTTACTACATGATTCCATATGTGTTATGTCATAGTTTTGATGTCTTCTTCTACAGATGCTCTTATCCAGAGCGACTTACAGTAGTGAGTGCATACATTTTCATTTGAAAGGCAGTACATTTCTAGGAACTAAATCAAGTTAAAAGTTAATTTGTGGATTCAATGCGTTTGTGCCAATCAGTCCATCATTACTTGAAGACATGATGGTCAGTCAATTCGGAAAATGTCAAGAACTTTGAAGGTTTCTTCAAGTGCAGTCGCAAAAACCATCAAACTCTATGATGAAACTGGCTGTCATGAGGACCGCCACAGGAAAGAAAGACCCAGAGTTACATCTGCTGCAGAGGATACGTTCATTAGAGTTACCAGACTCATAAATTGCAGCCCAAATAACTGCTTCAAAGAGTTCAAGTAACAAACACATCTCAACATCAACTGTTCAGAGGAGACTGTGTGAATTAAGCTTGTTGAATTTAATTTAATTGAATTTAATTTAATTTATTTTGGGTAACAGACATATGGAACAAAATGTACAATGTGGACCCAGAGGATATCACTTGAAAGTATTAATTAAAACGCTTGTTTCCAAAGTGGTCCTCGATGGTAAAAACAATAACACATGTAAAGATTAAAAGACAAAAACAAAATGACAAACAACCATAAATACATTAATTATATTGAGATCCTAAAAAGTGGTACTACTCACTGCACTTTTCCCTAACCTTAAAAATCAACTATATTAATTTCACATTATAACAATCTATTCATTGCACATCCTACCTATCATTCAAATAAATACACCTGACCAGCAGTAGGGGGCACAAGGGGCAGTGGAGTGGTTTCTCTTACTTAGACAACGTTGTCCAAATAAAAACCTTTGCCTGCTTTTTAAAGCTATTTCTACTTTTTCTTTTCTTGATCTCCAAGGGGAGGCTATTTCATAGACAAATTCCTGTATAGAAGAACGTGCTCCTCGCAGTACCGTTTACTCTTGGGATTTTACAAGACATAACACTTGCTCTGGTATTGTAACTGTGTTGGTTATAGACCATATCGATGTGGGTTCATATAACCTGGGGCATAATCATTTAAGCGGTTAAACATGTGATTAAGTTTAAGATGGTCCACTCTGGACTCCAAAGGCAACAAGTCCACCTCCCGGAACTCCTGTACCCCTATGCTGGTCCTGGGGGGACATTCAGGATATACCTGATAACATTATTTTGCATGACCTGCGTTCTCTTTTTCAACTTTTTTGATAGCCCACTATACCAAGCTGAGCAGGCATAATCAAAATGACACTGAATCAAGGTTGAGACAAGCAGTTTCTTAACTTTGATGTTCAAATATCTAGTGTTACGATACAAATATTTCAATTTGTTCGCCATTTTTAGAAAGAATTTTCGCAGCAATCAGGTCTCCAGAAAGGGATTGATCTAAGGACACGCCAAGATAAGTTACACTTGCTTTAGATTCAATCTCCTTACCTGCACAGTTTACCTTTATCTTGTCAGCCCTAAGCAATCTACGTTTTGTTCCAAACAAAATCGATTACGTTTTTCCCAAATGTAGCGACAGTTTGTTGTCAGTAAACCAATCTCTAACAAAATGCAATTCCTTACTCAGGGTCTCCTCTATGTAAACTGTATCCTTCCCTGATACCAGTATGGCTGAATCATCAGCATAAAGCAGGAGTTTGCACATTACTGTATCTGGCAAATTATTGACATAAATAAGAAATAAGAGAGGCCCTAAAATTGATCCCTGCGGTACTCCACAGGATATTTCTTTGGCCTCTGACAGAACATCACCAACATGACATACTTGTGTTCTGTTTGTCAGATAAGACCTAAACCAATTTACTGATACATCATTTAGACCCATGCATTTCAGTTTCATCAGGAGAATATCATGGTCCACAGTGTCAAAAGCTTTCTGCAAGTCTAACATGACCATACCTGTATAGTTCCCCTTCTCACTTTCCTGATTGATGTGGTCAAAAAGATTGATAAGGCAAGTATCAGTGGAATGAGCTGCTCTAAAGCCAGATTGGAGTTCATAAAGAAGTTTGTGCTCAAGAAGGTTTCCCTCAAGTTGATTAAAAACGAATCTCTCAACAACTTTGGATAAGGTACCGAGGATCGACACAGGCCTGTAATTTCCTATGTTTGTTTTACTGCTCTTCTTATGGAGCGGAACCACCCAGGCTATTTTGAGATCATTGGGAAAAGTTCCACTACTAATAGAAAGATTTACAATATGCGTTATCATTTTTGCAGTGACACAAGCAATATCCTTAATGAATCTTGCCGGAAGGTTATCCAGCCCAGTTGCTTTGTTTGTGCTCATTAAGCATAGTAGATTTGAAACTTTGTCCTCTGTTACCACGCACAGCTCAAACAAATCATTTGTGATACCTTTGCTATGGTAAAAGTTCTTAATGAAAGACTGGCCATAGTGTCCAGAGCAGGTTGGTAACTTCTTAACCAGAGATGAGGCTATGGTGGTAAAAAATGTATTAAAATAAGGAGCAACCTTTGCCTGGTCATGACATAAAACATCATCAATATCCAGGCCAATACTACAGGATTTTACTTTATGGGGATTTTTTGAGCCAATGTCCTTTAAAATGTTCCACAATTTAAAAGGCTGATGTAAGTTGTCATTAACAGCGTCTATGTAATGTTGGGATTTGGCCTTGTCCATTTTGTATCTTGCCTGGTTTCTACAGTTAATATAACCATCATAATCTTGTTGTAGATTTGTCTTTCTGAATTTGGCCAAGTAGCGATCCCTTTTCCTAATGAGGTCTAATATCTCGGAAGTGATCCATTTCCCTGACCGTTGTTTGATTCGAATTTGTTTCATCGGAGCCAGAGAGTCGAGTACAGAATTGCAAGAGTGTGCAAAGCTGTCTTCAAGGCAAAGGGTGGATACTTTGAAGAATCTGAAATATAAAATATATTTTGATTTGTTTAACACTTTTTTGGTTGCTACATGATTCCATATGTGTTATTTCATAGTTTTGATGGCTTCACTGTTAGTCTACAAAATAATATAAAACCCTTGACTGAGTAGATATGTCCAAACTTTTGACTGTTACTGTATATACAGTATATATATATATATATATATATATATATATATGTATATATATATATATATATACTACCGCTCAAAAGTTTGGGGTCACTTGAAAGAAAAGCACATATTTTGTCCATAAAAATAACATCAGATTGATCAGAAATACAGTGTAGGCATTGTTAATGTTGTAAATGACTATTGTAGCTGGAAACGGCTGATTTGTTATGGAATATTTACATAGACGTGTCTCTCTCTCTCTCTCTCTCTCTCTCTCTCTCTCTCTCTCTCTCTCTCTTCCTCTCTCTCTCCCTCTCTCCCGCTCTCTCTTTTCCTGTCCTGCAAAGTGCCGGCCCCTTGCCTGGTGTGACTCTAATTGCCCTGTTAAACGGGGCTCTGTTGCCATTGGGAGGATTGGAGATCTTAAATGACACCCTATTCCCTCTATAGTACACTATTTTTGACCGGAGCCCTAGTGCACTATGTAGGGAATAGGGTGCCATTTGGAACATACAGAGATTGCTGCTGGGAAGACGGACTCTTTTCTTCAACATGAGACCTGTACCGAGACACAGCCACACCACAGAAATAGAATCAGTAGAATGGGAAATCCCTGTTCACCAGTGAAATGTCCATGGTAAGAGGTTCTATGCCTGTTCTAGGGATTGTATTTCTATGTGTACCATACACACACACTTTTACATCGTACAATATGTAGGCACCCAGGCATGCACACACACATGGAGACATGTCTTCTGTCTTCTGGGCCAAGTTGCCTGTAGTAGATTTCTGTTAGAAAACAAGCAACACATTTTGGAGCCCAAAAAGTACCTGTCAGTCTCTAGGTACATTTTTAATTCAACAGAGTTTGGGTGCACTGTTTCAGGTGGCTAAACTTTCACGCAAACAACTCTTAGAACAAAAGTCAACCTGCAGATGAATTTCAAACCGCAGCAGAATACATTGTCGATTAAAACATATTGTTTTTACCTTCTCAGCAAATAAACGCAGTGCTCAATGGATATCAGTTAATAACTAATATTTTACCGTTTTGGTTGGATACAGACAGTAACGTTTTCATAACAGAGTTCTTTAACTTTTAATTGGATGTGAAAATGTGAATCTTTTTTTCTACTGACTCAAGTTTATGATAGAACAACAACGTTGCAAATGTATGATATGCCAATTAAAAACTTTATTTTGTATTGCAGAATTAAATAGAAGAGAGTTATTTTGTTCAGTCCTCTGAAATAATTTCTGTTTGGAATATCAAATTTAAATGCAGGCACAACTCCTTCAAGGGATGGTCACATTTCAAGATTGGTTTCAGAAAAATGCATTATCAAACATGCAATATTAGCATTACAAAACACTTATTTACATCTAATCACACTGGGTAGCAATTACACTTAGTGAGTGTGATATCATCTGCTTTACCTACGGAATTACAATTACATATTGAACAACCACCTCACCGCCCATAGGGCTCTGGTCAAAAGTAGTGCAGAAATAGTGCACTATGTGTGTAATAGGGTGCCGTTTGAGACGTAGATTCTCCTCTCTCCTTGCAGCTGCATGTACCACTTTAAGGATGACTTGAGGGGCCATCAGCTCGCCTTGTACCCTTCAAGACTAGCTGTGTTATTTCAATTAGGATTATTTAATGGGACAGATGTATAGAATTATGGTAATGGTTGAAAAATGAGTGTCAGAAGAGATAAGCGTCCGTCCATTGTCTTCCCAGTTGACATGTTAATTTTCTTTCTTCTTTATACAGCATATTGGTGTTCGTCTGTGATAAATGCACAAAACAAGGTATGTTGTTGTACAGAGTGGTGTATTTGCAATGCAATGTGATGATACTGGCTTTTTTGTGACACACTTTGAGTACACTTGCGTAAACGTGTATGCGTGTGTGTAGTTATTTAGGTGTGTGTGTGTGTATGATTTTCAGAACATTCCCTATTCACATCAATAACAGTTTCAGGTGGAAATGATCCACTTGTCAAATGCAGTATGAAATCCAAGGTGAGGGAAAAAAACATATTTTACCTTAAATGCACTTTTAGGACATAGTGGGACGGAATGAGACATAGTACATATTGAATGATATTGCTTGTGAATCAAGCCTTTTGTTTTACCAACCACCCATATTATTTTTATCTTATTAATACTTTAGTGTTGCATGGTCAATTGAAAGTACAAGAATGCCGTTTGGGCTCACCCTGGTAAGTCAACAACATTGTGGCAAATAGGAATGCCCAGTATACAAAGAACAAGTCAGCTGTCCTTGAGTCAGGTCAATATATTTGCCATGCATTGTAACAGGATCATAACTTCATAGATTTACATATTCAACAAACACAATTCAACCCTGTGTACTGTCAGGGACCAAATAATAATTAAAAAAATCCTCAAAAATAATGTTCATCCTTTGTCATGTTTGTAACTAACTAATAGCCCAACTAACTAATACCCTAACTAACTAATACCCCAACTAACTAATACCCCAACTAACTAATACCCAAACTAACTAATACCCCAGCTAACTAATACACCAGCTTTTAGAAGTTTTACATACACATATGTATGGCTTGCATCTCTGTGTCTCTACCCCTGGATGGAGAGATGGATGGAAGGATGGAGAGATGGATGGAGGGATAGAGGGATGGAGGGATGATTAAATAGGTAGATAAGCGTGGTGTATCCTGCTGTAACAGGTTCCGGTCCCATTGTGATGATTAGACGGCTCCCGAGGGCAGAAGCAAAAGCTCTCTAATGAGCTAGACTCCCGCAACCACCGCCCAACTCACACCCCCTTCCCCCTCGGTCCCTCCTGTGTCCCCCGGACCCCCCATCCCCACCGGACTCCCTCCCTGTTCCAGCGAGGACCCAGTGGCTGTGTGGGGGTCCCAGGAGGGGGGCTGCAGTGCACCTGTTCTCCTCTCCCTGTAATCAGTGAATTTCTGCACTCCATCCCTCCCCATCTCTCTCACTCACTCTCTCTCTCTCTCTCTCTCTCTCTCTCTCTTAATCGCTCTGTCTTTCTTTCTCCCTCCCTTCTTTTTCCTCATAATTTCCCTTTGCTTTCTGCTCTGTCACTGACTGCACTAGCACATGCAGATTGGACAATTGTTTATTTGAGGTTTTTCATGAGAGCTCCTTTCACAGCCATTTAAAATATTTCTCCCTTCTGATTGACAGTATTATGGTAATATTGTATAGTTGTCATATTCGGCTGTGGCATTGAATACTGCACTAAGATAGAATACTGCACTAAGATAGAATACTGCACTAATATAGAATATTTCACTGGTATAGAATACTGCACTAAGACAGAATACTGCACTTAGATAGAATACTGCACTAATATAGGATACTGCACTAGGACAGAATACTGCACTAATATAGAATATTTCACTGGTATAGAATACTGCACTAAGACAGAATACTGCACTTAGATAGAATACTGCACTAATATAGAATACTGCACTGGGACAGAATACTGCACTAATATAGAATACTGCACTAACATAGACTACTGCACTAAGACAGAATACTGCACTGGGACAGAATACTGCACTAATATAGAATACTGCACTAACATAGACTACTGCACTAAGACAGAATACTGCACTAAGACAGAATACTGCACTAATATGGAAAACTGCACTAAGACAAATACTGCAATAAAACAGAATAATATACTCCATTCCATTCAATCCAGCCCGCAGGAGGTTTGAGTATTTCTTTGTTATTATTTTGCGTTAAATAAACACTCCAGGCCTTAGTTGAGGTCTGGGGGAGGGAGGGAGGGAGGTGGGGAGGTGGGGTTGTCTGGGGGAGGGAGGTGGGGAGGTCTGGGGGAGGGAGGTGGGGAGGTCTGGGGGATGGAGGTGGGGAGGTCTGGGTTAGGGAGGGAGGTTGGGAGGTCTAAGGGAGGGAGGGAGGTGGTGAGTTCTGGGGAGGTAGGGAGGTGGTTAGGTCTGGGGGAGGGAGGTGGTTAGGTCTGCGGGAGGGAGGGAGGGAGGTAGGGAGGTGTGGAGGAGGGGAGGAGGAGGCCTCTAGGAGCAGGCACAGGTGAGGAGGGCAGTGTCCCAAATGAAACCCTATTCCCTATATAGTGCACTACTTTGATCAAAGCTCTCAGGGCCCAGGTAAAAAGTTCTGCACTATAAAGTGAATACAGTGCCATTCTGAACACAACCGAGGTCATGGGGAGGGGGAAGGTACAGTTAGAGAGAGGAGGTCTCTAAGTGGTCGGATACTTCTCCTCTATTACTCCAACCCAGAAGCTGATAACAAATACATCAGCAAAGGGCCAGGTGGTGCAGGTTACAGCAGGTCTCCAGAGTTCTGGGTTGGTCTGATCTCCTAATGGCCTTCTACTGTGTATAATCCCCACAGGTCCATTAATTCTACCCTAACATTACTAGCTAGATCCACATCAACCAATGACTCTACCTGCCTGCAAAAAACCACTCCTATGGGAGCATGCGTGCACGCACATACAAACACACACCCATGCATGCACGCACGCAGAAACGCACACACACTCACATTCGAACACACACAAAATCTAATCAAATGTTATTTGTTACATGCACCGAATACAACAGATGTAGACCTTAGCATCAAATGCTTGTTGACGAGCCCTTCCCAATGATGCAGAGTTTAAAAATAATAATACAAATAGAATAAAAATAGTAACACAAGAGGAATCAAATAAAATACACAAGAATGGAGCTGTATACAGGAAGTACCAGATCAATGTGGAGCTATATACAGGAAGTACCAGATCAATGTGGAGCTATATACAGGAAGTACCAGTTCCCGATCAATGTGGAGCTATATACAGGAAGTACCAGTACCAGATCAATGTGGAGGCATATACAGGGGAGTACCAGTACCAGATCAATGTGGAGCTATATACAGGAAGTACCAGTACCAGTACCAGATCAATGTGGAGCCATAAACAGGGAGTACCAGTACCAGAAGAATTAGATATTTGAGGTAGATATGTACATGAAGGCAGGGTAAAGTGACTAGGCATCAGGATATATAATAATAAGGTATTTGAGGTAGATATGTACATGAAGGCAGTGTAAAGTGACTTGGCATCAGGATATATAATAATAAGAGTAAAATAAAGAACACAGTAGCAGCAGCAAATTATGAGTGTAAAAGTGTGTGTGTGTGTGTGTGTGTGTGTGTATGTATGTGTGTTTGTGTTGTGTCGGTATGCGCGTGTGTGTGTGTGTGTGTGTGTGTGTGTGTGTGTGTGTGTGTGTATGTATGTGTGTTTGTGTTGTGTCGGTATGCGTGTGTGTGTGTGTGTGTGTGTGTGTGTGTGTATGTATGTGTGTTTGTGTTGTGTCGGTATGCGTGTGTGCGTGTGTGTGTGTGTGTGTGTGTATGCGTATGTTGTGTGTTTGAATGTGTGTGGGTTTTGTGTGGGTGTGTCAATGTAGTGTGTGTGTGTGTGTGTGTGTGTGTGTGTGAGTGAGTATATAGTGTGTATATACTGTATAGTCTAGTGAGTGTGTATATGGTGTGTATATACTGTATAGTCTAGTGAGTGTGTATATGCTGTGTATATACTGCATAGTCTAGTGAGTGTGTTTATGGTGTGTATATACTGTATAGTCTAGTGAGTGTGTATATGGTGTGTATATACTGTATAGTGTATTGAGTGTGTGTATGGTGTGTGCATACTGTATAGTCTAGTGAGTGAGTATATGGTGTGTATATACTGTATAGTCTAGTGAGTGTGTTTATGGTGTGTATATACTGTATAGTATAGTGAGTTTGTATATGGTGTGTATATACTGTATAGTGTATTGAGTGTGTGTATGGTGTGTGCATACTGTATAGTCTAGTGAGTGAGTATATGGTGTGTATATACTGTATAGTCTAGTGAGTGAGTATATGGTGTGTATATACTGTATAGTCTAGTGAGTGTGTATATGGTGTGTATATACTGTATAGTGTATTGAGTGTGTGTATGGTGTGTGCATACTGTATAGTCTAGTGAGTGAGTATATGGTGTGTATATACTGTATAGTCTAGTGAGTGTGTTTATGGTGTGTATATACTGTATAGTCTAGTGAGTTTGTACATGGTGTGTGTATACTGTATAGTGTATTGAGTGTGTGTATGGTGTGTGCATACTGTATAGTCTAGTGAGTGAGTATATGGTGTGTATATACTGTATAGTCTAGTGAGTATATGGTGTGTATATACTGTATAGTCTAGTGAGTGAGTATATGGTGTGTATATACTGTATAGTCTAGTGAGTATATGGTGTGTATATACTGTATAGTCTAGTGAGTGAGTATATGGTGTGTATATACTGTATAGTCTAGTGAGTGTGTGCAGGCTCAGTGCAAGATAGAGTCAATGCACCATTAAATTACTATTTAGCAGTCTTATGGAAGCTGTCTGGGATCTTGTTGGACCGAGAGACGATGCTCCTGTCCCGTTTGCCGGACGGTAGCCTTCCTCTGACACTGCATGACACTGCCTGACACACACACACACACACACACACACACACACACACACACACACACACACACACACACACACACTGTCTATGCTGTGTAATGATGTGCTCTTGTGGACTTACAAAACGGGTGATATAATGAAAGTACCATGGAGAGCAGGCGTTAAATTCAAATTGCTCAAGAAAATGGGAGCGAAGATAAATGTGTAATAATTAGCCAGTGCAGAGTAAATGAGGTTGGTGCCTTAAGTCTCCATATTAAAACATCTCTATAAGAAATCTCTATAAGCCTGGCTCGGCCTCAAACGTACTGTATACTAGTATAGCATTTACTTTTTACAGTCTGGTTATTTAGTGGAAGCTCTAACAGTATCCAGACCGACTTAAAGTCAGTGCAGTATCTGTTGGGGCTTCTATCCGTGGTCTTTTATGAGATATGAATGCAATAAAATTTGATAAAATGTGTTGCTAATTAGAACTGAGTAGAATTACATAGTTTTACTCAGTACGGACGTTGTGTCAATAAAATATTTATTAAAAGAATATGGAATATGGAACACTGCAGAACATAACAGAATATGGAATATGGAACACTGAAGAACAGAACAAAATATGGAATATGGAATATTGAACACTGCAGAACAGAACAGAATATGGAATATGGAATATTGAACACTGCAGACAATAACACAATATGGAATATGGAACACTGTAGAACAGAACAGAATATGGGATATGGAAAATTGAACACTGCAGAACAGAAAAGTGCGTTCCAAGAGCTCGGTTCGGTCCATCGGAGTGAATCAAAGGCACGCAGAGGCGGGAGGACGAGGATCGCCCACCACTTCAGCAGCTCGGAGCCTACAGCGAAGGTCCGGAGCCCTGAGTCTACAGTAAAGGTCCGTAGCCCGGAACCTACAGCGAAGGTCCGCAGCCCGAAACCTCCAGCAGAGGTTGTCTGTTTCACTCCAGTGCCAGAGCAGTCCGCTCCACCAGT
>CM042405.1:9494796-9612296 GCA_023634145.1 Thymallus thymallus | reverse complement strand
CCCTCTCCCCTCTCCTCCCTACTTCCCCTCCCCTCCCCTTTCCTCCCTCCTTTTCTCCCCTCTCCTCTCCCTCTCCTTCGCTCAGCCATTGTCACATGGTTTCCTGAGACTGACAGCCTCCCCAAAGAGTGAATGGTGGAACAGATGGAATATGAATGGTTCAGTCGTGTATGAAAAAGGTGTCTGGACGAGAGACTGTTGTAGGGGCACCTTCAATTGCAAGTTAAGTCCCTTTGTTTCTCAACACACTCACTCTCATTGAAGACTGAAAAGAGGTCCCCAGGTCACAACATACCAGTGACTGAAAAGAGGTCCCCAGGTCACAACATACCAATGACTGAAAAGAGGTCCCCAGGTCACAACATACCAGTGACTGAAAAGAGGTCCCCAGGTCACAACATACCAGTGACTGAAAATAATAAGAAATACAAGTTTTGAAAGAGGTGATCTTTCAGCAATGGTTGCTTATGACTGTTCATTTCCATATACTGAATGTTTTATTTTTCCAGTGATAGTGGGTGGGATACAACACTTTAAATAGGATTAGTTACACTTAGGTTATTGTGGCCTGGATAGTTGTTGAGATTAACCAGAGGGTTACTGTTATCAAATCCCAGATGACATTGCATGTCGATGTGCCCTTGAGCAAGGCACTTAACCACCCACAACAACTGTATATGTACTGAACGTGGGTTGGGATAAAGCAGAAGCCAAATTTCAGTTGGACCTTGTGTACAATTGACGAATAAAGTGATCTTAATCTTAATCTTACTTTAAATAATGTTTTCCCAGTGAATATGGCATCCATTCGTCTACAAAAAGCCTTCACAGAACCCAGTGATTACTCTGTTTCCAGTCTGCACAGCCATCACCCTGATCAACATTACATAGAGTACAATAAGCCAACACCAACACACAATGCCAACACCACACCACGCCCCGAAACTACAGCAGGATGTTTGGTGGATTTATATTGTAATTCATATTGCATTCAGTAATTAATGTTTGCTAAAAGTAAACTTTAGCAACACATTACTTTTTACCAGGCCAATGAGGTCATTATGGGTATTCAGTCATGAGTTTAACACCGGAACTGACAATGATGTCAAACCCACAGAAATACAAACCCCTGTCCTTCCACACTTAATCCTACCCACTAAAGGGCTTGAATCCACAAGGTTTTGTCCCAAATGGCACACTATTTCCTATATAGTGCACTTATTGTACCTGGTCAAAAGTAGTGCATTGTAAAGGGAACAGGGTGCCTTTTGAGACGCATGCTGATAGTCCTTGAAACGGTCTCTTTCCCAAGGACATGCTTTCTACTGTAAAGGACATGCTTTCTACTGTAAACAAGTGGATAGAGCAGTAGGTGGGTAAGAGAGGAGGCTCTGTGTGCATCCCAAATGGCATCCTATTCTCTATATTGTGCACTTCTTTTGACCAGAGACCTAAAGGGGATACATGGGCCCTGGTCAAAAGTAGTGCACTATAAAAGGAATAGGGTGCAGTTTGGATCCTCTCCCTCATACTGTCACAGAGGGCCTGTCTTTGAATCCCTGATCAAAAGTTGAAGCACCACCACAGAATCACCAGCTACATCCCATCATCTGCTGTCATAGCTCACTGAATTATGTATATGTTGATCCCACTGACTGTATGTGTGTGTGTGTGTGTTTATGTGTGTGTGTATATGTGTGTTTATGTGTATGTTTCTCTCCCTCTTTCTTCCCTAGTTCATACATGTTGGTGTTGCCTTGGGAAAATAAAATGCTACAGTCAACAACAACATGATCTGCTGTTTTGAAGAAGAGTGATCGGCAGGGTCTAAATAAAAAAATTACCTAAAAATGGTTTGAAAAGGGTTCTTCGGCTGTCCCCGTAGGAGAACACTTTTTGGTTCCAAGTAGAAGCCTCTGTGGAAAGGGTTTTAGGTTCTAGATGTACGTACACATTCATAGAAACTCCTATTCTAGCAGGTGACCATATTTGCATAATGTGGTTTACTACTAGGGATTGAAAGTGTTGGAATAATACTTTCTCTTTCTCTCTCTCTCTCTCTCTCTCTCTCTCTCTCTCTCTCTCTCTCTCTCTCTCTCTCTCTCTCTCTCTCTCTCTCTCTCTCTCACTCTTTCTCTTTTGTTTCCTATAGCTATGATTTTTCTCATTAGAGTGATTTAGGGAAGATGAAATGACATTACGATAATTCCACTCAACACTATCAGTGCCTCTATCCAGCAGAGTGATTATTTCAGTGCTATTTTTAATGGCTGTTTAGAAACACTATTCATTTCTAACTGTATTTAGCACAGCAGGGAGAACCATTAGGGTACAGTGTTGGTATACTTACGCATCTTGAAATGAGGTCATAAAAAGAAATCGAGTTAGCAGGCGAAATTGTTTCTTCATCGCCCTGAACGCGTCACACCAACATATGGAGGCATGCTGCGAAGCCGAGCTCTGGTTCAAATAGGGCAGTGGTTTTATATCAAACATGTATCACGTGACAATTTTTTGTATTTTTATATATTTTTTATTTTTTAGCAGATACAGCGACTTACAGGAGCATTTAGGGTTAAGTGCCTTACTCAAGGGCACATTAACAGATGTTTCACCTAGTCGGCTTTGGGAATCGAACGCCCAATGCTCTTAACCGCCAGGCTACCTGCTGCCCCACACTGCATCTGTCCAAATAGAATTTGGAGCTGTGCATGTATGAAGTATCCAACACGCACAACTTGCACAGATCCGAGGAGAGACCAAGTCCCTATAAAGGCACCAACGTACAGTACTAGGTTCGGATTGCTCCTACAAGAACTCGGCTAGGCGAAGCAAACGTCTCGCATGCTCCCTTGAAAGACCTTCCCTTAAAAGACCTTCGCCAACATTACTGTTTGTCGCTCTTGAGATGCCGTAGCAACAACAAAGCCAGTATACACTTCATCAAAACAGTCTGAATTAATCTGAGATAAATCAAGAAATCTGTAATACATTTTTACGTTTTTGACTACGACTGACGTCTTAGTCGTGCAATTTTACATCTAATTAAGATGCTTGGTGCAGTATTTCTTGAGTAAAAAAATCTGCATGAAAACTACAAACTAAAAATCTTTGTCTATTTATTGAAGATACCAGACAGCGCTATTCATTATTTTGATTATGTAATAATACATTTTTATGACAAATTCCAAATGCAAGCTTCTTAAGTTAATAATTTCAAGCAATCTTGACATACCAAAAGAGCAGTACTACATAACATTTTGAAGTGAAAAAGTGAAGACATCAAAACTATGACAAAACACATACGGAATCATGTAGCAACCAAAAAAGTGTTAAACAAATCAAAATATATTTTATATTTGAGACTCTTCAAATAGCCACCCTTTGCCTTGGTGAAAGCTTTGCACATTCATGGCAACAAACATACAATTAGTGAAAATGGGAACCAGGTGTGTAATGAACAGGACAAACGTAAAATGTGAAATGGATCGGTGGTGACTAGAACTCTGGTGATGTCGACCGCCTTTGGCCGGCCGACCCAGGGGAGGAACCAACTTCAGCCGAAGTCGTGACAGTACCCCCCCCTTTACGCGCGGCTCCAGCAGCGTGCCGACGTCGATCTCTGGGCCGACCCGGAGGACGAGGCGCAGGGTGCCCCGGGTGGAGGCAATGGAACTCCCTCAGAAGTGAGGGATCTAGAATGTCCTCCACCGGCACCTAGCATCTCTCCTCCGGGCCGTACCCCTCCCACTCCACGAGGTACTGGAGGCCCCTAGCCCGACGTCTTGAGCTCAGGATGGCTCGAACAGCATATGCCGGGGCCCCCTCGATGTCCAGCAGGGGCGGAGGGACCTCCAGAACCTCATGGCCTTGGAGTGGACCAGCCACCACCGGCCTGAGGAGAGACACATGGAACGAGGGGTTAATACGGTAGTCGGGAGGGAGCTGTAACCTATAACACACCTCGTTCAGTCTCCTCAGGACTTTGAACGGCCCCACAAACCACGGCCCCAGCTTTCGGCAGGGCAGGCGGAGGGACAGTTTTCGGGTCGAGAGCCAGACCCGGTCCCCCGGTGCGAACACCTGGGCCTCAAAGCGGTGGCGGTCTGCGCTCACCTTGTGTCGTCTCACGGCACGTTGCAAGTGCACGGCATTCCAGGTCTCCTCTGAGCACTTAAACCACTCGTCCACAGCAGGAGCCTCGGTCTGGCCCGGGTGCCACGGTGCCAGAACCAGCTGGTACCCTAGCACACATTGGAAGGGGGAGAGGTTAGTAGAGGAGTGTCGGAGTGAGTTCTGGGCCATCTCGGCCCAGGGAACGAACGCCGCCCACTCCCCCGGCCGGTCCTGGCAATACGACCTCAGAAACCTACCCACATCTTGGTTCACTCTCTCCACCAGCCCGTTACTCTCGGGGTGGAACCCTGAGGTAAGGCTGACCGAGACCCCCAGATGTTCCATGAACGCCCTCCACACCCGAGACGTGACCTGGGAACCTCGGTCAGACACTATGTCCTCAGGCACCCCGTAGTGCTGGAATACGTGGGTGAACAGGGCCTCCGCCGTCTGTAGAGCCGTCGGATGGCCGGTCAAAGGGAGAAGACGACAGGACTTAGAGAACCGATCCACAACAACCAGGATTGTCGTTTTCCCCTGTGACGGCGGAAGGTCCGTCACAAAGTCACCGACAGGTGTGACCACGGTCGCTGCGGAACGGGTAGGGGTTGTAATTTCCCTCTGGGCAGGTGTCTGGGCGCCTTGTACTGCGCGCACACCGAACAGGAGGAAACGTAAGCCCTCACGTCCTTAGCTAAAGTGGGCCACCAGTACTTTACATCCAAACAGTGCACCATCCGGGCGATACCAGGATGATCAGAGGAGAGTGAGGTATGGGCCCACACGATCAGGCGGTCACGGACAGCGGACGGGACATACCTACGCCCAGTAGGACACTGAGTGGGAGTAGGCTCTGAGCGCATCGCCCGCTCGATCTCCGCGTCCACCTCCCATCTTACCTGCCCTGTCCGCCTCAGCTGACCACCGCAACCGCACCGGTTCCCCCCTCAGCAGTGAGGTAATGGGAGCCACTACCTGCCCGAAGCTCCGGATAAACCTCCGGTAGTAGTTGGCAAACCCTAAAAACCGCTGCACTTCCTTTACCGTGGTTGGAGTCGGCCAATTACGCACGGCTGAAATGCGGTCTACCTCCATCTCCACCCCAGACGTGGAAATGCGATATCCTAAAAAGGAGACGGATTGTTGGAAGAACAGACACTTCTCAGCCTTGACATACAGGTCATGCTTCAACAGTCGACCAAGCACCCTGTGTACCAGGGACACATGCTCTGCGCGTGTGGCGGAGTATATCAAAATATCGTCGATATGCACCACCACACCCTGCTCGAGTAGGTCCCTGAAGATCTCATCTACAAAGGATTGGAAAACTGCTGGAGCATTTTTCAACCCGTACGGCATGACGAGGTATTCATAGTGCCCTGAGGTGGTACTAAATGCTGTCCTCCACTCGTCTCCCTTTCGGATACGCACCAGATTATAATCGCTCCTGAGATCCAATTTTGTGAAAAAGCGCACCCGGTGTATCGACTCGATCGCACTGGCTATGAGGGGTAGCGGGTAGCTGTACCCCACAGTGATCTGATTTATCCCTCTATAGTCGATACACGGGTGCAGACCTCCCTCCCTCTTCTTCACAAAAAAGAAACTTGAGGAGGCAGGTGAAGTGGAGGGCCGAATGAATCCCTGCCCCAGTGATTCAGAGACGTATGTCTCCATAGCCTCCGTCTCCTCCTGGGACAGAGGATACACGTGACTCCTAGGAAGTGCTGCGTCTACCAGGAGATTTATCGCACAATCCCCTCGTCGATGAGGTGGTAATTGAGTCGCCTTCCTTTTACAGAAGGCGAGAGCCAAATCGGTTATTCTGAGGGAATGTGTATGGTGGGTACTTGGTCTGGACTCTCCACTGTAGTCGCACCGAAGGAAACACCCACACACCTCCCCGAGCACCCTCGGGACCATCCCTTCAGAGCCCTCTGTTGCCACGAGATTTTGGGGTCATGATAGGCCAACCACGGTATGCCCAGCACCACGGGAAACGCAGGAGAATCAATGAGATAAAGATGAATACTCTCCTCATAATCCCCCTGCGTCCTCATTCTTAGTGGCGCGCTGACCTCCCCAATCAGCCCTGACCCTATAGGTCAACTATCTAAGGCATGCACAGGGAAAGGGACACTCAGAGACACAATGGGGATCCCTAACCTTTGGGCAAACGCCCGGTCTATGAAATTTCCAGCTGCGCCTGAGTCTACTAGCGCCCTATGCTGGGAATGCGGGGAACAATCAGGAAAAACAATAAACACAAACATGTGTGCAACAGGGAGCTCTGGGTGAGTCCGGTGCTGACTCATCTGAGAAGGCACGACAGTGCTCTGCCTGCCGCCTTGACTCCCTGAAGGGCCTCCCCAGCACCGACCAGCCGTGTGTCCTCGGCGGCCACAGCTGGTGCAGGAGACGACCCCTCCTCCGGCCTCCCTGAGCGCAGCACCTCCCAGCTCCATAGGTGTCGGAACGGGGAGGCTGGGAGATGGACTTGACGGGCCCTGATCAGGACGTCCTCGGGTGACCAGCAAGTTGTCCAGCCTGATGGACATGTCCACCAGCTGGTCTAGGCTGAGGGTGGCATCCCCACAGGCCAGCTCCCGACCAACGTTCTCCCGTAAGCTACACCGGAAGTGGTCGATCAGGGCCCTGTCATTCCATCCTGCGCTCGCTGCCAGGGTCCGGAAAATCTAAGGCGAAATCCTGTGCACTCCTCGTCCCCTGCCGGAGATGAAACAGGCGTTCACCCGCCGATCTGCCTTCAGGCGGATGATCAAAGACCGCCCGAAACCGGCGAGTGAACTCCCCGTAGTGGTCCAACACCGCATCCTCCTCGATCCAAACGGCGTTGGCCCACTCCAGGGCTCCCCCCGCCAAGCAGGAGACGAGGGCAGACACTCTCTCGCGTCCCGATGGAGCCAGGTGAATGGTTGCCAGATATAGCTCCAGATGGAGCAGGAACCCCTGGCAACCGGCCGCCTTGCCGTCATACTCCCTCGGGAGCGAGAGCCGAATCCCGCTGGGACCAGGGACAGGAGGAGGAATCAGGGGAATCGATGGAGGGGATGGTGGGGGTGCGGGTGGCCCTCCCAGCTCCCACCGGTCCATCGTCAGCAGCACGCGATCCATTGCCGTCCCTAGGCGCTGGAGCATCGATTCATGCTGCTGAACGCGCTCCTCCACGGGGAGTGGAGGGCTGGCCTCACCTGCTGCTACTGGTCCGTGATTATGTAAAAACTTTGTGCGTATGATAGTGGAGTGGTGGAAACAGGTGCAGGGAGACGGGCGAAATGCAGGAATGTAAATACGTTATTTCTATTAATAGACAATACATCATCTGACATGAAACAATCACGGACAAGAACCAGGGGGGAACAGAGTGAATAAGTAACAAACACACAATTAGTGGAAATGGGAACCAGGTGTGTAAGGAACAGGACAAACGTAAAATGTGAAATGGATCGGTGGTGACTAGAACTCTGGTGACATCGACCGCCTTTGGCCGCCCGACCCAGGGGAGGGACCAACTTCAGCCGAAGTCGTGACACTATACCCATCATGAAGTTGCTACAACCTAGCCTACAAATTAAAGTTTAGAACGTAGATGCACAAGTCGAAAAACAGTAATCAAGGTGACAGACTATAAGGATCTATGTTCAGAGAAGTCTCTGGACACTAAACCTGAACACCATAAAGGTTTCCAGAGACCTCTCTGAACATAGATCCTTATAGTCTGTCACCTTGATTGCTGTTTTTTGACTTGTGCATCTACGTTCTAAACTTTAATTTATAGGCTAGGTTGTAGCAAACTCATGATGGGTATAGTGACACAACTTCGGCTGTTTAGTTTGGGTTTGTTGTTTTGGTGTTTTTGCCTAATAAAAGGAATGTCTTTGCACCACAACTCTGCGCCTCGGGTCCTGTCTCATTGCAATCGTGACAGAAAAACCCACCACCACGGGACCCAGCAGGTTTGGACAGAGGAAGAACAGCCCGGAGGTATGGAAGTTACCGCCCAGGAGGAGTTCCTCCACTGTTTAGCTCTGGAATTAGGCTGTGTTCCAGAGTAGCGAGGACGTCGACCGGGGCCATGTGGGCGTTGAGGAGCCAGGCCCAGCCTAAAGCCCCGAATAACCCCCAGACCGTTGGGGGTGGTCGGGGAAGGAAGAAGTGGAGCCCCGGCTATTACACTCGTGGGGGTTCACAGAGGAGCACCTACAGCCATGGGAGCAGGAGTATGCCCAGGTGTCGGACGACGAGGTGCTCCTGTTCCCCAACTCGTGGAGGCTCATGGATGAGCCCCTGCAGAGCCGGGATCGGCGGAGGAGGGAGGACGACTGGGGGAGTCTACGATCTCCCACAGCGGAAGACCGGAGGCTGCCGGAGGGGTTCTTTGACTGGCCTCTGGAGTAACAGGGGAGGTGGTGGAGGGCTTGGCTGGAGCTGAGACCTCCCAGCCCGGGAGCAGGAACCAGCCGGAGGGAGAACTAGGCCGACTTCGAGGACCGCAAGAGGATGGGGTTCGAGCCAGTTCCCCTCCCTACGCTCTATTTGGGGAGCCTATTTAAGTTCAGTTATTTCCCACCTGTGTTGTGGGATTTTGTGTGTGTTCCTTTTGTGCACACCTGTTCATGGTCGCGTTCTCTTCTTTTGTTGTTTTGGGGGTTTTGCCTAATAAAAGGAATGTCTTTGCACTACAGCTCTACGTCTCGGGTCCTGTCTCATTGCAATCGTGACACAGACAGTGACATTCAATACCACCTTGCACACTCTTGCCTGCATCTGGCTGATCTGGGGTGTAATAATTTGTCCAAACATTTTCCCACCTGTGTTGTGGGATTTTGTGTGTGTTCCTTTTGTGCACACCTGTTCATGGTCGCGTTCTCTTCTTTTGTTGTTTTGGGGGTTTTGCCTAATAAAAGGAATGTCTTTGCACTACAGCTCTACGTCTCGGGTCCTGTCTCATTGCAATCGTGACACAGACAGTGACATTCAATACCACCTTGCACACTCTTGCCTGCATCTAGCTGATCTGGGGTGTAATCATTTGTCCAAACATTTGCAAAACAGAACGTTTTGCAACTAAAACAAGAGATTCTAATGGACAGATTTAGGTAGGTCCCTCCACATTTCGTACCGTTTTTTGCTTCCGTTTAAGAAACGTTTTGCAAAAGAATCGGCGGATTGGAAACACCCCTGATCACCCACACACACACACACACACACAGTTCACTTTCATAGCAGCCACGTACAGCATCATGACTTTGCTAGTTTAGAATTCCTTCTCACATCTACGTGTTCTCCTCCTCTCACCTTTTACCTTTGCTTGTGAACTTCAGTGCACAGCACAACAGTTGTATGTGACCAGTAGCAAAAACCTTCATATCACAACCACTAACCACTATACAGGCTACATCGATGTCACCATATTAACTTTACAGTCAACATAGAACTAAGTTGTTAGTAAACCCATTATCCAACCTATGTGGACAATCACGCAGTGCAGGGTACAGCAAGCAGTTTAGCAGTTACACCGGCGGACCCCGATGGAAATACATTTATTAGACCGAAATCTTACCTTTAGACCGAAAGTTGCAGTGTTGGATAGCCTTAAATAGCAATCCTCTCTGAGTCAGGTTGTTGAGTAGGCTAAATTAGCTGTATTACCTAGCTAAGTAAGTGAAAGGTAAACTAAACTAGAACAAACAAAATATATAGCTCTCCTCTCCTCTCTCTCTCTCTCTCTGCTTTACCTTAATTTTTAAGAAACTATTTAACTATTGTCTATCTCTCTATTTGAGTCAACTACTCACCACTTCATACACTGCCGTGCTAGCTAGCTGTAGATTATGCATTCAGTACAGATTCATACTCTCATCCTTTGTTTGGATGGACAACATGTCAGTTCACGCTGCAAGAGCTCTGATAGGTTGGAGGATATACTCCGGAAGTCGTCATAATTACTATGTAAGTCTATGGAAGGGGGTGAGAACCATTAGCCTCCTAGGTTTTGTATTGAAATCAATGTACAACAAATTTTTTTGTTTATTTTTATCTACAAATGATTACTTGTTTAATGTTTAACTATTTAAATTATTTTGAAATGTTCTGGTCCTACCCTTCCTCCTCTAAGGAGTCTCCACTGGCAAACACACCTACAGCTGATGCCACATGCGAACAGGCCACAGGACCTTCTCTAATGAGAGCTCAGTTGAAACCTTTGCTTGTTATTAACCCGCTCCACAATGTTAGTAACCCTCTCTACTCTCAACCATCACGCACATAATCTCTGAAGCGTTAACAAACTTCCTCTCCTCTCCCCCTCTTCTTGTTTGTTCCTCTCCTCCTGCTCTCCCTTTGGGGACCGGATAGGGTGTCAACAACACTTTCTGATAACAGACGCCTAAGCATTTAATGTGATTGATAGGACCCTCGTCTCCTAAAAATCTCTCACCGTGCCCAATTTATCTTGTGTAGGCAGAGTTGGGTGGCAGAGCCGGTTTGGGGGGGGGAGGTTAGACGTGGTGATGAGAGGGTGGTGAGAGGGGTTGTCCCTTGGCATCTATTTGCTTTTAACCGCTAAGTCATTACGACCTAATACATGTAGATTGTGTTGGGAGGGAATAATGTGCGGTGAAATGAGTGAAAAATTAGTGAAGTGTTGTAGAGGAAAGCAGATGTTGGGCTGGAGTTATTACCAACAGAGATGATTAGTAGGGAGAACGCTTGCTCGGTGATGGAAGGCTTTCAGGCTCCCAGAGACGAGGACGAGACGGGGGAGAAAGGTATTTCATTTGGAGTTAATTTGCATATTTTATGAGGAGACATCAAGCGTACGCCTGCTGCCTGGGCATGAGTGTGAGTTTGATGCATGTGACTGCGGAGGTGCGGAGGTGTTGGGGGATTGAGCGAGAGAACAGAGGGCATGTGTCACAATTCTCCCTGTGTTTTACTAGTCAGGAGACAGGGGGCTGTCACTGATCACAAAGTGTGTTTTCACAAATGTTGACCTCTTAAAAAACTCACTTTATAGCTTAACTCACTTTATAGCTTATCTCTACATTAACCAGCTATTTACACTCTTAAAACTAAGTTTAAGTATAGGCCTGTCGTATGTATTACAGATTAAAATGTGTTTTCCATGCCAACTCATTGCGCTATTGTAGTTTTAACCAAGTTTAACCAAGCATGAGTGTCTTGAAAAAAGGCCTTCAATCAAAGAGTTGTTCGGAAACCAGGAAGCTCTGAGATGGGCAGGAAGCCAGATCCTTAATTAGCTATAGGACAAAGAAAACCAAACAAATTTCCCTTATCTGTGGTTGGCTGAGACCCCAGGAGAGTTGAAGTCTACACATGAAGCCTGATAATGTTACGGCTCCCCAAGCACAACTCCTCTCCTCTCCTCTCCTCCTCTCTCAATTACAAAACATCTCCAATGGTACAAAGAGAGGGAAATTTAAGCATCTCCTAACAACTTCCTGTAATTGCAATTTATTGAGAGGGAAACTGAAGATAAAGATTTTGAGATTCTAAGCTATTATGGTGCTTCATAAAATACAGCTGACAAGCTCGGGAAAATGTATCCCAAGGACCATTACAAAAATAACTTAATTGCCAGCCATTCTGTCAGGTCAATTGACTCTAATTGAAAAAATAACAAAAAAGCATATTATGCCGGGAGAGGCAGGCGCAGAGAATGAGGTGAGCGTTCAGGAAACAGCCGATGATTCGACCAACCAACGCATGCAAGTGGAAAGGAGGATGTTTTATTTTTCTCCCAAGATGTATTCTGTTGTACACTTCCCCTAGTAGTAGTAGTAGTAGTGGTAGTAGTAGTAGCAATATTAGTAGTAGTAGCAGTAGTAGTAGTAGTAGTGGTACAGTATTAGTAGTAGTAGAAGTAGCATTAGTAGAAGTAGCAGTGGCAGTAGTAGTACTGGGCGGCAGGTAACCGAAAGGTTGCTGGTTCGACTCCCAGAGTTCTTGGTAAAAATCTGTAATTGAACAAGGCAATTAAACCTAGTTCCTCCTGCAAGTGATGCTTTGGAAGTCTCGGGAATATGTCAAATGTTGTATTATAAGTAGCAGTTGTCGTGCTGATAGTATGTAGAATTATTAAATGTTTAGTGTGGGTATATTCAGCCTCTTTCTTATTTGTTCTGTATGAATTAAAACGTTTGGGGTCACTTAGAAATGTCCTTGTTTTTTAAAGAAATGCTCATTTTTTGTCCATTAAAATAACATAAAATTGATCAGAAATACAGTGTAGACATTTAAATGACTATTGTAGCTGGAAACGGCAGATCTTTTATGGAATATCTACATAGACGTACAGAGGCCCATTATCAGCAACCATCACTCCTGTGTTGCAATGGCACGTTGTGTTAGTTAATCCAAGTTTATAATTGTAAAAGGCTAATTGATCATTAGAAAACCATTTTGCAATTATGTTGGCACAGCTGAAAATGTCTACACTGTATTTCTGATTATTTTGATGTCATTTTAATGGACAAAAAATTTGCTTTTCTTTCAAAAACAAGGATATTTCTAAGTGACCCCAAACTTTTGAACGGTAGTATATGTACTGTATGTGTGTGTGTGTGTGTGGGTGTGTCTGTGTATGTGTATGTGTGAGTGCCTTCATATGGTCTGTTATCACTAATGCTACCACATTACCTACTGCAGGGTATAAGCTACAGGCTACAGGGGACGGATCCAGGATTGAGAACATGGCTCTCTCTGACTCCTCTGGGCTGATAAAGAGACCGAGATGCAGCAACATAATTAATACGCATCTCATGATCTCCTGATAAAATGTGATTTATAGCACTGCTGATTATCCAATCAGAGCCCTCGCAGGGATAATCAGTTAATTGATCATAGTGGTGCAGAGGACTGAGGCTTGTAGTGGTGTGTTTTTTTATTTACTCTGTCATTTGAGGAGCCACAAATGTCTCTCTCTCTCTCTCTCTCTCTCTCTCTCTCTCTCTCTCTATATATATATATATATATCTGTCTCTCTCCCTCTCTCTCTCTCCCCCCTCTCTCTCTCTGTCTCTTTCTCTCCCTCTCTCAATTCAATTCAATTCAATTTAAGGGCTTTATTGGCATGGGAAACATATGTGAACATTGCCAAAGCAAGTGAAGTAGATAGTAAACAATACAAATTAACAATAAACATTCCACTCAGAAGTTCTAAAAGAATAAAGACATTTCAAATGTCATATGTATATATACAGTGTTGTAACAATGTGCAAATAGCTCTCTCTCTCTCTCTCTCTCTCTCTCTCTCTCAATAGTTTTTCCTAAGCATATAACCTGACCAGGAGAAAACTCCAGTTAAAGATCAGGGCTTCAAACATAATATTGCACTTTCATATCATACAAGATGACATGTTTACCCTTAAGCGACCTCTATGTTGGATGTTTGTGTGACCGGCTGCGTTGAGCAAAAATAACAAATTCACTGTCTGTATGGGGTTATCTGTGCACAGTGATTAAGATGGTATGATTGGGGATCAGAGATCTGAGATTGTCACAGATAAAGCCAGAGGATAAGATGCAGGTTATCTGTGCATCTCTACTCCCTCCCTCCCCTTATCCTCGTTGGATGACATGCTCCGGCGCTGGCTGGTGCTCCTATTGTGTGCTGAGGTATATTCCCGATTCTCTACATATGCTTGACTATTGAAGAGAAGAGAAGGGAAGCCAGCAAGGGAGGCCACCTATTGTACTGGCTGGTACCTCTGGGAATCACCTAGCACCAAAGGACATTATGTTACAGGAATACAGAGAGGAGTGGAGAAAGAGAGGGGGAGGGGGGAAATAGGGAGAGAGGGAGAGAGAATATGGGTGACGAGAGAGAGGGAAGAGGAGAGGGAAAAGCGAAAGGAGAAAAGGAGGAGTTCAAAGTCTATGTCTCGTACAGATGCTGTAATGGACTCCTGGTGCTGGTGACTATGAAAGGCCAGCTACAATAGGAACAAAAGCTTGATATTATTATGTGGTTGGGTCTAGATAACTTGGTTGGTGTTGTGATTAAGAAATTGTAAACCTGAGACTAATGATAGGGGAAACCATGCAGGATGTGTGTGTGCATTTGTGAGTCTCTGGGGCAGTGTGTGTTTATGTGTGTATGAGAGGCGGTGTGTGTGTGTGTGAGGGATGGAGGGAGGGAACAGGTCTTCCACCATGGTGTAAGCTGTGGGGCCAGAGTGTCATCTATAAGCTGTTAGAGTGTCACCTCAGTGCTTCCTATCCTGTATGTTCCCCGTCTCTGCCCAGCTCTGCACCGGGCGGCCCTGAAAGAGGGCCATTAACATTTGAAGAGAGAGGGGAAAAAGGCCCTTAATTGGTGCACTGGTGACACTACAGGGCTGATATTCTGTGAAAACCCTGGCTACTTAGGGCTATTAATTAACCTTAGTGCTATGATTACTTCTTACATTAGAGGAGAATACAGAGATGTCAGAGCAGAGGCCTTTCTATCCCCACCGCTCCCTCACAGCCCAGGCTGGCTGGCTGGCTGGCTGGCTGGCTGGCTAGCGGATGGCGGATGGATCAGGCCTGCCCCCATGAGCCACAATATGTTCACTGGGAAGTTACTAATTAGATATAAAAAATTCATAAGGCCCCTCTTTAATATTACATATCTGTCCTGGCCTGTCATTTCAAAACAAGGGATTGCATAAACAGAGGAACCGCAACAACAAAAAACAGCAGTGCTAGGAAAGAAGGAGAGGGGGGGTGAGGGAGAGAGAGAGGAGGGAGAGATAACAGAAAGGTGGAGGAAGAAAGAGGAGGAGGTGGAGTAGAAGAAGAAGAAGAAGAAGAAGAAGAAGAAGAAGAAGAAGAAGAAGAAGAAGAAGAAGAAGAAGAAGAAGAAGAAGAAGAAGAAGAAGAAGAAGAAGAAGAAGAAGAGATGGATGTAGGGAGGACAGAGAGAGGCTGGATGAAATAATCAATGA
Organism: Thymallus thymallus; assembly: GCA_023634145.1. Lineage (NCBI taxonomy): Eukaryota > Metazoa > Chordata > Actinopteri > Salmoniformes > Salmonidae > Thymallus > Thymallus thymallus. The sequence goes on along the minus strand of CM042405.1, from coordinate 9,597,207 downwards.
AGAGGAAACTTGTGGGCAAGAAAGAGGAACACAGAAGAACAATACAGGACAACCAGGAGTCTGGGGAGTGGGGGATTAGAGGTGCAGGAAGAGAGAGAGAGAGAGGAAAGGCGGAGAGGAGAGGTGTGGGGTGGTGGTGGGGTGGGGGGCCTCGGTCGGGGGAGAAGATATTTACTTTTCAAGGCATAAACAGGTAAATAGTAATTTACTGTGCATGCACAATCACTGCTACACCATGCCTTAACACGAGTGACACAGTCGGGCGAGAGGCAGGATCATTGATAATGAAAGGCAGCGCTAGGTTGTGTCATGAATGGCAGCCTATTATTTATATAGTGCACTGCTTTTGAACAGAGACCTATGGGCCCTGGTCAAATGTAATGCACTTCATAGGGAAAAGGGTGTAATTTAGGACACAACCAGTGCTATTGTGGCATCCGTCAGGGGATGTTTATTTTTTATTTTAAATATTGCTGCCCCTCTCTCTGAGTGAAGTAAGGCTGGTGCTTCTTGACGGAAGCATCCTGTTAAGTCATATGTGACTTAAGATGTGAAGGAACTTCAGTGTGATGCATTATCAGAGTGCCAAGCCTATCCTCAATTCATTTGTCCTCCTCAAGTCTTCCTCTTCTCTTTTTCTGTTCCTTCCTTCCTTTTCCAGAAAGAGGGAGCTTGTCGTGTTGTGTTCACTAGACACATCTATGCCCACTAAGATATACATTATATACATTATATATATATATATATATGTATTATTATTTAAGTATTTAAGACTGTTTCCATGTACCTAGACAGTTGGTTTGAACGTTTTATTAAGAAGACACATATTTCAGAAATGTCAGAGGCTGTCTGTCTAAATGTATCTCCAGTCTTGTCTATTGTATTAGCCTGAGGTAATAACCTGAGGTAATAACAATACTATTCTCAGCCCAGATTCTTGTCTTGTATTTCTACATACAGTAGAGAAGTACATCATAGTAAAACTGATTGTGGTATAAAACATGTTTTTCAAAAGGGAACATATTGAGATCAAACACAGTTTCTTCTAAATTAGAATACATTTTGAGCTGACAAGAATAATAAAAAAACTGTTTTGACAAGAATACAAAAAAAGGAGTATTGTACATGCTTGTCAGGCCTTTCTCTTCCTCACAGCATTCCCACTCATCTTTCTCTAGACGTCTCAAACGAAACAAACATGACTGAAGTTTTATGGAATATCCTCTGCTTGTCGTGACGTTGAATAAAAAAAAAATGTAATCTTGATATATGAATCTCTCTGGAGAACTGACTGGTGCTAGCATCTTGTATTGGCCCATGTCAGGTCTCCTTTAGATTTGGTTTAATTCCACACGCTGGCTGTCTGACAGTGGGCTGTTCTCAATAGTCACTCAATGTTCCTCACAGAGAAATCACAGGGACAAATTACATCATGTGCCCTACACCAAGTCCATCACCATACCCAGGTAGGTAATCACTACATGTTCCACTCTTACTCTTTACATTACATACAGTGCCTTCAGAAAGTATTCACACCCCTTGACTTTTTAAAACTGTTGTTGTGTCACAAAGTGGGATTAAAATGGACTTAATTGTCATTTTAATTGTCAACGATTCTAACGAATTCTAAACATTTTTATATATCTTAGATACAGCGGGTGAAATAAGTATTGAACACGTCACCATTTTTCTCAGTAAATATATTTCCAAAGGTGCTATTGACATGCAATTTTCACCAGATGTTGGTAACAACCCAAGTAATCCATACATACAAAGAAACCAAACCAAAATAAGTTCAGAAATTAAGTTATGTGTAATAATGTGAAATGACACAGGGAAAAAGTATTGAACACATGAAGAAAAGAAGGTTAAAAAAGGCATGGAAAGCCAAGACAACAGCTGAAAACTATCAGTAATTAAAAAGTAATCCAGCCCCCTGTCAGTGCAAATTAATATCAGATGGTTCAGTCCCAACTGATGGCCTACGGAGCAAAGTACAGAGAGAGATCCTTGATGAAAACCCTAACCACACAGCCAAGACAACACAGCAGTGGCTTCGTTCAGTTTTTTTTTTTAAGAAATTGGCTAACATTTCTAAAAAACAGTTTTTGCTTTGTCATTATGGGGTATTGTGTGCAGATTGATGTGGAGAAAAATACATTTTAGAATAAGGTTGTAACGTAACAAAATGTGAAAAAAGTCAAGGGGTCTGAATACATTCCGAATGCACTGTATATATTTCCTGAGCATTCTTATATCTCCTAGATATAGGACAGACACTTCAAAACCTTACTCCTTATGATTATCTTTTTTGCGTAGCTATGGGCTACAGTAGTAAAGGCCAAATTCAATATTTTATCAAATAAAATGTTTATATATTTTTTTAATACCCCCCCTAGCCCCAACATCTTAGTTTTAGATGTTAAATGCTATTATTGTACACATAGTCCATGCAAAGACATTTCATTTAGGATTTCTGGTTCTGAACTTCTAACGCAAGTGGGGCGTCTATGGCTTTGTAACAATGATAGAACGAGCAACTGCTCACTGATTTGACAGCTCCAACGCATTTCCACCTCCGACACGCCAAAACATCAGCTGTGCAGGTGTCCTCTATCACCGGTTAACGCTTGATCTGATTGAATCTAGGCCTAAGATGTATATGTACAGCAGTACAAATACAGTATTAGAGTGAGATATGTCAAGAATCCAGTATATAAATTCATATCCAGTGTGTATTAACAGTGTAACTAAAAGGCAATGTACAGTAGTCCCCTCTTCACTGTTGACGTTGAGACTGGTGTTTTGCGGGTACTATTTAATGAAGCTGCCAGTTGAAGACTTGTGAGGTGTCTGTTTCTCAAACTAGACACTCCAATGTACTTTTCCTCTTGCTCAGTTGTACACCGGGACCTCCCACTTCTCTTTCTACTCTGGTTAGAGCCAGTTTGCGCTGTTCTGTGAGGGGAGTAGTACAGTGTTGTACGAGATCTTCAGTTTCTTGGTAATTTCTTGCATGGAATAGCCTTCATTTCTCAGAACAAGAATAGACTGACGAATTTCAGAAGAAAGTGCTTTCTTTCTGGCCATTTTGAGCCTGTAATCGAACCCACAAATGCTGATGCTCCAGATACTCAAATAGTCTTAAGAAGGCCAGTTTTATTGCTTCTTTAATCAGCACAACAGTTTTCAGCTGTGCTAACATAATTGCAAAAAGGGGTTTCTAATGATCAATTAGCCTTTTAAAATTTTAAACTTGGATTAGCTAACACAACGTGCCATTGGAACACAGGAGTGATAATGCTGATAATGGGCCTCTGTACGCCTATGTAGATATTACATAAAAAATCTGCCATTTCCAGCTACAATAGTCATTTACAACATTAACAATGTCTACACTGTATTTCTGATCAATTTTATGTTATTTTAATGGACAAGAAATTTGCTTTTCTTTCATTAACAAGGTCATTTCTAAGTGACTCCAAACATTTGAACGGTAGTGTACATATAAAATCCAACCAATTGAGTCAAAGCTTACTTGTATTCATTCTAGTTTGAATTAAGTGAATTAATGTTCTTGATCAGCAAAAGGTCAGCATTGAGGGAGAAGAAATAGAAGGTTGCATCCCAAATTACACCATATTCCCTATATTCCCCTTTTGACCAGAGCCCTATGGGCCTTGGTCAAAAGTAGTGCAATACATAGGGAATAGGGTGTAATTTGGGATGCATCCAGAGGTCAGGTTTCTCTAACCCTGAACTTGCTGAAAGCAAGTCAATCTGCTTCTCTTCGCGTCTGACAAGAATGGGACATGGAGGGAGCATTTGGCTTTTTCTCGTGACACCAGCTACTGCCACTTCTTCATATGCATCTGCAGAGTAATGAAGGAATTGACTAAAATATATTTATTTTGTGAAAAAATACCTGCCTGTGAACTCAGAACATAGCAGGGTTTTCAAAATCTTAGAGATAATTGGTCTAAGACATAAAGTATGTGACAAAAGGAGATGTATTTTTTTTTTTACATATAGTTCATTATTAATATTCTTTGAATGCAACGATAGTTTTAACTTTAACTCTGCTTAGACATGATCAAGATCACACTGCTCCAATATCATCCTGAAATACCACATAATTAACATCGGATAACGTTATGTCAACTGTTTACCTGGATTTTAACTGATTTCAAAATTGCTTTTCCTCTGGAAACCTTTGACTGCTTTACAAATAGATCTGAATGTGACCTTGTAACCTTGCTTTGTTGCAGAATTATCTCTGCTGGGGTCACGAGACGAAAAGAGATTGTATGTGTGTGTGACTGTTTGCATGTGTGTGTGTGTGTGTGTGTCAGGCTCTGGCCATAGAGAAACCTATTTGCTTCTCTATGTAGCCATGGTCAGAGTCTGACAGTTCTATTCTTTCTGTTTCTGGTGGTGGGTTGCATTGGATCCCTAATTAGAGGCAGCTGCTGTGAATCGTCTCTAATTAGGGATTCTACATAGGTTTCTATGTTCCACACCGGGGATGTGGGTCGTTGTATATTTCGCAAGTCACGGTGACACAAGTAAGTGTGCTACGTTACGTTTGTATATCGTGTTTCATTTTGACGTTACGTTTGTACATCGTGTTTTAATTTGTTAGTGTAGTTCGTACATTTTATTGAATATTCAGTAAATAAATATGTCAAACTACTATCCCTGCACTGCGTCTTGGTCTATGCATGCACCCTCTCGTGACAGAATGACCCACCAGAACGAGACCAAGCAGCGTAACTGGGGAGAGACGGAGAGAGAGGAAGAGCCCGATGGCATCCCCAAGATAATTTTGGGGAGGGGCTATGGGAGTGGTCTGGTGTAGAGGAAGAGGCGCCAGTATCCCTGCGCTGCGTCTTGGCTTATGCATGCACCCTCTCGTGACAGTGTGACAGGCGTTCTGAAGGGTTTCCAAGGGGATTTGGATATCCATATTTCCATATACAACCACACTGAGAGAGTTTAATGCTCTCTACCTATCTACAGCACTGGAAGTATGCCTAACAAATATGCACATTTGATAGATATGTTATATGACAAAATTGTTTATTTGTTTAACAAATTACTACGACTGTACAGAAAATATTGTGATTGAGTACAACCTATACAGTACACTATGACGTTCCATGAGAAAGTCCATCCACTCCGCTTCACCACTGAATTCCTTTCAACTCCACTCCGCTCCACCACTTTATTCCTTTCAACTCCACTCCGCACCACCACTTTATTCCTTTCAAATCCACTCCGCTCCACCACCCAGATCACTTCAAAGACGTGAGGTCCAGACGGTAGTTTCTCATCTCCCCCATTACATCCAGAAGATCAGACACCTTCCACTTTGTTCAGGCGATCCAGCCCCGGCCTGGCTCTCAAGTCATCCACCCCATTAAAGGACCAATCAGATACAATGAACAGTGGTGGTAAACTCAGGGGCAGAGTGGATTAAAAGTTAATTACGACTGTCACTGGGGGGGAGAGGAGAGGAGAGGAGAGGAGAGGAGAGGAGAGGAGAGGAGAGGAGAGGAGAGGAGAGGAGAGGAGAGGAGAGGAGAGGAGAGGAGAGGAGAGGAGAGGAGAGGAGAGGAGAGGAGAGGAGAGGAGAGGAGAGGAGAGGAGAGGAGAGGAGTGGTGGAGAAGAGAGGAGTGGGGTGGTGAAGAATAGTGGAGTGGGGTGGTGAAGAATAGTGGAGTGGGGTGATGGAGAAGAGAGGAGTGGGGTGGTGGTGAAGAGAGGAGTGGGGGTGAAAAATAGTGGAGTGGCGGTGGAGAATAGTGGAGTGTCTACCTGTCTGGCGGTAGAAGAGGGCTTCGTTATCAGCCTCTCACTTGGAGATTTCAAACAGATTTCAACTAATGAGGGAGCGTTTAGAAGAAGAAGTGGGTACTGTAGGTAGTCACACACACACACACACACACATGCACGAGTGCCCGCACACACGCAAACACATTCACACACACTTGCAAACACACCTACACACACACACACAGAAACACACTCTCTCTCTCTCTCTCTCTCTCCCAGCCTAGGATTGTCAGTGCAGGTGAAGAAAGTGAATAGGATATGTGACTGACAATAAAGATTTATTTTAACATCTGTGAGAGAGGGCTCAGGAGACAGGCAGCCAGGACAGCTGCAAAAGTTCACATTACTCTCAGAGCCTCCCATAGAACCTGCACATGCCAGCTTTAATGATGAGCCCGCAAAGTTTGAAGCTCAGGCAACAGCCAAGATGCAAATATATTATTTCATTTTTTTCTCCAAGATGAGTTTTAATAGACACCCTAATTTGATCCTGGGAATTTGCACCTGTCCTGCTGTAGCTGCTTGACAAAGACATTTCCCCTCTGGGATCAATAAAGTACCTACCTACCTACCTACCTACCTACCTACCTACCTACCTACCTACCTACCTACCTACCTACCTACCTACCTACCTACCTACCTACCTACCTACCTACCTACCTACCTACCTACCTACCTACCTACCTACCTACCTACCTACCTACCTCCTACCTACCTACCTACCTACCTACCTACCTACCTACCTACCTGCCTGCCTGCCTGCCTGCCTGCCTGCCTGCCTGCCTGCCTGCCTGCCTGCCTGCCTGCCTGCCTGCCTGCCTGCCTGCCTGCCTGCCTGCCTGCCTGCCTGCCTGCCTGCCTGCCTGCCTGCCTGCCTGCCTGCCTGCCTGCCTGCCTACCTACCTACCTACCTACCTACCTACCTACCTACCTACCTACCTGCCTGCCTGCCTGCCTGCCTGCCTGCCTGCCTGTCTACCTACCTACCTACCTACCTACCTACCTACCTACCTACCTACCTACCTACCTACCTACCTACCTACCTACCTACCTACCTGTCGAATAGAGAAGAAGAGAGGGAAAGGAGTATTTTATGCTTCTGTCTTGCCACTCTACCATAAAAGCCTAATTGCTAAAATGCTGCAGAGATGGTTGTCCTTCTGGATGGTATTTCTGTTTTGTATTTTTTAAACATTTGCAAAAATTAGTGTAGAATGATGAGGGGAAAAAATATTTCATCTATTTTGTAATAAGACTGTAACGTAACAAAATGTGGAAAAAGTCAAAGGGTCTGAATACTTTCTAAAGGCACAGTATGGCCAATATACCATGGCGAAGGGCTGTGCGTTGTGTCGTGCATAAGAACAGCACTCAGCCGTGGTATTTTGACCATGTACAGTACCACACCCCCCCGGGCCTTCGCCATCGTCATACATATGAGAACAGTAGAATAAAGGACAGGCTATAAATATGAGGCTATGAGACTTATAGCAATTAGGACTGTTTCCTGTGAGTGTGCATGTGTGTGCATGATCACACATTTGTGTATTTGCGCATGTGTGTGTGTGTGTGTATGTGATTGTGTGTATGTGTGTGTGTGTGTGTGTTTATGTGTGAGAGTCCAGTGAGAGAGGGTGGGTTGTACTTCCCTCTAACTTACCTGCTGGGGTAACTTCTTAACCAACTGGCATCTCTTCATAAGAGGGATTTCCACAACAACCGGAGAGGGACAATACTGTTAATGTTTCTTCTGATTACTGTGTTTGATTTCTCTTATTAGTCTGAACAGCCCTAATAATGAGGCTCAGAGCTGAGCCACGTGGAACACAAGCTCACTGTTTCCTTCCAGCTTGAGTGTGTGTGTGTATATGTGTGTGTGTGTGCGCATGTGTGTGTGTGTGAACGTGTGCATGGTCTGGGCCTTTCTCTCTCTAAGTAATTAGTAATTAACACATTCTTTTGTGAAGGCTTGTCTTTATTTATAGCCGGGCGCTTGCCAAACGGCACATTCTTACGCCAGGATCAGATTGATGCTAGAGAGAGAGAGAGAGAGAGAGAGAAGGATACACACAGGGAGAGAGAGAGAGAGAGAGAGAGAGGAGACACAGAGAGAGAGAGAGAGAGAGAGAGAGAGAGAGAGAGAGAGAGAGGAATAGGCCGGGCCGTGGCTCAGCCAGCAATAGAGGTAATTAAACATGACAGAGGGCTACGGGACAAATACAGATAATTCCTAATGCTCAGATCAATAACCCAACACATCTATATCACTTTATAACGATGACGGGTCAGGCTCACCATTAATGTGGGATTATCGGGTATAAATTTGGATGGTCTAGGCTATCGTAATTACAGTTAGATGCATACATTGGTACAAGTTGACACAAACCCATGCAATTCCAAGTACAGGGGAAAAGGATCTTCCAATAACTCATTATTGATGTCAATTTGGCGCCTCCCTGAGTGGTCGCCTGTTAAGCAGCTCCCGTTGTTCGTGCATTAATTGTTGTTTTAGTTAGTTTTCTTTTGTCTATTTTCTTTAGTTTTATTTTTTATTTTGCTACAGTCGAACTATAACAGTTCAGGATTATGGATTTTATGGATTTTATCGCAGCTGAACGTCGACAGGAGTCGTCAACTGTTATTGTTTACAGCAGAGCCCAGCTCCTGGATTTAGCCCACGCAGCGCTGCTGCTCCCCAGAGAAAAGTTAGATATTCCGGACGAATTGAAAAGACGACGCCGTGGATGTAGGGCGGGATTGAAATGTAAGGCAAACCGGAGGAGGTTCAAGTACAAGCAGGCTATACCGTCTATTATTATGGGCAATGTTAGGTGTCTACATAACAAGATGGATGAGTTGGCGGGACTTGTTCGAGGACAAAGGATTTATCGGGAAACGAGCCTAATGTGTTTTACTGAGACTTGGCTGAACGGTAACATCCCCATACAGAACGTCACTATCGACGGTTTCCAGACCATCACAGCGGACAGGGATCGCGTCTCTTCCGGTAAGAGTAAGGGTGGTGGGCTGGCTTTATTAGTTAACAACAGATGGTGTCATCCGAAACATATTACTCTTAAGGAACAGTTTTGTAGCCCGGACATTGAACTGCTAGCCGTTAGCCTGAGACCCTACTATTTGCCGAGGGAATTCACAGCGGCCATTGCTGTTATTGTTTACATCCCGCCCTCTGCTGACGCAAACGCAGCGTGTGACATCATCCACTCTGTTATCGCGAGGTTACAGACAGCGCATCCCAGTGCTTTTTTTGCAATTTCGGGGGATTTTAACCATGCATCTCTCTCTTCAACGCTGCCCACGTTCAAACAGTTCGTGAAGTGCCCAACCAGGAATAATAAAACTCTGGACTTGTTATATGCTAATGTGAAGGATGCATACAACTCCACTGCACTACCTCCCCTCGGTAGATCGGATCACAACCTTGTCCACCTCACCCCACTCTACAGGCCTATGGTCCAACAGCAGCCTGCAACCACCAGGACTATTAGAAGATGGTCCCCAGAGGCGAATGAGGCCCTACAGGACTGCTTTGAAACAACGGACTGGGATGTGCTCTGTGAGGCTCATGGGGAGGACATCGATGGACTCACTGACTGCATAACAGACTATATTAATTTTTGTGTAGACAACACTGTACCCACCAGGAAGGTACACTGTTTCCCAAACAATAAACCCTGGGTCACCAGCGACCTGAAGGCCCTGCTGAATGAGAAGAAGAGGGCCTTCAAGGAGAAGGACAAGGACAAATTGAAATGCGTCCAGAGGGAGCTGAAGTTGCGGATTGCTGAGGGGAAGAGAGTGTATAAGGAGAAGATGGAGGACAAGCTGAGGCAGAGCCAGGTGAGAGAGGTGTGGAAGGGTATGAGAAATATCACTGGCTTCAAAAAGTCAAACAGTGGGCAGACGGAGGGGACCCAGGACAGAGCCAATGAGCTGAACCAATTTTTTAACAGGTTCGATACTGGCCCTGTCCACCTCCCCTCCAGCTCCCCAGACCACACACCCTCACGGCTATCCCACCCCCACTTTGCTCACAGCACCTCTGCTGAGACAATCAGTGACCCCACCTCCGCCCCTGCCCCCCCTGGACTGATCCTCAACACCCCCCGTCCCCCCACCACCCCACCTGGGCTGGCTTTCACCACCAACCAAGTGAAGAGAGAGCTGGAGAGACTACACCAGTGGAAAGCGGCGGGCCCTGATGGCATCAGCCCAAGGGTGCTGAGGGTCTGTGCTGACCAACTGTGTGGAATACTCCAGCGTCTTTTCAACCTTAGCCTGAGCCTAGAAAGGGTCCCTGTGCTGTGGAAAACATCCTGCCTCGTCCCAGTGCCCAAGAAGGCACACCCCACTGTCCTGAATGACTTCAGACCTGTAGCGCTAACATCCCACATCATGAAGACCCTGGAAAGGTTAGTCCTCGCTCACCTCAGACCCCTGGTGTGTTCATCAATGGACCCCCTGCAGTTTGCATACCAGCGCAACATTGGGGTGGATGATGCAATCATCTACCTTCTGCAGAGGGCCTACTCTCACCTGGACAATGCAGGTTGCACTGTGAGGGTCATGTTTTTTGACTTCTCCAGTGCCTTCAATACCATTCAGCCCCTGCTACTAGATAGATAGATAGATAGATAGATAGATAGATAGATAGATAGATAGATAGATAGATAGATAGATAGATAGATAGATAGATAGATAGATAGATAGATAGATAGATAGATAGATAGATAGATAGATAGATAGATAGATAGATAGATAGATAGATAGATAGATAGATAGATAGATAGATAGGTACTTTATTGATCCCCCGGGGGGGAAATTTCATACTGGGTGAGAAGATGAGGAGGATGAAAGTGGAAGCATCCTTAGTCTCCTGGGTCACGGACTACCTGACCGGTAGGCCACAATTTGTGCGACTACAGAGCTGTGTGTCAGAACGGGCAGTTAGCAACACAGGGGCCCCCCAGGGTACGGTCCTGTCCCCCTTCCTGTTCACCCTCTACACCTCAGACTTCAGATATAACTCTGAAACATGCCACCTACAGAAGTTCTCGGATGACTCTGCTATTGTAGGGTGCATCAGGGGTGTGCAGGAGGAGGAGTACAGGAGCACAATCAGTGACTTTGTGTTGTGGTGTGAGCAGAACCACCTTCAGCTCAACATCAGCAAAACTAAGGAGATGGTGGTGGACTTCAGGAGAACCAAGGCACAACTGACTGCAGTCCCTATAAAGGGGATGGATGTGGAAATGGTTGAGTCATACAAGTTCCTGGGTGTCCATATGGACAACAGACTGGAATGGGCTGGTAACACCGGGGCCCTGTACCAAAAGGGCCAGAGCCGACTCTACTTTCTGAGGAGGCTCAGGTCCTTCAACGTGTGCAGTAAACTACTGCATACCTTCTACCAGTCTGTGGTGGCCAGTGCCATCTTTTTTGCAGTGGTGTGCTGGGGAGCAAACATCAAAGCCGGTGATGCTTCTCGGGTAAATAAGCTGATCAGGAAGGCTAGCTCTGTCCTGGGGATGAGCCTTGACACTCTAGAGGAGGTGGCGGAGAGACGGATCCTGGCCAAACTGCTGGCCATCATGGACAACGTCACCCACCCTCTGCACGCTATGGTTATGACGCAGAGGAGCACTTTCAGTCACAGACTGATCCCACCACGGTGTGCCAGAGAGCGCTACAGGAGGTCCTTCCTGCCGGCGGCTATGAGACTGTATAATGCCTCACCGGGGTGCCGTGCCGTCGGCAACATAGATCTGGAACTGTTGGGGTGCTAGGACCTAGTTTAACAATTATGCATCCATCCGTGAGTAACTCTGGTCCGTCAGCACTCATCCACTCAGGACCTATTTATTCATACAGGTCTGTATATACATACTCATGTACAGTTGTTATATTATATCACATGCAATATTGTAAGTAATTATTGGACGTAGGCATTCACTCAGGAATGCATATTAGTATCCTGCCAGTTGCACCTTTTCTCATTGCTTTTAGTATATCGAATGTGCAATAAGTGCAGTTGTCTGTAATTAAACCCTGCGCACTAAGGACTGTATTTTAAGGGAATTACTATTATTACCCCAAATGATATCATACACACATTTAGCTATTAAAGTATCTCTTCCTGTCATTTACCTGTACAGTTTGTGTAAACATGCAAGTATTCACTTATCTGTAAATATAACTGTATACCTAACTGTACAGCTAATTTAACCATGCAAATTTTTCACTTACCTGTTCATTTACCCAGTCTGTCTATTAAGTAAACTATTATTACCCTCGCTCATATCATACGCATTTTTAGCTACTGAAGTATTTCTCTGCCATCGACCTGTATAGTATAGTTAACCATCCAACATCCACCAACGTATAGTGTACATATTCAGCCAACCACCCATACTATGCAATGTCCTTTTTATAGCTTTTTTTTTTGCACTCCAGATATCTTGTATTTCTATACTTTTTCATACTGCCGCTCTATGTGTCATGTACCGTGTATCTGTCTTTTGTGTACTTTCGTTATGGCATTTTGCACCTGCCCTGTGTTTTGTTGTAGCTGCTTGACAATGAAATTTCCCCCCCGGGGGATCAATAAAGTACCTATCTATCTATCTATCTATCTATCTATCTATCTATCTATCTATCTATCTATCTATCTATCTATCTATCTATCTATCTATCTATCTATCTATCTATCTATCTATCTATCTATCTATCTATCTATCTATCTATCTATCTATCTATCTATCTATCTATCTATCTATCTATCTATCTATCTATCTATCTATCTATAGTATCGCATCCCGGCTCTCTCTCTCTCTCTCTCTCTCTCTCTCTCTCTCTCTCTCTCTCTCTCTCTCTCTCTCTCTCTCTCTCTCTTTCTCTCTCTCTCTCTCTCTCTCTCTCTCTCTCTCTGTTTCCCTCTCTCTCTCTCTCCCCCTCTCTCTCTCTCTCTCTCTCTCTCCCCCTCTCTCTCTCTCTCTCTCTCTCTCTCTCTCTCTCTCTGTCTCTGTCTCTGTCTCTACATCTCTCCCTCTCTCTCTTTATATTTATAATCAGGCTGGGCATCTCTCCCTCACACGCTGCCAGCCTACCACCCTGCTCTAAGACACTGCATTAGGAACTGCCAGCCTACCGCCCTGATCTAAGATACACACTGCATTAGGAACTGCCAGCCTGCTGCCTTGCTCTAAGACACATACTGCATTATGAACTGCCAGCCTACCACCCTGCTCTAAGACACTGTATTATTAACTGCCAGCCTACCGCCCTGCTCTAAGACACTGCATTATGAACTGCCATCCTACGGCCCGGCTCTAACATTTCAGTTTTTAATATTTTATTAATTTGCAAAGATTTCAAAAAACATCATTCCTTTTTGACATTATGGGGTATTGTGTGTAGGCCAGTGACAAAATAACTCAATTTAATACATTTTAAATTCAGGCTGTAACACAACAAAATGTGGAAAAAGTAAAGAGGTGTTAATACTTTCTGAAGGCAGTATATACATAGAGTAGAGTTTTTTTTTTTTTACAGTGTCGGAAAATCATACAGTACAAGCACCAAGATAATCATATTAATACTGATGTATTGCAGACACTGTAGCTCAAAAGTATTATCAAAGATAGGTCTATTGTCTATCTGTTTCCTAAGGTTATATGGTTTGGCAGATGACTACAGACGTTTCTTCGGTTCCCCTCAGCTGAATACATATGTTTGTGTGTGTGTGTTTTACTTTCTACCTACCCATGAGAAGAAGCACAATCAGCCTATACAAACAAGGAAGTTGTCACCGTTTACATACCCCACATAGAGTTGCTTACCAAGAATACTGGGAATGTTCCTGAATGGTGAAGTTACAGTTTTGACTTAAATCTAAAAGAAAATGTAGAGTAGGACCTGAAAATGTTTTTCTAGCAATGCTTTCCGTGTGAATACACTGTATGGCTAATATACAGTACGATGGCTAAGAGCTGTGTCCAGGATGTTGTCAGTGTTTACACCCTCATCTGAAACACCATCTTCTTTACACAACCTGCTTCAATGAGGAACCCTGATTAGAAGGACTGTCTGTTACACTTTAGTGATGGTATTACCTTCTCAGGTAATGCCATCAGTGCCATTTAAGATGAGGGAGGACACTTTTCTTTTTCATGAGCATGGCCTTATTTCTATTACAGCACATTGGATGACTCTCATTCATATTCTCGAGGCCATTAAGCTCGAGGCCCTGGGTCTGAATACCGCCCTGTGTAACTGGGTCCTGGACATCCTGACGGGCCGCCCCCAGGTGGTGAAGGTAGGAAACAACACCTCCGCTTCATTGATCCTAAACACTGGGGATCAATGAAGTGGAGGTGTTTTTTCCCCCCTATTCACATCGACGGGACCACAGTGGAGAAGGTGGAAAACTTCAAGATCCTTGGCGTACACATCACTGATAAACTGAAATGGTCCACCCACACAGACAGTGTGGTGAAGAAGGCGTAACAGAGCCTCTTCAACCTGAGGAGGCTAAAGAAATTTGGCTTAACACCTAAAACCCTCACAAACTTTTAAAGACGCACAATTGAAAGCATCCTGTCGGGCTGTATCACTGCCTGGTACGGCAACTTCAACGCCCGCAACCACAAGGCTCTACCCGCCATCCAGGACACCTACAGCACCCGATGCCACAGGAAGGCCAAAAAGATCATCAAGGACATCAACCACCCGAGCCACTGCCTGTTTACCTCGCTGTCATCCAGAAGGCGAGGTCAGTACAGGTGCATCAAAGCTGGGACCGAGAGACTTACCAGGTCACCAGCTTCTATCTCAAGGCCATCAGAAAGTTAAACATCCATCACTAGCACATTAGAGGCTGATGCCTATAGGCATAGACTAGAAATCACTGGACACTTTAAGGAATGGAACACTAGTCACTTTAATAATGTCTACATATCTGGCATCACTCATCTCATATGTATATACTGTATTCTATACTATTCTACGTTATCTTAGTCACTTAATAATGTTTACATATCTTGCATTACTCATATCATATGTATATACTATATTCAATACTATTTTACTGTGTCTTAGTCCATGCTGCTCGTCCATATGTATATAGTCTTAGTTCATTCCTTACTTATATTTGTGTGTATTGGATATATGTTGTGTAATTGTTAGATATTACTTGTTAGATATTACTGCACTGTCGGAACTAGAAGCACAAGCATTTCGCTACACCCGCATTAGCATCTGATAAACATGTATATGTGACCAATAAAATGTAATTTATTTTATTTGGAAATTTACATAATTACTTTGTAAGTCTATGGAAGGGGCTGAGAACCATGAGCCTCCTATGTTTTGTATTGAAGTCAATGTACCTACACCATGGTGCTACCCTACAGAGTGCTGTTGAGGCTACTGTAGACTTTCTTTGCAAAATAGTGTGTTTTTATCAATTGTTTGGTGACGTGACTGAATTTCGTACTGTTTTCTTTAAAAAAGGTTAAAATTCACTGAGGAGGATGGTCCTGCCCTTCCTCCTCCGAGGAGCCTCCACTGGTAGATATAAAGTACACCTCAGATAGAGATAGACACTGTGTAGGGACGACCACAAGGTGTGGGGCCATAGCCCAGAGGTTCAAAAAAGCCCCTCACTACCCAGGAATGGTGTCTCTATAGTGTCAGCCCCTATGACTTCATTAAACACATAAATCACAATATGTTCAATAATCGACCAAGAATGACACTCAGCCACTATCACACTATGGAAACTTCGCCTCACACTTGTTATCGTTTGACTGAAATGTTTCATTATCAGTTCCAAAGATGTTGGCTGCCGCGGAGTTGCCGTTTTTATCCACGACAGAGGCGATAGCGGTTCTCTCGTAAAGTTATGGTTTGTTGTCATCTCTGGTGGCGTCTCCGTTAATCACGCTGACCCTTTACTTAATTAAAAGGCTTTTAATATTCTGTAAAGTAGCACCAGAGGAGACAGGAGACAAGACCGCTAATTTTCTCACCAGGAGAGATAGATATAATACTCCTGTGTCCGCTACTTTGCCGTGTGACATCACAGCTTGGAACAGTAGGTGACTGGACTGGCACGGGTACGGGTACGGGCGGGGTGGGGGTTGGAGGGGCCAGCGTGGGAGAGAGAGAGAGAGAGAGAGAGAGTGAGAGAGAGGGGGGATTGGAGAAAGCATCGAGAGTGAGAAGAGAGAGATGAGAGAAAAGAGAAAAGAAGAGTGAAGAGGGAGAGAAAAGGAGGGACAGGAGAGGAAAAAGTGTGAGAAAGGCGATCCACCTGTGATAATCATCACCATGGGGGCTGCTCTCACCTGCTCAGAAAGACCTCTTCTGCAGGAGGTGCAGGCAACAAAACCAGGTCTTTAATTTGGAGAACTAATGGTGCGAAAGTTATTTAGTACAGTAATCGGCGCTAGGTTAGAGCAGCAAATTAAGCTTTTACTTCTTCTGGAGGTGAAAGGAAGCAGTGTGAGAGAGAGACACTGAGAAAGAGAGAGATAACTTTAGAATGGTTTAATCCCCACACTACATTACATCACATCACCATTCATCCCTTAGAAGTCATGCTCCAAAAAGTACCAGCCTGTAAGAGAAAACATGGTAAACAGGGTTTAAAAACACAACTCCAGATCTCCCTCCTCATTGACAGAGCACAACACCCCCTGAAGACCTCATGTACCAATGAAGATCCTAAGGTTTCCCACCAACCAGTAATAGTCATACTCAACCCTCAGTCTTGTTGCCAACAGCCCCCTGAGCATGTCCCTGTATGCAAGTTTTCCTGGTCTTCCAAATAGCTAGCCAGGCTATTCCTGATACGAAGTTGAGTAGAACTACCACTCCCCTGAGCCTAAAACTATATTTCGGTCCAAAAACAAAGGCGCATATAGAAAACCTCCCCTAAGGCAGAAAACCAGCTGGTTAACAGTGTACACAGCCCCACCAGTATTGGACATTGTACAAAAAGACGAGCAAGCAACTCAGACTCGTGACAGAACACCCCTCCCCAACACTAGGATCCAGGTGCACCAGATGCAAGCTATCGCCATGTACTATCCTCCATTCAAGGTCAGCTGTCCATTTATCAATTGGAAGTTTATATAGAGACCACCAGTAGCTTTCCGGGAAGTGCCTGGTTCAAACAAACCCACCTCGTTGACACCTTCACACATATCGTGGCTACTTTGAAGAATCTCAAATATATAACATATTTTGATTTGTTTAACACTTTTTTGGTTATTACATAATTCCATATGTGTTATGTCATATTTTTGATGTATTCACTTTAATTCTACAATGTAAAAAATAGTGCAAATAAAGAAAAACCCTTGAATGAGTAATATTCAAAACTTTTGGCCCCCAGTGTACACATACAGTGGGGAGAACAAGTATTTGATACACTGCCGATTTTGCAGGTTTTCCTACTTACAAAGCATGTAGAGGTCTGTAATTTTTATCATAGGCACACTTCAACTGTGAGAGACGGAATCTAAAACAAAAATCCAGAAAATCACATTGTATGATTTTTAAATAATTTATTTGCATTTTATTGCATGACATAATTATTTGATCACCTGTCAACCAGTAAGAATTCCAGGTGTGGACACCTGTCCACACACTCAATCAAACAGACTCCAACCTCTCCACAATGGCCAAGACCAGAGAGCTGTGTAAGGACATCAGGGATAAAAATGTAGACCTGCACAAGGCTGGGATGGGCTACAGGACATTAGGCAAGCAGCTTGGTGAGAAGGCAACAACTGTTGGCACAATTATTAGAAAATGGAAGAAGTTCAAGATGACGGTCAATCTCCCTTGGTCTAGGGCACCATGCAAGATCTTACCTCGTGGGGCATCAATGATCATGAGGAAGGTGAGGGATCAGCCCAGAACTACACGGCAGGACCTGGTCAATGACCTGAAGAGAGCTGGGACCACAGTCTCAAAGAAAACCATTAGTAACACACTACGCCGTCATGGATTAAAATCCTGCAGCGCACGCAAGGTCCCCCTGCTCAAGCCAGCGCATGTCCAGGCCCGTCTGAAGTTTGACAATGACCATCTGGATGATCCAGAGGAGGAATGGGAGAAGGTCATGTGGTCTGATGAGACAAAATAGAGCTTTTTGGTCTAAACTCCACTCGCCGTGTTTGGAGGAAGAAGAAGGATGAGTACAATCCCAAGAACACCATCCCAACCGTGAAGCATGGAGGTGGAAACATCATTTTTTGGGGATGCTTTTCTGCAAAGGGGACAGGACGACTGCACCGTATTGAGGGGAGGATGGATGGGGCCATGTATCGCGAGATCTTGGCCAACAACCTCCTTCCCTCAGTAAGAGCATTGAAGATGGGTTGTGACTGGGTCTTCCAGCATGACAACGACCCGAAACACACAGCCAGGGCAACTAAGGAGTGGCTCCGTAAGAAGCATCTCAAGGTCCTGGAGTGGCCTAGCCAGTCTCCAGACCTGAACGCAATAGAAAATCTTTGGAGGGAGCTGAAAGTCCGTATTGCCCAGCGACAGCCCCGAAACCTGAAGGATCTGGAGAAGGTCTGTATGGAGGAGTGGGCCAAAATCCCAGCTGCAGTGTGTGCAAACCAGGTCAAGAACTACAGGAAACGTATGGTCTCTGTAATTGCAAACAAAGGTTTCTGTACCAAATATTAAGTTCTGCTTTTCTGATGTATCAAAAACTTATGTCATGCAATAAAATGCAAATTAATTACTTAAAAATCATACAATTTGATTTTCTGGATTTTTGTTTTAGATTCCGTCACTCACAGTTGAAGAGTACCTATGATAAAAATTACAGACTTCTACATGCTTTGTAAGTGGGAAAACCTGCAAAATCGGCAGTGTATCAAATACTTGTTCTCCCCACTGTATGTCAGGGTGGCATTGGACTAAGAAACAGTGGCATAGTATAGTGTACAGTATATACATAAGAGATTGGTGATGCAATATATAAACACGATTAAAGTGACTAAGATACCGAAGAATAGTATAGCGTACAGTTTATACATATGAGATGAGTTGTGCAAGATACAGAAACATTATTAAAGTGGCTAGTGTTCTATTCCTTAAAGTGGCCGGTGAATTCTAATCTATGTCTATAGGCATCAGTCTCTGATGCGCTAGAGATGGCTGTTTAGCAGTCAGTGGTGTAGTATAGAGTACAATACAGTATATTCATATGAGATGGGTGATTCAATATGAACACACAATTTGAGTGACTAAGATACCGTAGAATAGTGTAGAGTTCAGATTATACATAGAGATGAGTGAATACAGATACATTATTAAAGTGGCAAGTGTTCTATTCCTTAAAGTGGCCAGTGATTCCTAATCAATGACTATAGGCAGCCACCTGTGGTGTGTTAGTGATGGCTGTTTAGCAGTCTGATGGCCTTGAGATAGAAGCTGTTTTTCAGTCTCTCGTTCCCAGCTTTGTTGCACCTGTACTGACCTCGCCTTCTGGATGATAGCGGGGTGAACAGGCAGTGGCTCGGGTGGTTGATGTGTTTGATTATCTTTTTGGCATTCCTGTGGCATCGGGTGCTGTAGGTGTCAGCAGGCGAGATGACCGGATCCCTGCTCTCTCCCAGCTCTTCCACAGATCTGCTCATGCTCTGCATCATGTGCCCCAGCTTTGTGCATCCTGCACCCAGCAGGCTTGAACGCAGGCTGGCTGAAGACAATGTTCATGACTGTAAAATGAGATTATGGAACAGTGGTTCTTCAAACAGCCACATCCCTGGTGGTTTGCTGGCCTTCTGGGATGTTGAGAACACCTGCCAAGCTTGCAGGACAGACTGATGGAAAGGAGTGAGGCCAGTCAAATCACCCCCCTCCAGCCACACGAGGAACAGCTGCCTGTCCAGGCCCAGGTCCTCAGCAGTGTATGCTGCATCCCTCCAGCGAAGACCATCATGATATAATAGTCTCAGGGCTGCATGCAGATGGAAAGCCATGACCCTTGAGTCTATGTCCAATAGGCCCTGACCACCTTCTTGCAGTGGCAGAAGGCCAGGTTGTTGGCTACCAGAACCCTTCCCCTATAGGACAGCTGGGGTAGCAACCATTTCCACCGAGACAGTCTGACACACACCTTCTCCACCCCCCCCCACCCCCCCTCCCCAAAAGGCTTTAGTCCATTCCTACCACACTGTAACCCCTCTACTAGCTGTGGAGTGGTCCCTGTCTGACACTGATCTGCCCACAGAGCTTCAGTTTTGGCCCAATTCACCCTAGCTGAAGAGGCCTTCTCATCCACTTCTAGAGTGCCTGAGAGAACCTGCACGTCCTCACTCCCTGTAATAAACACTGTCACATCATCTGTGTACTCACACATGCTGAGTCATCCCTGGCATGGAGAAATCAGTAAGCTTTGCTCGTAGTAAACAAAGCAACAGTTCAATTGTGAAACCGTATAACTGGCCCAAGATTGTGCAACCCTGCCTAATACCTCTGTGGACTGGGATAGGGCAGCTCAACCCACCCCACAACCACCAAAGACAAAGAAGCAACCCCAAACCCAAAAGCTTTCATCGTTTCAAACAAAAACTGGTGGTCTACATGAACAAATGTATTTTCATGTCCCAGAGAAAGCAGACAAACATTCACATCTGATAGTTTACCAACATCCATAACATCTCGACAACAAAACAAATGACCTACAATAGAACGGTCAGGGATACAATATGACTGATCCTTGTGGACCGACAGAACCAGATATTCCTTTAACCTGTTAGAGAGACACTTAGATGTGATCTTATATTCTGCACACAATAATGCTACAGGCAGCCAGTTTTTCAAAAGAGCTTAAACCCCTTTCTTTGGCAATAATGATAGCACAGCATGTTGAAAAGACACTGGAAGAGAACCCCCCTGAAATGATTCAAGAGAGAGAGAGAGAGAGGGGTGGGGGGGGGCAGTGGGAGTGAGGTGAGGAAAAAAGAAATAGCTCTTCCAAAATGTCGTTCCAAAATGGATATCGTTAGAATGCATAGTGAATTTTAATAATCATTCAGCATATTAACACCTGCAGTCAAAGTAGCCATGAAAATGTATATTTAATAGACACTTTCCTCCGTGCCTGGGCTTAAATATTCACAGGAATTATACTAAACCAGTTCAGAATTAAGTCTGGCCTATCTATGTTGAAACCTGCTTGTCAAATAACTAATCACATGTAATCCGAGAATGAACAGTCAGGATTGATATGGTGATTAAATTGACATTGGTAGATACACGCACACACACACACGCTCAATAATACATGACATGTCAAGATGAGTAGAGTGGTAGTCCACCCCCAGTCAGGAAAGAAGAGAGAGGAGAGGAGAGCCTCGACAGAGATTAAGATTTATGGAGTTGCTCACCTAAAGGGGACTATCTGACAATCTGAGCTGTGTGTGTGTGTTAGAGCGTTAGAAAGAAAGAAAGAAAGAAAGAAAGAAAGAAAGAAAGAAAGAAAGAAAGAAAGAAAGAAAGAAACAAAGAAACAAAGAAAGAAATAATGACCCACACAAACGTGTGGGGTTGAGCAACTTAAATAGAATCCCCAATCAGAGACAACATCTCACAGCTGTCTCCAATTGGGGATTCAACACAAAATGAAAAACATAGATCTAGGTATCTAGATCTGTCAGGCTCTGACCATGGCCAAAAGGTACTCCCTATGGCCAGAGCCTGACAGTACCCCCCCTCTAAGGCGCGGACTCCCAGCCGCGATAATCACAAAAAAAAAAAAAATTATGTGACATGGGGGGTGTGAGGAGGGACAATCCACTTCGGTGGCGGCTCAGGCCCCGGCTCATAGATCTAGGTATCTGGATAATTTCCTCCCTGACCTGAGTCTGATGACCAGTCCCGGAATGGGACCTAGCATGGCGAACGGCTCCGGCCATGTAGCGGTACCGACGACCGGACCCGGACTGGGCACCGGTGTGGCAGGACGCTCCGGTTCTGGAGCTGGGCAGACATTCGGACCCGGACTGGGCACCGGTGGAGCGGGCTGCTCCGGCGCTGGAGTTGAGCAGACGACCGGCCCCGGACTGGGCACCGGTGGAGCGGACTGCTCCGGCGTTGGAGCGTAGCAGACGACCGGCCCCGGACTGGGCACCGGTGGAGCGGACTGCTCCGGCGCTGGAGCGTCGCAGATGACCGGCCCCGGACTGGGCACCGGTGGAGCGGACTGCTCCGGCGCTGGAGCGTAGCAGACGACCGGCCCCGGACTGGGCACCGGTGGAGCGGACTGCTCCGGCGCTGGACCGAAGCAGACGACCGGCCCCGGACTGGGCACCGGTGGAGCGGACTGCTCCGGCGCTGGAGCTGGGTAGACGACCGGCCCCGGACTGGGCACCGGTGGAGCGGACTGCTCCGGCGCTGTAGCGGAGCAGACTGCTGGACCCGGATTGGGCTCCGGTGGAGGTTCAGGGCGGCTGACCTTCGGTGGAGGTTCAGGGCGGCTGACCTTCGGTGGAGGTTCAGGGCGGCTGACCTTCGCTGGAGGCTCCGGGCGGCTGACCTTCGCTAGAGGCTCCGGGCGGCTGACCTTCGCTGGAGGCTCCGGGCGGCTGACCTTCGCTGGAGGCTCCGGGCGGCTGACCTTCGCTGGAGGCTCCGGGCTGCGGACCTTCTCTGGAGGCTCCGGGCTGCGGACCTTCTCTGGAGGCTCCGGGCTGCGGACCTTCTCTGGAGGCTCCGGGCTGCGGACCTTCTCTGGAGGCTCCGGGCTGCAGACCTTCTCTGGAGGCACCGGGCTGCGGACCTTCTCTGGAGGCACCGGGCTGCGGACCTTCTCTGGAGGCACCGGGCTGCTGACCTTCTCTGGAGGCACCGGGCTGCTGACCTTCTCTGGAGGCACCGGGCTGCTGACCTTCTCTGGAGGCACCGGGCTGCTGACCTTCTCTGGAGGCACCGGGGCGCTGACCTTCTCTGGAGGCACCGGGGCGCTGACCTTCGCTGGAGGCTCCGGGGCGCTGACCTTCGCTGGAGGCTCCGGGGCGCTGACCTTCGCTGGAGGCGGCGGGGCGCTGACCTTCGCAGGAGGCGGCGGGGCGCTGACCTTCGCAGGAGGCGGCGGGGCGCTGACCTTCGCAGGAGGCTCAGGGCTGCTGACCTTCGCAGGAGGCTCAGGGCTGCTGACCTTGGCTGGAGGCTCAGGGCTGCTGACCTTGGCTGGAGGCTCAGGGCTGCTGACCTTGGCTGGAGGCTCAGGGCTGCTGACCTTGGCTGGAGGCTCAGAAGCCCGCTCCCGCATATCCATCAGCCTGTTAACTAGAGCGTATCGGCGCCCGAAGTCCTCCTCCTCCTCTATCTCTATTAGCAGCGGGTCCGTATGCTGCTCCAATGGAAGAGCTACCCAAGCTCTCCACCACCTTGTCTGTTCCTCCTTCGGGCGGTCCAAAAAACCCCTCGGGTTTTTCTCGGTCATGGACCGTTGGCATCCGAAGTGGTGGGCGATCCTCTTCCTCCCGCCTCTGCGTGCCTTTGATGCACTCCGATGGGGTGGTGTGCGGAGTCGGCACGGAGCGAACCGAGCTCTGTTCCTCTTCCTCCTCGTAATTCCACCTGGAGAGTGGTACTGGCGCCTCCTCCTCTCGGCCAGACCACCCCCATAGCCCCCCCCCAAAATTCCCTTGGGGTTGTTGGCGGGCGTTTCCCCGTATCGCGCGTCGCGCATAACGCGGCGGCACCTCCTCTCTCTCCCTCTCACGCTGCTTGGTCTGGTAGTGGTGGGTCATTCTGTCACGATCGTGTGTAGAGACAGACCAAGGCGAAGCGTAGCGATAGTTCGACATTGTATTTATTCACAAATAAACTAAACTCAGTCCGAACTATACAAAACAACAACGTAAGAACAAACGTGAACCTCAACACACTTACTTTGATGATGACATAAAATAATGACCCACATGGGGTTGAGCAACTTAAATAGAATCCCCAATCAGAGACAACGTCTCACAGCTGTCTCCAATTGGGGATTCAACACAAAATGAAAAACATAGATCTAGGTATCTAGATCTGTCAGGCTCTGACCATGGCCAAAAGGTACTCCCTATGGCCAGAGCCTGACAATGTGTGTAAGAAAGAGAGTGCATGAGAGAAAGAGAGTGAGTGTGTGTGTGTGTGTGTGAGAGAGAGAGAGAGAGAGAGAGAGAGAGAGAAGGAGTGAGAAGTGAGAGAGTGAGAGAGTGAGAGTGTGAGAGAGAGAATATGTGAGAGAGAGAGAGAGAGAGAGAGAGAGAGAGTGTGTGAGAGAGAGAGTGTGTGAGAGAGAGAGTGTGAGAGAGAGTGGGAGTTTGAGAGAGAGAGAGAGAGAGAGAGAGAGTGAGAAAGAGAGAGAGAGAGAGAGAGAGTGATAGTGAAAGAGAAAGAGAGAGATAGGGATAGTGTCTGGCTTATCCTGCCCCCATGGGAGGTCCGGACGGGGACATGTGTGTGTGTGTGTCTGTCTGTGAGCCGTGGGGTTTGGCGCTGTCGTCACTGGAGAGTTATGGGCTTCAATAAGGATCTACACAATGTGTGCCAAGTCAAACCATGGCCTAATTAAAACCTTTCTGTGGAATCTCTCTGAAGTTTCAGCCTGAGAGAGAGAGTCACTGGGAGAACACACAGTCAGATTAGAGGGAGTTCTCTTTGCATGCTTCTGTACACCACTCAAACACACACAGAGGGACACGGACGTACGCACACACACAAACACAAACACATGCACTCGGGCATGGGCATACACACCACACACTAAAAGCACAAACATGTTAACATTTTGAGCAGGTTTTGTACTGTAATGAATGTTGTTTTACTGTACAAAAGGAAACCCAGTTTTCCTCTCAGAACGGTCAGAAGATTCCAGAAACTCTGGGGAGCCATCAGAACAGTCTGGAACATCTGTCTTTTTGTGGTGGGTGACAGCCTAGGGCTTCTGGAGAGATCAATCCTACAGCCTCAAACCACCAAGGCCTAGGGCCTCAAACCACCAAGGCCTAGCGATCTTACAGCCTCAAACCACCAACGTCTGATGAGGAGAGGTCCATCCTAGAAACCACCAAGGGCTTCGGGAGAAGAGATCCTCCAGCCTCAAACCACCAAAGCCTGCAGAGGACAGATCCTACATTCTCAAACCACCAAAGCTTGCAGAAGACAGATCCTTCGTTATCAAACCACCAAGGCCTGCAGAGGACAGACCCTACATTATCAAACCACCAGGGTCTGCAGAGGACAGACCCTACATTCTCAAACCACCAGGGCCTGCAGAGGACAGACCCTACATGATCAAACCACCAAGGCCTGCAGAGGACAGACCTTACATTATCAAACCACCAGGGTCTGCAGAGGACAGACCCTACATTATCAAACCACCAGGGCCTGCAGAGGACAGATCCTACGTTATCAAACCACCAAGGCCTGCAGAGGACAGATCCTACATTCTCAAACCACCAAAGCCTGTAGACAGATCTTCCAGCCCCAAACCACCAAGGCCTGCAGAGACTGACGCACACAGCATCATCACAACTCTTGCTGTTCCACTGAAGTTCACTGCTGCCGTAAACAACTAAGGATGTAGAGACTGTACAATACAGCGGCTTACTTGGTTATTATTGCCAGGTAAAGAACATGTTTTATTCAAAGAACACACTCAAAAGCAATTGAACTAGGATGATTACTTGGAGGACTTTATGTTTTAATAACCCTTTTCCCATACAACCTACTTTCAATACATTCACATATATAGTTCTAGGAAGTTTAAGTAGTGGATCAGTATATACAGTAGTGGTGTACTAATTAATCCCAGGATACTCAATACCAGAGGCTGTGGAGACCTGTCTCTCTCTGAGATGTTAAGAGTAGTAACACAGTCACATTTATAACCCAACAAAATAAGAAATAGCAGTCCAACGAGAGCTCAAAGAGTGCCCTTCACATTCTCAGCCTGGCCCTATCTGATGGGATATGAGGAGACTTTTGTTTAGAATAATCACAGCTTCCTTCTTCTCTTTGAATCTCACTGATGAAACAAATGTTAGATGTGCCTTCATCTTCTTCTTCTTCTCTCCTTAAGATGGGATTCATGACGAGCTGATGTGTCTTCTACTCACTTCTCTTATATGACACGATGCATAGCAACATAACAGAGGAGAAACATAGAAGGGTGAATAAATGAAATACAATAAACGCTGTGATGCTTTCTCAGATTTAGAGAAACTTCACTGTTGAAGATGTGTGTGTGTGTGACTGTGGTTAGACAGCCAAACCAAAACTAAATGGGCAAAGGGGAACATGGTACTACAAACTGAGAGACCTTAGTGTGAAGGAGCAAATTGTAAAGGAAACTTAAGATTCAATGCATACTGAGGAGTTTTCTTTTCTCATATAGAAAAGCATTGTATTGTCACCTAGTTTCATTCTCTTTTATACAGGACCATCAGAAAGTATTCATACCCCTCAATGTATTCCACATTTTGTAGTGTTACAACCTGAATTCCAAATTGATTAAACATTTTTTTTTTCTCTCACCCATCTACACACAATACCCCGATCACTGCACCTGTACATAGTCCATCTGTAAATAACCCACCCTACTACCTCATCCCCATATTTATTATTTTTGTTCATTTGCACTCTAGTATCTCTATTTGCACATCATCATCTGCACATCTATAAGTCCAGTGTTAATGCAAATTTGTAATTATTTCACCACTATGGCCTATTTATTGTCCTACCTTCCTAATCGTACTACATTTGCACACACTGTACATATATTCTCTATTGTGTTATTGACTTTACAATTGTTTATCCCATGTGTAACTCTGTGTTGTTGCACTGCTTTGCTTTGTCTTGGCCAGGTCGCAGTTGTAAATGGGAACTTGTTCTCAACTGGCCTACCTGGTTAAATAAATATATAATGACAAAGTTTTAAGTAATGTTTGCAAATGTATTGAAAATGAAATACAGAACTAACTCATTTAAAATGATTTACATTTTGTTAAATTTTTCAGCATATGTCCTAACAACACCTACCCAATATACCTGGAGGAACTGAATTAGACAACACACTCTAACGGCAACGTCAGATCCAGAGGAGGAGTGTGAAAGTCGAGCGAAAGCGACAAGATGCAGCGGTCACGGAGCGCCTGGTTACTGGGGGGGGGGGGCGGCGTCGTAGCGGCAACGCACCCATCGGGAGTCAGCTTTAATGTTAACTTCCTCCTTCTGACACTTTGTTGATGGCAATGCAGCAGACTTATTATATATTTAAAATACCTTTGAAATGATTATGAGCTGTTGGCCCACGAGCTTCACAGTGGAAAAACTAAAAGACAGAGGGAGAAGGAAAGAGGGAGAGAGGGAGAGAGGGAGAGAGAAGAGAGAGCGTCTCCAGAGGAAAACAAAGATAACTGGAAGAGAAACAAGACAATAATAACGGAGGGGGGGGGGTGCATTTTGGTTGTTGTTTTGTGCCGTCAGTTTCTTCCTTTTGTAGGCAAAATTGAAACTCAAAGAATATTTGAAGTCTTGAAAACACAACATTATGCAGCACAGTGAGCGCTCTGAGATGGTGTCAGAAAGATGGAGAATGCATTTGATGTCGTTTGTGAGAAGCATCAGACTCTATATACTGTACTTACCAATAATAATGAATTATACACAAACCCTTACACTCACACTCACTCCCACGCTGGCAAAGTGGATCCATGGGGGCAGGCAGGCGAGGCTGTGTCTGATATAGTCCTCAGGGTGAAAGGCAGAGAGAGTTGATCACAGAGAGGAGTAGAGCAGCGATCAGATGAACCACAGAAGGTTAAAACCAGTGTTCTCAGACCACCGCCCTCCTCTCCTCACTGCCCCGCGCTGCAAGGAGAGCATAGGGTTTTAAGAGAGAACATGGCTACACCACAAATGGCATGCTATTCCCTATGTAGTGAACTACTTTTGACCAGGGCATATAGGGCTCTAGTCAAAAATAGTGGATGACAGTGGATGACAAAAGCAAAGCGAGCAGTGCTTCTTAGACCAGATCGTCCCACTCCCACAACGCCATGTGGCGCTCTCTGGCAGTAACTCAGGACAGGACTAAACAGCTGGCTGGCTGACAGCAGAGCTGCCAAGAGCTGCCAACAAGAGGCTCACATTCCTCACAGAGCCTGCTCACAGCCAAGCAGCAGGCTGTAACCCTTTCACATTTCTAATTAGACCCACACACCCATGTCTTTGAGCCATCGTAACATACAGATGACATGCCAAACATCTTTTGTTCAGAAATATTTGCTTACAAAATACTTTCCGGGGTCCTCGTTGCGTTAAGCTTGCACAATTTTGTGCAAGGGATTGGAAGTCAGGCAGGAGAGATAAACAACGTTGACTGTGAGGGAATTTTTTCCTGGGTGGAAAATGTGATGTCTCGTAAAAACAAAAACAAAATGTCCTGAAAAATGATATAAGAATAAGAAATGTTTATCAAAAAGTGTGGAAAGCCTTCATTTTAAAGCTCGCTAATTACCAGGTAATAACTAGGTAAATACCTGGAAACAAAAAGTAAAGTCACAAACGTACTAACTAGTAACCAAGCAAGTAAGTACTGCATACTAACTTAGTAAATACAAAGTAACCACATGTAATTATATAGTAAAACATTTTTTCCCCAAGGTTAGGATTGAGGACTTTATAAGTAAGTATAAGGTACTTACTATGTAAATACCTAGTCACAACATCTATGTGATATTTTGTTTATTTATTACCACGTACTTACCACATTAATACCTTCCTGTCAATCATTCAGATGTTGGTATTCTCTCACGTCGTTTCTATTTACTTAGCCTTTAGTTCTCATGTTTGTTCGTATTACAAGATTAAGTGGAGTCTGATTCAAAGTAAATGGAATGTTGTTACTTGAGAAATACCACCAGGTTGGACGACTTCCATGAAGACGACAGAAAATGTCTGTGATCTTACCCTGTTGTTTCATGTTACCACCGTCACACTTATTTAACTAGGTAGGCCAGTTGAGAACAAATTCTCATTTACAACTGCAACCTGGCCAAGACAAAGCAAAGCAGTGCGACAAAAACAACAACAGCACAGAGTTACATATGGGATAAACAAATGTACAGTCAATAACTCAATAGAAAATCTATATATATATATATAAAAAAATGTACAATTTAGCATTAACACTGGAGTGATAGATGTGCAGATGATGATGTGCAAATAGAGATACTGGGGTGCAAATGAGCAAAAACAACAATATGGGGATGAGGTAGTTGGGTAGGCTATTTACAGATGGGCTGTGTACAGGTGCCGTGATCGGTAAGCTGCTCTGACAGCTGATGCTCCAGCTTCAATGATTTTTGAAATTCGTTCCAGTCATTGGCAGCAGAGAACTGGATGGAATGGCGGCCAAAGGAGGTGTTGGCTTTGCGGATAACCAATGAAATATACCTGCTGGAGCGCATGCTACGGGTGGGTGTTGCTATGGTGACCAGTGAGCTCAGATAAGACAGGGATTTACCTAGCAATGACTTATAGATGACCTGGAGCCAGTGGGTTTGACGAAGAATATGTAGTGAGGGCCAGCCAACGAGAGCATACAACTCGCAGTGGTGGGTAGTATATGGGGCTTTGGTGACAAAACGGATAGCACTGTGATAGACTACATCCAATTTTCTGAGGAGGGTGTTGGAGGCTATTTTGTAAATGACATCGCCGAAGTCAAGGATCGGTAGGATAGTCCGTAAAATAGGAAGCCAATTCTAGATGTAATTTTGGATTGGAAATGCTTACTGTGAGTCTGGAAGGAGAGTTTACAGTCTAACCAGACGCCTAGGTATTTGTAGGTGTCCACGTCAGACCCGTCGAGAGTAGTGATGCTAGCGTTCAGCGTTCGATTGAAGAGCATGCATTTAGTTTTATAGCATTTAAGAGCAGTTGGAGGCCACGGAAGGAGTGTTGTATGGCATTGAAGTTTGTTTGGAGGATTGTTAACACAGTGTCCATAGAAGGGCCAGATGTATACAGAATGGTGTTGTCTGCGTAGAGGTGGATCTGAGAGTCACAAGTAGCAAGAGTGACATCATTGATATATACAGAGAATAGAGTCTGCCCGAGAATTGAACCCTGTTGCACCCCCATATACCTCGTTTCCACCAAAAAAGAACTGGTTCGGAACTGGTGCTGGTTCAAAGTTGGTTCAACTTGCGAACCTTCTCAGAACCTGTTTGTTTTTCCACTAACTGGAGAGCCCAGCGAACGACGTCGTTAAGTCACTGTGTACGTCGCCATACGTCTTAGCTTTCCCAGAAACGCTTGCCGAGAACCGGTTCTTTGGCTGTCGAAACACAAAGAACTGGTTCGCGAGTAGGCACCAGGCTCCGAATCGGCTCTCAAAATGCTTTGGTGGAAAAGGGGTAATAGAGACTGCCAGAGGTCCGGACAACAGGCCCTCCGATTTGACACACTGAACTCTATCTGAGAAGTAGTTGGTGAACCATGCGAGGCAGTCTTTTGAGAAACCAAGGCTATTGAGTGTGCCGATTAGAATGCGGTGATTGACAGAGTCGAAAGCCTTGGCCAGGTCGATGAAGACGGCTGCACAGTACTCTCTTTTATCGATGGCGGTTATGATATCGTTTAGGACCTTGAGCGTGGCTGAGGTGCACCCATGACCAGCTCAGAAACCAGATTGCATAGCAGAGAAGGTACGGTGGACTCGAAATGGTCGGTGATCTGTTTGTTAACTTGGCTTTCGAAGACTTTAGAAAGGCAGGGCAGGAAGGATATAGGTCTGTAACAGTTTGGGTCCTTTGAAGAGGAGGATGACGGCGGCAGCATTCCAATCTCTATGGATCTCAGACGATACAAAAGAGAGGATGAACAGGCTAGTAATGTGGGTTGCAACAAATGCGGCGGATAATTTTAGAAAGAAAGGGTCCAGATTGTCTAGCCCAGCTGATTTGTAGTGGTCCAGATTTTGCAGCTCTTTCAGAACATCAGCTATCTGGATTTGGGTGAAGGAGAAGCGGGAGGGGGGGCTTGGGCAAGTTGCTGCTGGGCGTGCAGAGCTGTTGGCCGGGGTAGGGGTAGCCAGGTGGAAAGCATGGCCAGCCGTAGCAAAATGCTTATTGAAATTCTCGATTATCGTTGATTTATCGGTGGTGATAGTGTTTCCTTGCCTCAATGCAGTGGGCAGCTGGGAGGAGGTGCTCTTATGCAATTTTCTGTTTGAAAAAGCTAGCCTTTGCTTTTCTAACTGACTGTGTATATTCCTGACTTCCCTGAAAAGTTGCGTATCGCGGGGGCTATTCGATGCTAATGCAGTACACTTACAGGGTAGGTACTAACCCTCTTTATGATTTAGCTGAATTGTTGTGTAGATATAATGTACCAAGTCATTTTCCTGTATTTACAAGGTATGTATGTTGTCACAGGGCCGTCATTTGAAGTGGTGTCTGTTTCCAGGTAGATTCCCAGTAGATCCCATGAAGACGACAGCAAATATTACCCTGTTGTTACATGATACCACCTTCACACTTACATGGTAGGTACGGGGTAACAGGGCTGTAAAATAAAGCTGTTCATATTACCATGTAAATACTCAATACTTTTGTGTTTACTACTGTGCAATATAAAAGTGGGAACATTTCACAATTAAGACAAGCACACGACTCAGAGTAATGTATATTTCATGAAAATCAGTCAGAGGTCAGTAGAAACATATTCGCATTCATATACAATCATATAATCATACAAGCTAGCACAGCAACAAAAGTGAACTGCATTCATTTCTATGTGGAAACCAAACTGCCAGACGAAACATCATTCTTTTGAATGGACGGCTATAGATAGCAATCTTTTTATTCTGATAAAATACATTTTTTGGACTAAATAACAACACGTCAATGCTCACATCATGATATTCAATATTTATGCTTACCGATGATACCACTTTAAAGGCTATAAAGAGAAGGATGGCTATTGATTGTGGCAACATTGTACATCATTAGTGACATTTTTTTAAGTAGGTAGCTCCAGTTAACGTAATTTTAGAAAAAGCTTTTTCTCCTAAATAAGATATCATTTTACATTCTCATTTAAAATTATGCATTATGAAAGACTGAAAGAAATCTTAGTTTTGTATCATACACCGCAAGCATTTTACCACAGACCTTTTTTTGAAGGCCAAATTCGAGAACCGGTAGTCTGGGTTGCAGTATTGATGCATGAGCTCCACTAATCTTTCTCACCAGGCCTTGAAAAGATATGTCTTTGAATGCAGTCCTTTTGGTTTCGACAGTTAACAATATGCATTCCTAAGAACAAGCAGTGATTTACATCAGGATTAAGTTTATGTTTAGGAGATAATATGCTTGTGGCAACGTTTTATGTCTGTATAGTTTGTGTATACTCTGTTTTAGTAATTTTGTGGCATTTTTTCTGTCAAGTGAAATAGTCATTTTCTTATTATCTGGTTTGGCTAGCCATCGTCTATGTTAGCCATCTTCTATGTTAGCTCGTGATTGGAATGTAGGTCTGTGTAGCTAGTCATTCTATTCAGTCCTATTGGTATGCTTTATATTCATGTAATATGAATACAAGAACATTTTGTTTGTAATGTAACTACAAATAAATGTAATTCACGTTTGTTGTTATGCTAACTCTGTGATAAGTTTGTTTAATAATAACCTCTGGTTGATTTTCATTAAATAAACGTTATATATTTACTAAGTTATTATGTAGTACTTACTTTCTTGGTTCCTAGAAGTACGTTTGCGACTAAATAGTTACCAAGTATTTACTTTTTGTTACCCGGCATTTACCTAGTTATTACGTAATAATTAACAGGCTCTAATATGAAGGGTTACCAAGTGTTTGAAAGTATTGTTGATTTTAAACCTTTATTTAACCCACTGTCCTTAGGAGGTCAAAATGACCCAGTGCTGTGTTTAACCCTCCCGCTGTCCTTAGGGGGGTCAAAATGACCCAGTGCTGTGTTTAACCCTCCCGCTGTCCTTAGGGCGGTCAAAATGACCCAGTGCTGTGTTTAACCCTCCCGCTGTCCTTAGGGCGGTCAAAATGACCCAGTGCTGTGTTTAACCCTCCCGCTGTCCTTAGGGGGGACAAAATGACCCAGTGCTGTGTTTAACCCTCCTGCTGTCCTTAGGGAGGTCAAAATGACCCAGTGCTGTGTTTAACCCACCCGCTGTTCTAGGGTAGTGCAGGGGGGCGGGGCTTACAGAATGAGTCATCAATCACAGTGACAGAATCCGTAGGGTAGTGCAGGGGGGCGGGGCTTACAGAAAGAGTCATCAATCACAGTGACAGAATCCGCAGGGTAGTGCAGCGGGGGCGGGCCTTAACTGGGGGGGGGTTGGATGGGGAATGCTAGGCCTCCTTCTGTCTGTCCTGCAGGAGTGAAAATTACCCCAGCTGCTGGGTGTGTTGACCCAAAAGATACTAATATTGTCCTGAGGGGGTAAATACATGCCCCACCACAGACAGACAGACAGACATACAGACAGACACACACTCAGCAAGGGGGCTCTGCTAAAAGCCATGACTGGCCGTTTCACTACTGACCAGGTTCTAGACCAGATTTTTTCAAACTGCCATGAAGACTACTCTGATGATTCTGAAGAGGGAGTGGAGGATGTGTCTGAACACGAAGAAGATGTGGAAGAATACAACCCAGATGAGGACCAGGATGAGGACGAGGATGACGACACATCGTGTTGTTCGGAAGAAGACGAACACCAGCAGCAGCAGCAGCAACAACAAGAAGACGGCGAATGTGAAGAAGAAGAAGAAGAAGAAGAAGACGAAGGAGAAGATGATGAAGGAGAAGGAGAACCCCCTCAAAAAGAGACTTACCTGTCAGAAAACGGCAATATCAAATGGTCCTCCATGTCATATAGTCACAGGCGGCAGGGCAGGACGGCGGTACTAGATAGTCTCACCGAGATGCCGCCCAGACCCACAACGTATGCCGTTTCCCAAGTCCGTGACATTGCTTCAACCTTCTCTCTGTTCCTCACACCGCCTATAGAAAAAATCATTGTGGACATGACAAATCAGGAGGCCTTTCAAAGATACGGCAGCGGGCGGCGACCACGACCACGTCTGGAAACGGATGGACTACACTGACCTGCGTGCCTACATAAGGCTGCTGCTCTTAGCAGGCGTATACAGGTCCCGAGGTGAGGCCAGCTTGTCTGGTCCTAGGACTCAGAGAGCGGAAATGCCATCTTCCGCACCACCATACCGCTCAAACTCTTTCACGCCTACTTGAGGCTGCTACGATTTGACGACCGCCAGTCGAGAGGCGCGAGACGCGCAACGGATAAACTGGCAGCCATAAGAGAGGTCTGGGACATGTGGGTGGAGCGGCTTCCGTATCTCTACAACCCAGGGCCTGAGGTGACAGTGGATGATCAACTGGTTCCCTTCAGAGGTAGTAGTAGTAGTAGTAGTAGTAGTAGTAGTAGTAGTGTGTGTGTGTGTGTGTGTGTGTGTGATGTGTATATATATTATTTGTATTTTTCTTTTGCCACCCGCAGGTCGCTGTCCTTTCCGCCAGTAAATGCCCAGCAAGCCAGCTAAATACGGCATCAAGTTGTGGATTGCCTGTGACGCCAAATCCAGCTACGCTTGGAAGATGCAAGTGTACACCGGGAAGCCAACCAGCGGAGGCCCAGAGAAGAACCAGGGCATGCGGGTTGTACTCGATGTCACCCATGGACTGAGGGGTGGCCACAACGTCACGTGTGACAATTTCTTCACCTCTTACGAACTCGGACGCCTCCCCCTGGAGAGGAACATCACCATGGTTGGCACAGTTCGAAAGAACAAGCCTGAGCTACCCCCTGCGCTGCTCGAGTCAAAGTGACGGCACGTCTTGTCATCAAAGTTCGCCTTCACGCCTAGTTTCCTACCTTCCCAAGAAAAACAAGAATGTCTTACTTCTGAGCACACTGCACACGAAGGCTGAAGTCAGCCCTCGCCAAGACAGCAAGCCGGCCATCATCCTAGACTACAACTGTAACAAAGGAGGTGTTGACAACCTAGATAAGGTGATTGGCACCTACAGCTGCAGAAGGATGACTTCCCGCTGGCCTCTGGTCATCTTCCACAACATCATAGACGTTTCCTCCTACAATGCCTTTGTCATATGGAGAGAGGTCAACCCTAAGTGGATGCATGGTAAGCGGAACAAGAGGAGGGTGTTCCTGGAGCAGCTGGGAAAGGCACTTGTAACTCCATTCATCCAAAGAAGGGAGCATCTCCCCAGCACAGAAGCATCTGCTGCACTTGTCAAAGCTGTTCACAGGGCTAGTAGATCACGTGATCAACCTGAGGATCCCCATGGCCCAGCCACCGGCCCAGCCACCGGCCCAGCCACCGGCGGCCTAGCCACTGTAAGTACACTGCAAGTAAGAGGAAGAGGTGTCAGATCTGCCCACCCAAGAAGGACTCTAAGACACATACTGTGTGCTGCAATTGTAAGACATACATATGCAAAGGCTGTGCAAATGCCTACTGTCCCGCGTGTGCCACTCGGGGGTTCAGTGAACCCCGGACAGTCTCACCCGGAGGACACGGGGTCTATACAGAATACGAGGACAGCGGGAGGGTAAACTAGGCAAGTCAGTTAAGAAAAAAATATTATTTACAATGACGGCCTACCCCGGCCTAACTAAGACGACGCTGGGCCAATTGTGCGCCGCCCTATGGGACTCCCAATCACGTCCGGATTCGAACCAGGGATTCTAGTGATGCCTCTTGCACTGAGATGCATTGCCTTAGACTGCGCCAATCGGGAGCCCACGTGACATACTCCAAAGCATCTCTTTGATGCTGGACACACAGTCTAACATCATGACCCAGGATATTCACAACACACAGTAATAGACAGACTTTTAGGTACAGCACAAGTCAATCTGAAGTCACAGTACGGTTTATAGAGTCAGAGACAGTAGTATTTGGAGATGCCCACAATAGGCCTGGGGCTGATCCTGGATCTGGGTCTATGAGGTTGTGTGGTTGCGTGGGGGTGGTGTGGTGGTGTGGTGGTGTATTGAGGGTGGCAGAGAGACAATAAGAAGAGTGTTTACCCGGGTGGGCAGAGGGGTGGGCGGGGGGATTAGCGCAGCATTATGACTGTGAGAAGCCTTGCCATCTGGACATGTAGAAGAAAATAACCAGAATACTGAGACTGCAAAAAGAGAGAGATAGAAAGAGAGAGGGTCAAAGAGAGAGAGAGAGAGAGTCAGAGAGAGAGTCAAATAGAGACTCAAAGAGAGAGAGAGAGAGAGAGAGAGAGTTAGAGAGAAAAAAAATATGGGAGATGCTTTGTCTCTCTAAATAAATTATTAAAGGACGTACTGGACTAGTTACTTAGATGGCATCATCATATAGACATAATGGCCATCTTTGCGTTTAAAGTGGATAAGTAATTGATGATTGATTGAAATGATAATGCCTGTGTTGTAGTGAAACAGAGACAGAGTAATTCATTAATCAATATTGAATAAGATGTGGGCGTCTGAATGGGCAATTAATTGACCAGGAGTTGAGTCGGTGGATTACAAGAACGACAAGAGTGAGAGAGAGATTCCATTTGTGTGCTGTTTGACATCTCTCTGTCTCTCCCCCTCTCTTCCCACTTTTCTCTCTGCCCCTCCTTCCTTCCTCTCCTCATAATCACTTCATCCTTGTCACAGAGGACCCTGTAGGCTCTATAGCCCTATAACTCTCCAGCCAGCCGGTGTCCCAATTGGCACTATTCCCTATTTCTGCACATAGGGCTCTGATTAAAAGTAATGCACTATATAGGGAATAGAGTGCCATTTTGGATGTAGCCAAAGACAGAGGCTGACCACAGGGAATGATGGCCCAGCTGTGGTATGGGTGGACAGGGGGAGACAGGTGGAGAGTGACCCTGGACCAGGGCGACCATGGGGGATGGTAGGGGGAACGTGGGGGGTGACACGAGGGCTTGGCACATCAGTCTCAGTGTGTCACATCGTGACAGTAGGTAGTGGATGGTCAGATCACACTGTGGAGCATCTGGACAAAGAGGGAGCAGGGCTACCCGGCCAGGGCTAGAAGGACGAAGGGAGCAGGGCTACCCGGCCAGGGCTAGAAGGACAAAGGGAGCAGGGCTACCCGGCCAGGGCTAGAAGGACAAAGGGAGCAGGGCTACCCGGCCAGGGCTAGAAGGATGAAGGGAGCAGGGCTAATTAAGCTAACATATAATTGTTTTAAGATGGTCATACTATGGATCATTTAGCTATTTTATTTATAATTTTAGGGATACTTTAGGTATAAAAAAATAGATATTTTAAAGTTAAAATATATAATATGGCCTTTACTACTATAGCCCATAGGAATTTTACATTTTACATTTTAGTCATTTAGCAGACGCACATATCCAGAGCGACTTACAGTTATTAGTGCATAC
Source organism: Thymallus thymallus (assembly GCA_023634145.1). Classification (NCBI taxonomy): domain Eukaryota; kingdom Metazoa; phylum Chordata; class Actinopteri; order Salmoniformes; family Salmonidae; genus Thymallus; species Thymallus thymallus. Next base: position 9,559,855 of record CM042405.1, on the reverse strand, counting down.
ATGTTCATACTTTTTGGGGGTTTTTTGTACTGAATGCATTGAATAACACATTAATAAGTGGCAGAAAAGACATTCAAAAAATGAGGTTCTGAAGTCTATCATATATCTAGGAGATACAAGAAAGCTCAGGAAATATACATATGTGTGTGTGTGTATATTTACAGTACAAGGTTTGTCAAAGGTTTGGACAAAATAAAGGGTTTTTCTATAGTGAATACATCAAAACTATGAAATAACACATATGGAATCGTGTAGTAACACAAAAAGTGTTAAACAAATCAAAATATATTTGAGATTCTTCAAAGTAGCCACCCTTTGCCTTGATGACAGCTTTGCACACTCTTGGCATTCTCTCAAGCAGCTGAGGAATGCTTTTTGCATAAGTTTTTTACATAAGTATTCAGACCCTTTACTCAGTACTTTGTTGAAGCACCTTTGGCAGCAATTATTGCCTCGAGTCTTCTTGGGTATTATGCTACAAATTTGGCACACCTGTATTTGCGTAGTTTTTCCCATTCTTCTCTGCAGACCCTCTCAAGCTCTGTCAGGTTGGATGGGGATCGTCGCTGCATAGCTATTTTCAGGTATCTCCAGAGATGTTCAGTCGGGTTCAAGTCCTGGCCACTGAAGGACATTCTAAGACTTGTCCCTGAAGCCACTCCTGCGTTGTCTTGGATGTGTGCTTAGTGTCGTTGTCCTGTTGGAAGGTGAACCTTTACCCCAGTCTGAGGTCCTGAGCACTTTGGAGCAGGTTTTCATCAAGGATCTCTTTGTACTGTCTCTCTTTCCCTCGATCCTAAATAGTCTCTCTGTCCCTGCCGCTGAAAAACATCCCCACAGCATGATGCTGCCAGCACCGTGCCTCACCATAGGGATGGTGCCAGGTTTCCTCCAGATGTGAAGCTTGGCAATTAGGCCGAAGAGTTCAATCTTGGTTTCATCAGACCAGATAATCTTGTTTCTCATGGTCTGAGAGTCTTTAGGTGCCTTTTGGCAAACTCCAAGCAGTCTGTCACGTGCCTTATACTGAGGAGTGTCTCCTGTTTGGCCACTCTACTAGAAATGCCTGATTGGTGAAGTACTGCAGAGAGAGGGTCACAGAGGAACTCCAGAGCTCTGTCAGATTGACCATTGGGTTGTTGGTCACCTCCCTGACCAAGGCCCTTCTCCCCCAATTGCTCAGTTTGGCCGGGCGGCCAGTTCTAGGAAGAGTCTTGGTATGAAACTTCTTCCATTTTAGAATGATGGAGGCCACTGTGTTCTTGGGGACCTTCAATTCTGCAGGAATGTTTTGGTATCCTTCCCCAGATCTGTGCCTGAACACAATCCTGTCTCGGAGCTCTAAGGATAATTCCTTCGACCTCATGGCTTGGTTTTTGCTCATACATGCATCGTCAACTGTAGGACCTAATTACCAAACCATGGTCATAGGGTGATCCTTAGGTTACAACAATCCCCCCTCCCTCCCTCCCTCCATCCCTCCGTGAAGCTGAGGATAGTTTCCAGGAACAGGTTTCCGAGGCCTTTGGCACAGGGCCCAGACAGAGAGAGAGAGGGCCACTGGAGGGAAGGAGGGACAGAGGGAGGGAGTGGGCTGAGAGCAGACAGCTCTAGGGCAGGTGTTAAAATACATCATAGCTCTTTTGGTGGTGATCGCTGCAAAAACATGCCTGTCTGCCAGTTTGCAGTCAGCTCAGACCCACTCTCTGTCTCTCCTCAAACCCCACCCCCCCCAGCCGCCCCCAACCCCCCACCCCCCCCACACACAGACACACACACACACACAGGGCGACAGCAGATCTGCCTCAAATTGTAAGAAGAAAAAGAAAGAAGAAAAGGTGAATATTTTATCTCTGGTTTCATCCAGCACCTTGTCAACAGCACCTTGTCAACAGCACCTGGTAACAGCACCTTGTCATCAGCACATTTTCAACAGCACCTTATCAACAGCACATTGTCAACAATACATTGTCAACAGCACCTTGTCAATAGCACCTTGTCAACAGCACCTTGTCAATAGCACCTTGTCAACAGCACATTGTCAACAGCACATTGTCAACAGCACATTGTCAACAGCACATTGTCAACAGCACATTGTCAACAGTTGTTTTAACAGTGGTTTCCACCATAGCTTTGACACCGTATCATGACTGCGTGCTTTTTCTCACTGCTCCTGTGCACAGGTACATTATCATATATGCATAAGTACAATTTGCAAGACAATGTTGTATTTTTTCTTACAGATTGCTTGTTCTATACTTCCATTGTTTTATGATGGTTTCAGATTATACTACACAAACAAACAAAGCAATATTTTTGTCGTCTTTGTATGTTTACTAATTTCACCTTCCTCATTTAGTTCCTGTGGTTTTCTCAACTTATAGTGTTGTGGAGGTAAACACAGTGTATTAACTCTTTGTGGCTGTGGAGAGGAGGAGAGGAGTAGAGGAGGAGAGGAGGAGGAGGTGTCTCATCCGAACTGTTTCACTTCAGCTGTCAATCAAGCATATAGCTCCCCAGGATCTCTCTCTCTCTCTCTCTCTCTCTCTCTCTCTCTCTCTCTCTGTTACATGACAAGATAACAGTCCAAAAACGTAAATCTCCTGACCTGTTCTCCCTCTCTGCTCTCTCTCCTGCAGGCTAGTACTGTGTAAGAGGAGATCTGTGCCCAGTCTCAACCAGCCTGAGCCATGGCCTAAGGCTCCCGCACCTGGCCCTTCACACACAAACACACACACACACACACACACACACACACACACACACACACACACACACACACACACACACACACACACAGATACAAAAACACACACACACAGACAGATACAAATACACACACACACAGACCGATACAAACACACACACACACACACACACACACACACACACACACACACACACACACACACACACACACACACACACACACACACACACACACACACACACACACACACACCCACACACACCCACAAACAGATACAAACACACAGAGACACAAGCACACAGCGCACACACGTTCCTCCATCCTCATCACCCTGTTTTTCACCTTCATCTCCTGAGATGATTATATTATATTCCATCCCTTGATCTCCAAGTCATCCTAAACCTTTAAACACTACTCTGGCCTCTACTTGTAATCCTATTTCATAAATATTTAAAAGAGGAAATCTCCTGGAGGCGCCTTATCTGTGTGCCGTGATAATCATCTTAACTGAAACCATTATGATTATAATTACCTGGCTTTGATTCCTAACTTGGGAGTGTGGTTATTCCGTGACCTAGAACATTCAGGTTACAGGGGTCTTTAAGATTAGGCCCTTGAGATTGAGTCCATTTGGAACCAGGGATTAGTGACGCGGTGAGAGGCTATCACTTGAAGTACAGAGTCAATGTGCGGGGGTACAGGTTAGTAATGAGGCTATATTTATATTTTATTTTTTATTTCACCTTTATTTAACCAGTTAGGCCAGTTGAGAACAATACCTCATTTACAACTGTGACCTAATTACAAATTAGCATTAACACTGGAATGATAGATGTGCAGATGATGATGTGCAAATAGAAGATACTGGGGTGCAAATGAGCAAAAATAATAATATGGGGATGAGGTAGTAGGGTGGGCTATTTACAGATGGGCTGTATACAGGTGCAGTGATCAGAAAGCTGCTCTGACAGCTGATGCTTAATGTTAGTGAGGGAGATGGTAGTCTCCAGCTTCAATGTTTTTTTTAATTAGTTCCAGTCTTTGGCAGCAGAGAACTGGAAGGAATAGTGGCCAAAGGAGGTGTTGGCTTTGGGGATGACCAGTGAAACATACCTGCTGGAACGCATGCTACGGGTGGGTGTTGCGAGCTGTTGGCCGGTGTAGGGGTAGCCAGGTGGAAAGCATGGCCAGCCGTAGCAAATTGCTTATTGAAATTTTCGATTATCGTAAATTAATCGGTGGTGACAGTGTTTCCTAGCCTCAGTGTAGTGGTCAACTGGAGGAGGTGCTCTTATTCTCCATGGACTTTACATTGTCCCAGAACTTTTTGGAATTAGTACTACAGAATGCGAATTTGTGTTTGAAAAAGCTAGCCTTTGCTTTTCCAACTGACTGTGTATATTGGTTCCTTACTTCCCTGAAAAGTTGCATATCGTGGTGGCTATTTGATGCTAATGCAGTACGCAACAGGATGTTTTTGTGCTGGTCAAGGGCTGTCAAGTCTGGAATGACCCAAGGGCTATATCTGTTCTTAGTTCTAAAAAAATGTAATAGGGCATGCTTATTTAAGATGGTGAGGAAAGCACTTTTAATGAACAACCAGGCACCCTCTACTTACGGGATAAGGGCAATATCCTTCCAGGATACCTGGGCCAGATAGATTAGAAAGGCCTGCTCACTGAAGTGTTTTAGGGAATGTTTGACAGTGATAAGGGGTGGCCGTTTGACCGTGGACCCATTATGGACGCAGGCAATGAGGCAGTGATCGCTGAGATTCTGGCTGAAAACAGAGGAGGTGTATTTGGAGGGCAAGTTAGTCAGGATGATATCTATGATGGTGCCCATGTTTACAGATTTAGGGATGTACCTGGTAGGCTCCTTGATAATTTGTGTGAGATTAAGGGCATCCAGTTTAGATTGAAGGCCAGGGTGTTAAGCATATCCCAGTTTAAGCCACCTAACAGTACGAACTCTGAAGATAGATGGGGTGGGGCAATCAATTCACATATGGTGTCCAGGGCACAGCTGGGGGCTGAGGTGAGGCTGTAACAAACAGTGAGAGACTTATTATAACAAACAGTGAGAGACTTATTTCTGGAAAGGTGGATTTTTTAAAGTAGAAGCTCAAACTGTTTGGGCACAGACCTGGACAGTATGACAGAACTCTGCAGGTTATCTCTGCAGTAGATTGCAACTCCACCTCCTTTGGTAGTTCTGTCTTGACGGGAAATATTGTAGTTGGGGATGAAAATCTCAGAATTTTTGGGGGCCTTCCTAAGCCAGGATTCAGACAAGGCTAGGACATCAGGGTTGGCGGAGTGTGCTAAAGCAGTGAATAAATCAAACTTAGGGAGGAGGGTTCTCATGTTAACATGCATGAAATCAAGGCTTTTAGGGTTACAGAAGTCAACAAATGAGAGCACCTGGGGAATAGGTGTAGTACTGTGGGCTACAGGGCCTGGGTTTATCTCTACATCACCAGAGGAACAGAGGAGGAGTAGGATAAGGGTACGGCTAAAGGCTTTAAGAACTGGACTGGTCGTCTGGTGTGTTGGGTACAGAGAGTAAAAAGAGCAGATTTCTGGGCGAGATAGAATAGATTGATGGCATAATGTACAGACAGGGATATGGTAGGATGAGAATTCAGTGGAGGTAAACCTAGGCGTTGGGAAATGATGAGAGAGGTTGCATCTCTGGAGACACCAGTTAAGCCAGGTGAGGTCTCCGTGTGTGTGGGTTCGGGACAAAGGAGCTACAGCAGTAGCGGCTTGTCAATAGAGGGTGCTGGGGCGCCGCCCCCCATCAAAATTCCAGAAATTTACTTGTATACAAAAATGATATAAACCGACACACCTTGCTAGGCTGATCAGTTTCGTAGAGATAAATGGCAGCAGTTAAACCAAATTCTGTAATTCATTTACAAAAAATCCTTTCACAAGGCGTTCGCTGGAAGAAAAAAAAAGGATAAAGGATCTCGGACCGGACCAACCCGATTTACAAATCCAGCAGCAGGCCAGTGACAGGGGACAAAGCTACACCCGGAGCTTCACCCGCGCTTGTTATGAGAAACGGAGGTGGCTGGCTGGATGTGATGTTAGCAATGCCCTTTTTTTCTTTCCCTGTCTTTTATTTCAAAGTGTCGGCACTGAAGTTTTGTGGACAAAAATGGGGGTAAGAGACCTCAAACATCTATCTGAAAAATGCAAATGTCATGACAGTAGCCGCAGCCATCTTGATAATAGCATGAAACTAACGTTTTTGGGCAGAGTTAGCATTGCTGAACAACTAGATGAAGGCTACAGGATTGGCATTAGAAGGCACAACGAAGAGGTGACAAAAAATCGACACATACTGTCCAGGATAATAGACTGTGTGAAATGTTGTGGAGCCTTTGAGTTGGCTTTATGTGGCCATGATGAGAGTGAGAGCTCAGATAACCCCGGTATATTTCGCGGGTTGGTGGATTTTGTTGCCTCTCTTGATGGAGCATTGAAAGAGCACCTTGACAGTGCTACTGTATTTAAGGGAACGTCAAAAACTATACAGAACGAGCTACTGGACTGTATGTTGTCTGTTACAAGAGAAAAAATCATCAAAGAAGTCCAGGCAAGTGATTTTTTATCAATCCAGGCAGATGAAACAACAGATTTTGCCACACAGTCCCAACTTGTGCTTGTGCTGCGCTACATCGACGACAAAAATAACGTGCAAGAAAGATTTTTTGAGTTCATCCCTCTGCAGTCAGCTACAGCTGAGTCCATTGCTACTGCAGTAAAAGAGCGTCTTGCTTCTATCCTTCCTGAGGATCAGAAAAGTAATCTCATCTGCCAGGCATATGATGCGGCCAGCGTGATGAGGGGTGAAAATGCAGGTGTTCAGAGGAAAATACAAGATGTGTACCCAAATGCCCACTACATCCACTGTTACGCACATCAGCTCAACCTGATAATGCAGCAGGCCACCTCTCACATATCCAAGGTGAGACATTTTTTTTCTAGCATTGGTGGATTTGCCAGCTTTTTTTCCAAGTCACCCAAGCGGACATGTTTTCTGGATAAAGTGGTTGCCCATAGACGACCAACATCCAGCAACGTCAGATGGAACTTTCATAGCCGTGCCATCAATACTGTTTTTGAGCACAGAGAGGATCTCATTCACTGTTTTGAGAGCATACAGGTGCTCAGGTGACTTTGACCCCAATACTGTCAGAGAAGCAGGAGCCCTGGCCATGCTACTGGAGGATCACGATTTTAAGTTCTTTCTGGAACTTTATCACCACATCATGCCACATGTAGACTTCCTCTATGCCAAGCTCCAGAAGGAGAACATTGATTCGGTCCATATCAAAGTGAGCATCCAACAGTTCCAACAGGAAATACAAAAGATCAGTTAACAGTATTCCTGTTATATGATCATTATTTGCTTTCTCTTTCATTATTAACTCTCTTTCTCTTTTGCCAATATTATAATAAATTATCTTTGTCCTTTGCAGAAACTCTCTCCATTCCATTGGTGAGCAAAGCAGTGGTTCTCGGCCAACAAAGAGGCGCCGGGCGCTCAGTCCAGAAGACCGTGAAAGGATTGCAGCAGAGGTGAGTTTGTTATAGAAATCAGTCAAAATACCATTTTACATTATTGTTGTGCTGCAGAGATGTCCTGCCCACCTTTACATATATATATTTTTAAATATCTCTATAGGTCTGTGACACCATCCTGGGACACACTAGGGAGCGTTTCTCCTTCACAGACCACCTTGTCTGTGCCACCTTGTTGCAGGGGGACAGGTTTGACGAGTACAAGGATACCTTTCCTGAAGATGCATTGAGCAGCACCATGAAAGCGTACCCGATGCTCAGTGGAAGCAAGCTGAAGACAGAGCTCAGTCTCATCTACAGCAAGGAAGAGTTCAAAAGCCTGCCGTGGTGCTGTGGACCTATTCCAGCTGTTTATGGAGAATAATCTTGAAGTCTTTTCCGAAACTGTGACTCTCCTAAAAGTTCTCATTACCACACCCATGACCACAGCTGAAGCTGAGAGGTGCTTCTCAACCTTTAAAAAAATATAAACTTTTCTCAGAAACAACATGACCCAGGAGAGGCTGAATGCACTGGCATTGCTGTCCATGGAAAAGTGACTTGTTACTGAGATGACTGACTTTAATCAGAGAGTCATTGAGAAATTTGCTGGCCAGAAAGAAAGGAGAGCAAAATGTATGTACAAGTAGTCAACATGCTACTCAGTTGTTGCTGTTTTTTTTTGTTTTTTTTCCCAATAAATCTCATTTCACTACTGAAATATTACTGTGTCCATCAGTTATTTGATAGATCAAAATGAAATTGCTGATCCAAACACCCAATTATTTATGAATGGAAATCATGGAAATTGTCAGGGGTGCCCAAACTTTTTCATACGACTGTATCTCAGGCATGTTGATCGGGACTGGGGGTTCTACAGTGAAATAGAACGATAAGGAATAACCTAAACAGCAACAGACAAGACATATTGAAATAAGGGAGAGGCATAAAACAAACACAGATAATCAAGAGAGCAAAGACAACAACGGGTAAATAGCGATGAATAGACTGAGAAAATGTTGAGAAAACGTTGTGCCACACACAGGACCTGAGTTCGAAGCTGAGGCTTAACAGATAAACAGAATGCGGTACCGTGTAGGGGAACAGTCCAGCAGGCAACAGCTATGTCCGATGAGCAGCAAAGAGAGCCAGGGAGCAGTTCAGTGGACGCTGCACTAGGCGAGCATCCACTGAAAAGCCTGTTGAGACCACGTCGTTCAATTACGTTGGCAGACCAGTCGTGATGGCTCGGCGGGGCTCCGTGTCGACAGTAGAAGGTCCAGGCCGGTTGACAAAGGTAATGTAGCCCGGGAATTAGCTAGTACACGTCGGCTAGCCGGGAGATGGGCCTAGCTCGGGGCTACCTCAAGGCTAACTGGTGCAAGCTTTTGGACAGTAGTGTTAGCCAAACAACAGCAGCCACTCGGTTGCGTCTAGCTAGATGATCCGGTGTGATGGTCCTGTGAATCCGGTGAAGTGGAAGGGAACGCAATCCGATATAAGCAAGGTTGGTAGCGCGCTGTGCAGACTCGCCGATATTGTCCGAACTAAAGCTGGCTGATGCAGGCAGAGCAGTGGTGAGGACCACTAGCAGTGGCTAGCAATCGCTAGTAGCTAGTTAGCAGGCTAGCTAGCAGTCTAGCTTCTGTCGGAGGTTCAGTTAAATGATAAATAAATAAATAAAATAGTAGATCCATTCTCGTAGCTAGTTATACAGGGGGTACTGGTACCGAGTCAATGTGAAGGGGTACAGGTTAGTCTAGGTAATTTGTACATGTAGTTAGGGGTAAAGTCTTTTGATATGTGTATGTCTTTCTTGTAGTCATGGCATAACATATTATATGATCAACAATATTCAATTCACCACTTCCTTTAAAGGTGTACATATTCCTTTCAGAATGGCAGTATGCACACACAACAATCCAAATACACACAGCTTTCACAATAAACCCATCCAAACTAGCACCTTCCTTGTGATTATGTAAAGAGTATTGGCACGGGGTGGGCGCCTAATAGCCATTTAGTTGATTCAAATTAGCAGATATTGGGAGAAAGTTGGTGGTGGAGTGCTTTCAAGCTGACTGCCAGCGATGGAGAGTAGGCTGCCTTCCATCTACAGAATTAGACTCAAATGATTCTAAACCATTTGGGAGTGGAGGCAAAGCAACCCCTTTTATTTTTGGGATGTTTACAGTGACTTTGTTGACGGCTTCAAAAAGGTGGGCCTGCCAAAGTCGATTTGATTAATTCATGACTTGATCCATTCACTTTTTAACCAACGTCTTTATTAAGGGGCTCCGGAGTGACTGGAGGGAGAGGATGGTGGAGTGGCTGTCTACACGCACACACATACACACACAAACACACACACCAATACACACACACACACACACACCCCACCCCCAAACACACACTTGCCCACGCACACACCCAAACACCCACACACACACCCACACACACACCCACGCATTCCCACACACACACTCCCCCCCCACACACAGAAACAAACCTCCCACAAACACACACACACACACACACACACACACACACACACAGTCTTGCGCAGCTAACCTTGTGAGGACACACAAATCAGTCCCATTCTAAATACTATTTTCCCTAACCCCTAACCCTAAACCTAACCCTAACCTGTACCCTAACCCTAACCCAAAAACCTAACCTTAACCCTAACCCTAATGCCAAACCTTACACTAGCTCCTAACCCTAAAACAAACCCTAGCTCCTAACCCTAACACTAAAACTAACCCTTGCTCCTAACCCTAACCATAAAACTAATTCTAACCCTAACACTATTTCCGACCTTAACCCTAAACACCCTAGAAATAACACACACACACCCACCCACCCACACACACACACCCTCACACACACACACACACACACACACACACACACACACACACACACACACACACACACACACACACACACACACACACACACACACACACACACACACACACACACACACACACACACACACACACACACACACACACACACACACACATACACACCCACACACACACACACACACACACACATACACACACACACACACACACACACACACACACACACACACACATACACACACATACAGATAAATGATCAACTTAAGGTAACTGTCAAACTCTAATAGCCACACAATTACATAAAAAGACAACTGTGTATTTTTAATTTTACATTTTTTATGGATTAAAGTATTTAAATATGAATAAACATGATGTATCTTGTCATCAGTTAAGTCCCTGTGGCTGTGTTCCCTCTGTATCCCTTGGTGAGTGAGTAGTAAAGATATTACGACACTCTGTCTTAATCAGTCTCCTGAACTGTTAGCATATTAAAACAAATTAATCCTGCATAAATATTGGATGTCTAATGCTATTATGGTGAAAAATGCACGTTATGTACAAATGGTACCCCATTCCCTACATAGTGCACTACTTTTGACCAGAGCCACTAGGGAATATATAGGAAATAGGGTGCTATTTGGGACACTCTACATAATTATTGACTCTTTCTCACCATAATATCTGGAGATGAAAACAAATATTTTTGGTAAGTGTTTGTGTGCGTGTGCGTGTGTGTGTGCATGTGTGCGAGTGTGTAATTTCGAGTGTATTATCTTAATGGCGATGTGATGTGAAGACAGCCAGACTTGCTCCCAAACAAACTGCGATGATGAAACTGGCAGGGTGTACAGACCCCTGACACCTCTCCCACCACTAAATGTAGACCACATGTCTATAGTTGCAACACTGCTCTCAATTTACATTCATCACCTTTATCGATGTTCTGGGGATGATGAACTCCATAGACTATGGGTATCTGTGTTATAATAAATACACATGGTGAACAATCTTATTAATTAACCTTTTTATTACTGTCTATGTCTGCATGTGACACTTGGACGAATATAATGGGTCTGGTTGTAAATGGTAGTGAGATTGATGCTAGATTAATGAAAGGAATATTGTTTCCCTGGGTGTAGGTGACACATCTTCATGTCTGTGTCTCTTCAACCACTTGCTTGAACATTTGACTATGCTCTACTTTCCTGTAGTTGTCATTGTTTGACGGCGTGTCGTGACAGGAGAGAGTCCTTCCCCCCCAACATAACCAACCATAACCAAGGGACAATATACATTCTTCAGTCAAATGAGTGCAATTAACTAAAAATCAAATTTTATTTGTCACATACACATATTTAGCAATGTTATTGCAGGTGTAGCGAAATGCTTGTACGCATATCTTACAGATTTGATTAAATGGCATGCCACATTTTTTTGTGAGACCAGGTTTCAGACCAACCTGTTACCTTATAGACTCTTCAACATTAAATAGATATAAACAAAAAAATATAACAATACATTATATTACAAATTGACAAAGTACAGCTTGCAATAGGAAATGCAAATCCTAGCCAATCCCCAGGGGTTCTCCACATGTGACAGGAAATGCAGATTCAACTGTCTCAAGTCAATCCCCAGGGGTCAATCCCCATGGGTCAATCCCCATGGGTCAATCCCCATGGGTCAATCCCCAGGGACCAATCCCCAGGGGTTCCCCACATGTGACAGCCAGTTAGTGTTGGTATGTTGTTCTGGAGGTTTGGAAGTGTGGGACTGAAGACCAGACCCCCCAGGGTAGAACCAGGGTTGGACTGAAGTTGCCTGGTTGAGACCAGCCCCTATTGATTTCCTCTCTGAATTCCATGGTGACACTCTTCCCAATATGGATCACGTTACAAATGTAGCCCACCAGGCTCCTCACAGAGGGAACAAGGGACTTTTTCTGGAGTCTTCAGCCTGCCCTTCTGGCCCTTCTCTTGGGTATAGAGTCAGCAATACTCCCCTCTCCTCTCATCTCCTTTCCATATGTCTGGAGGATCACTGGTGCTGAAAAACAATTCAGGCTTTGGCTTTCAAGGTGCATATGTGAAATGTCAAGAGTATATCTAGATTGCTTGGACATGACAATAAAACACAAAACTTGACATGACAGTCTTAGATGCTGCTTCAGCCATTTACATGGATTTACAGAATGACACATACATTTGTTGATTTATTGATTTCTGTCTGTCTGTCTGTCTGTCTGTCTGTCTGTCTGTCTGTCTGTCTGTCTGTCTGTCTGTCTGTCTGTCTGTCTGTCTGTCTGTCTGTCTGTCTGTCTGTCTGTCTGTCTGTCTGTCTGTCTGTCTGTCTGTCTGTCTGTTGGAAAGTAAGAACTTCTCTGAAGGACAGAGATGACATCTTTACAAGATGGCGTAACAGTGCAGACGTGTATTTTGTTTTGTCCCGTCTCGTCTCGTGTAAATAGTTTGTAATTTGTCTTTTCATACATTTTTATTTGTTCCCGATTTACCCCTCCTGCAAGCCACCTACCCAACGTGAAACGGGTCAAATATCGGGTCAAATATCCGTGTTTTTCCACTATTTAACCGAACCGCAGTCAAAAGTTAGCCTGTTAGCTAGCTTGCTAACCTTCCATCGTTAACCACTGCTAGTGGTCTTCACCTCCACTCTGGCTGATCAGCCAGCCTTCAGTTCGGACAATATTGGCCAGTCTGCCCAGCGCGCTACCAACCCAGCGCTTACCGGACTGCGTTCCCTTCCACTTTACCGGATTTCCACTGAAAGTACCGGACCACCACACCGGATCATCACAGCTAGCTAGCTGCATTCGACTGACCGACGTTTATAGCTAAGCTCCATTGTGTACATGCTTCCAATGCTAGCGTGAGCTAGGCTCATCTCCCGGATAGCCGACGTGTGCTAGCTACTCTCCCGGGCTCCAGTACCTTATCAACCTACCTGGACCTTTCTACTGTCGACACGGAGCCCCACCGAGCCACCGTGACTGGTCTGCCGACGTAATTGTCCGACGTGGTCTCAACAGGGTTCTCCTCTGCGACGCCGCCGAAGATTCATCTGCTAGCTCCGGCCTGCTAGCCCAGCCTGCTAGCCCAGCCAGCTAGCACTCTGAACGCCGTGCCATTGAACTGATTCCCCGGCTCACCACTTTGCTTTTTCATCGGATCCCACGCTTGTTCAGCTCCACAGCTGATGCCTGCAGGACTGTTTGGTTTTATGGTATTTATTTATGTTTAACTACCAGGCCTCAGGTCCTGTGTGTAGTACATCACTTTTTTCTAACTGACCCTCTTTGTCCATTCATCGCCTTTACCCGTCGTTGTCTTAGCCCTCTTAATTAACTGTCATTTTATTTATTTTATGTTCTGCCCCTTTCTTATTTCAATATGCCTTGTCTGTTGTTGTTTAGGTTAGCTATTATTGTTTTACTTCATTGCAAAGCCCCCAGTCCTGCTCAACTGGGCTCTGATAGCTTTTTTGTCCCTCCCCCCACACATGCGGAGACTTCATCTGGCTTAACTGGTGTCTCCAGAGATGCAACCTCTCTCTTTATTACCCAACGCCTAGGTTTACCTCCACTGAACTCACACCCTTCTATATCCTTGACTATAAATTATGCCCTGAATCTATTCCACCACGCCCAGAAATCTGCTCCTGTTATTCTATGTACCCAACGTACTAGACGTCCAGTTCTTAAAGTCCTTAGTCGAATACTAATTCTATTACTCCTCTGTTCCTCTGGTGATGTAGAGGTAAACCCAGGTCCTGTAGCCCCCAGTACTACACCTATTCCCCAGGCGCTCTCATTTGTTGATTTCTGTAACCGTAAAAGCCTTGGTTTCATGCATGTTAACATTAGAAGCCTCCTCCCTAAGTTTGATTTATTCACTGCATTAGCACACTCCGCCAACCCGGATGTCCTAGCTGTGTCTGAATCCTGGCTTAGGAAGGCCACCAAAAATTCGGAAATTTCCATCCCCAACTACAACATTTCCCGTCAAGATAGAACTGCCAAAGGAGGTGGAGTTGCAATCTACTGCAGAGATAACCTGCAGAGTTCTGTCATACTGTCCAGGTCTGTGCCCAAACAGTTTGAGCTTCTACTTTTAAAAATCCACCTATCCAGAAATAAGTCTCTCACTGTTGCCGCCTGTTACAGACCCCCCTCAGCCCCCAGCTGTGCCCTGGACTCCATATGTGAATTGATTGCCCCCCATCTATCTTCAGAGTTTGTACTGTTAGGTGACTTAAACTGGGATATGCTTAACACCCCGGCTGTCTTTCAATCTAAGATAGATGCCCTCAATCTCACACAAATTATCAAGGAACCCACCAGGTACAACCCAAAATCCGTAAACATGGGTACCATTATTGATATCATCCTGACTAACTTGCCCTCCAAATACACCTCCTCTGTTTTCAACCAGGATCTCAGTGATCACTGCCTCATCGCCTGTGTTCGCAATGGGTCAGCGGCCAAACGACCACCCCTTATCACTGTCAAACGCTCCCTAAAACACTTTTGCGAGCAGGCCTTTCTATTCGATCTGGCCCAGGTATCCTGGAAGGATATTGACCTCATCCCGTCAGTAGAGGACGCCTGGTTGTTCTTTAAAAGTGCTTTCCTCACCATCCTAAATAAGCATGCCCCTTTTAAAAAACGTAGAACTAAGAATAGATATAGCCCTTGGTTCACCCCAGACTTGACTGCACTAGACCAACACAAAAACATCCTGTGGCGCACTGCATTAGCATCGAATAGCCCCCGCGATATGCAGCTATTCAGGGAAGTCAGGAACAAGTACACCCAGTCAGTTAGGAAAGCAAAGGCCAGCTTTTTCAAACAGATATTTGCTTCCTGTAGTACTAACTCCAAAAAGTTCTGGGACACTGTAAAGTCCATGGAGAATAAGAGCACCTCCTCCCAGTTGCCCACTGCACTGAGGCTCGGAAACACTGTTACCACCGATAAATCCACGATTATTGAAAATTTCAATAAGCATTTTGCTACGGCTGGCCATGCTTTCCATCTGACTACCCCTACCCCGGTCAACAGCTCTGCACCCCCGGCAGCTACTTGCCCAAGCCCCCCCCGCTTCTCCTTCACCCAAATCCTGACAGCTGATGTTCTGAAAGAGCTGCTAAGTCTGGACCCCTACAAATCTGCTGGGCTAGATAATCTGGACCCTCTCTTTCTGAAATTATCAGCCAAAATTGTTGCAACACCTATCACTAGCCTGTTCAACCTCTCTTTCGTATCGTCTGAGATCCCTAGAGATTGGAAAGCTGCCGCGGTCATCCCCCTCTTCAAAGGAGGAGACACTCTAGACCCAAACTGTTATAGACCAATATCCATCCTGCCCTGCCTTTCTAAAGTTTTCGAAAGCCAAGTTAACAAACAGATAACTGACCACTTCGAATCCCACCGTACCTTCTCTGCTATGCAATCTGGTTTCCGAGCTGGTCATGGGTGCACCTCAGCTACGCTCAAGGTACTGAACGATATCATAACCGCCATCGATAAAAGACAGTACTGTGCAGCCGTTTTCATCGACCTGGCTAAGGCTTTCGACTCTGTCAATCACCGCATTCTTATTGGCAGACTCAACAGCCTTGGTTTCTCAAGTGACTGCCTTGCTTGGTTCTCTAACTACTTTGCAGACAGAGTTCAGTGTGTCAAATCGGAGGGCCTATTGTCCGATCCTCTGGCAGTCTCTATGGGGGTGCCACAGGGTTCAATTCTTGGGCCAACCCTTTTCTCTATATATATCAACGATGTTGCTCTCGCTGCTGGTGACTCTCTCATCCATCTCTACGCAGATGACACCATTCTGTATACAACTGGACCCTCTTTGGATACTGTGTTTACTAACCTTCAATCAAGCTTCAATGCCATACAACACTCCTTCCGTGGCCTACAACTGCTCTTAAACGCTAGTAAAACTAAGTGCATGCTTTTCTATCGAACAATGCCAGCACCCGCCCACCGGACTATCATCACTACTCTCGACGGATCCGAATTAGAATACGTGGACACCTACAAATACCTAGGCATCTGGTTAGACTATAAACTCAACTTCCAGACTCACATCAACCATCTCCAATCCAAAATTAAATCCAGAATTGGCTTCCTATTTCGCAACAGAGCCTCCTTCACTCATGCTGCCAAACATGCCCTTGTAAAACTGACTATCCTACCGATCCTTGATTTTGGCGATGTCATTTACAAACTAGCCTCCAACACTCTACTTAGCAAATTGGATGTAGTCTATCATAGTGCCATCCGTTTTGTCACCAAAGCCCCTTACACTACCCACCACTGCGACCTGTATGCTCTCGTTGGCTGGCCTTCACTATACATTCGTCGCCAAACCCACTGGCTCCAGGTCATCTATAAGTCTTTATTAGGTAAATCCCCGCCCTATCTCAGCTCACTGGTCACCATAGCAACACCCACCCGTAGCATGCGCTCCAGCAGGTATATCTCACTGGTCACCCCCAAAGCCAACACCTCCTTTGGCCGCCATTCCTTCCAGTTCGCTGCTGCCAATGACTGGAACGAATTGCAAAAATCATTGAAGCTAGAGGTTCCTATCTCCCTCAATACCTTTAAGCATCAGCTGTCAAAGCTGCTTATCGATCGCTGCACCTGTATATAGCCCTTCTGTAAATAGCCCACACTACTACCTCATCCCCATATTTATTTTTGTTTATTTTTCACTAATCTTGCACTCCAGTATCTCTATTTGCACATCATAATTTGCACATCCTTCATTCCTGTGTTAATGATGATAATTCTGTAATTTATTTCTATAGTCTATTTATTGTCCTACCTCCCAACCTTACTGCATTTTTGCACTACATTTTGCACTCTGTTTATAGATTTTCTATTGTGTTTTTTGACTGTTTGTTTAATGTGTAACTCTGTTGTTATTTGTCGCACTGCTTTGCTTTGTCTTGGCCAGGTCGCAGTTGCAAATGAGAACTTGTTCTCAACTGACCTACCTGGTTAAATAAAGGTGAAATAAAAAAAAAAAAAAAAACATCACGTTCACCAACACATCGACCACATGAGTACATGACTATCACCCTCAAATAATCACCCAATCACCCTCACATAATCACCCAATCACCACGTGCCTTTTTTGGGGGAAGAGAGAGACCGCAGGATGAGGGGATAGGGGGTAGGTCAAGGTCCAGAGGAGAGGTGGTATAATGTGGGCTAGAGTCGTCAGAGAAGTCCCATTGATGAAGGTCCTTGTGATTTTCAATGGAGTAAGTGAGGGGGTTGACGAAATAAGCAACATTTGTTTTTATTGTTGCTTTTACATGTTCAGTGTAAATAATTCACTCTATTTACATTGGCAAAAAATCTAACAGTTATGACCTCCACTGTCTCTATGTGATTTCCTGACACCAAGAGCAAGGCTATGTCCCAAATGGCACCCTGGCACCCTGGCACCCAATGTGCCCTGGTCAAAAGTAGTGCACTAAATAGGGAATAGGGTGCCATTAAGTATACAGTCTCTTAGACCAAGAGAAGTCTGCAAGGTCTTTTCAATCAGAGCAGGACATCTCCACTACTGTGTATTCTCTTTAATGCTGTCAGCCTCAGCCCAGAGAGATGCTGAAGAGGACTTTTGAAGAGGGAAAGTGTTTGCTAATCAGTGTATGGGTCAGCATGTAACAGAATATTTATCCACTGGTTTATTTGGGCAGCTGTCTTTTGACCAGTGGGATGGATGGATGATGGATGTGGCTTTGATCAAGAGGAGATATTCTGTTTGAACGAGTCATTTGGCTCAGGACACATGTCGAAGCAGGGGGACGCAACCAGGCAGGAAGCAGCAACCTCGGCATGCGTCCCAAATTGCCCCCTATTCTCTATATAGTGCACTACTATTGACCAAAAGTAGTGGACTAAATAGCAATAGGGTGCCTTGGAGACGCAAAGCTAGATCTGGCACCTGTGGGGCTAATGTTGTGATCTACATTTAAGGGGGTTAGTTTTGATGTGCAGTCAACGCCTGACAAGTGCACACTGGCTAAGTGCAGTTCACCGGGCCCAGTATATGTTATATAAGAAAACAATACTGAACAAAAATATAAAAGCAACATACAACAATCTCAACAATTTGACTGAGTTACAGTTCATATAAGGAAATAAGTCAATTGAAATTAATTCATTAGGCTCTAATCTATGGATTTCACATGACTGGGCAGGGGTGTAGCCATGGGTGGAACTGGGAGAGAATAGGCCCACCCACTTGGAAGCCAGGCCCTCCCAGTTGGGAGCCAGGCCCACCCACTGGGGAGCCAGGCCCAGCCAATCAGAATGAATTTTTTCTTCACAAAAGGGATTTATTACAGGCAGAAATATTCCTCAGCACCCCCTCAGATGATCCCGCAGGTGAAGAAGCCATATGCGGAGGTCCTGGGCTGGTGTGGTTAAAGTTGTGCTGCCGGTTGGACATACTGCCAATTTCGTAAAAGGACGTTGGAGGCAACTTATGGTAGAGAAATTAACATTCAATTGTTTTATATTTTGGTTCAGTGTAAATTAACACATGATAAACCACATATTTTTATTAGCTCCGGAAGTCTGCATGCTTCCAATAGTCCCAAGCCATTTAATATATCAAGAGTCAACAGCACATTGACCCCAGTCTAGGCCCTGGCAGCCAATCAAAACAAATTATTCAGTTCTGGAAAGAAGCCACCTAACACAAGTAGAGATTTCTCATTGGCTGGGGAGTTGAGTAAGGACCTCATGTGGACTGCCAAATGGCACCCTATATAGTGCACTACTTTTGACCAGCGCCCATAGGGCTTTGGTCAAAAGTAGTGCACTATATTGGCAGTAGGGTGCCATTCGGGATAAACACTTGGCCAGGCTAGAACAGAACAGAGCAGCTATTGTCTGAGCAGGAGAATTATCTCTGAATGAACCAGCTCCCCAAATCATTTATCTTTTCAATTTCTTCTCCTTTTTTCTTGTCACTGGTCATTCCAACCAGCAGTGTAATTTCAGGTTTCAGGAAAGGCTTTTCATTATTAGTCTATTAGCTGGAACGGAAGTACATAGCGGTGGACACTGATTAACTGCTACGTACCCCATTCATTAGATCACTGTGCTACACTCTACCTCACCTAACCTTTGCTATGTGTGTATGACACACTGTGTCACAGCTTTGCCTGCCTGCCGACCCCCCCCAGGAGCACGCACTCTTTCCCATTAGTACGCCGCTCATTGAAATGCTAGGACAGTTTCTTGGCTGTGGCTGGGGCGAGCCTGACAGTCGTGGTCACCCCATACCAGACCTCAACTCTACTCGGGGCAAAGATAAATCCTGTGTGATTGATAGGAGTGGCTTTCTACTCCTTCAATAGCTGGGGCCCTGTCAGGCAGGCCCTGGCAGGTACATTCATGTAGGCAGCCTTTTCATCACCATGTGTTCTAGGGCACTCTCTCTCTCAGCAGGTTATTAACGATATTTTAGACATTTATATTGCAGGGTTTGGCCTGTCGGTTAAAGGCGTGATGCAGTTGCATTTGAGGCTCCTGGAGTTGGGCGGTGTTGACGAGAGCTGTCTAATCCTCCAGGCATCCACGGGGAGAACGAAGGGGAGAACGACTTAGGGCCAGGGACTCTGGAAAGAGAAACAACCCCTGGGTCTGACGCTGACAATTCTCAGACGGGAGAGGAGAGGAGAGGAGAGGAGAGGAGAGGAGAGGAGAGGAGAGGAGAGGAGAGGAGAGGAGAGGAGAGGAGAGGAGAGGAGAGGAGAGGAGAGGAGAGGAGAGGAGAGGAGAGGAGAGGAGAGGAGAGGAGAGGAGAGGAGGAGAAGAGAGGAGCAGAGGAGATGAGGAGAGGAGAGGAGGAGAGGAGCAGAGAGGAGCAGAGAAAAGGAGGAGAGGAGCAGAGGTGAGGATGAGAGGAGAGGAGAGGAGAGGAGAGGAGAGGAGAGGAGAGGAGAGGAGAGGAGAGGAGAGGAGAGGAGAGGAGAGGAGAGGAGAGGAGAGGAGGACGAGAGCAGAGGAGCAGAGGAGCAGAGGAGCAGAGGAGCAGAGGAGAGTAGCAGAGGAGAGGAGGAGAGGAGAGGAGGAGAGGAGGAGAGGAGGAGAGGAGGAGAGGAGAGGAGCAGAGAAGAGAAGAGTAGAAGAGAAGCAGAGGATCTGATTCGGTCAAAGAAAGACAAGGTCTTTTTGGAGGCATTGTTGAGGCCCTGATCTGCCAGAGGAGGGGAGCAGAGGAGAGGAGGAGATGAGGTGAGGAAGAGAGGAGAGGAGAGGAGAGGAGAGGAGAGGAGAGGAGAGGAGAGGAGAGGAGAGGAGAGGAGAGGAGAGGAGAGGAGAGGAGAGGAGAGGAGAGGAGAGGATTCTGTCTTAAAGAAAGACAGGGTCTTGATTGGAGGCATTGTTGAGGCCATGATCTGCCAGAGGAGACACATGGCCCAACACAGTTACACCTCACAGTAGAATTATGCAAATGTACAGATTTGATTTGGTGAACCATGCTACACTGATACCTGATACAGTTAACCATGTCCGCCTGGTACCATAAGACTTGTATTAGCTCCCTGAGTGAAGCCTTTAGTTCAGTGGAGTAACACAGTGTATTTGCGTGTGTCTGTATGAAAACACAATGATGCTTACTTGTGTGTGTGAAGTCTTGACACAACAGCCAGTCTGTACGTCTCATCCACAGAGCTCAGCAAACCTCACTTGAATACTCAGCCTCCGTCATGAGAAAACACAGACCTATTGTACTGCTACGCCGAGGCCCTCCTCAAGAACTCAGCAGCTCCTCGCCGCTAGTCTGGTTAGAAACTCCTTCACTTCGCAGCCAAAAGATTAGTGGCTCTGTTCCAGGTATTCTTCGTTCATAAGGAAACTCTTCTCTTTATTCCAGCACACCCTCTACACCCTCCTCCCTCCTACCTCTTCCCCTCCACCTCTCCTCTCCTCGCATCTCCCCTTTATAGATTACTGGCATGGCAACTTCAAACTGGCGTTAGATCCTCTAGCCAATGTGGGGTTGTTGGTCTGGGGATGGAATGTGTGTGTGTCTGTGGCGTGCTGTGGCCAGGCACACACTCAGCAGGTGGTCACAAAGGTAAAAGAGATAGGTAGCAACAGAGGAGGAAAGAGGGAGGGAGGGAGGGAGGGAGGGAGGGAGGGAGGGAGGGAGGGAGGGAGGGAGGGAGGGAGAAGATGAGGGATGGAAAGGAAGAAGAAAGAAAGGGATGGATGGAGAGCGAAATGGAGCAAAAGAGAGAGGAAGAGATGGAGGGAGACGCTCTCTCCATCATCTGAAGCCATCTAAGGGTTCTCCAAAACAGGGATACATACAGTACAGTAACTCATGGACTTGTACGTGAGGCCTAGTAATTATCTGGCCTGTGTTGCAGCCTGGGCCTGCATCCTACAGGCCTTTACCTGTATTTGGGCCTATGTGAGATGATGCCTCCCCTTTGACCAGACCTGGATCCTGGATCCTCAGCTCAGGTCTACTGTTACTGTTGTAATGGACTCTTCCTCTGGGGGACTAGGGCCCAGCCTGGCTTAGCCTGGCTCAGCTAATAAATATTATTACACTCTTACATGGTAAACAACACTACTCCCACGGGACGGGATGGGAGGAGAGGATGGAAAGAGTGTGATAATGGGCGGAATTAAGGGATACATAGAGGGAGGGAGGGAGGGAGGGAGGGAGGGAGGGAGGGAGGGAGAGATAGATAGATGTAGGGATGGAGAGATATAGAGGGATGGATGGAGGGATATATAGAGGGAGGGATGGAGAGATATAGAGGGAGGGATGGAGAGATATAAAGAGGGGATGGATAGAGGGATACATAGGGGAAGGGATGGAGAGATATAGAGGGATGGATGGAGGGATATATAGAGAGGGATGGAGGGATATATAGAGGTATGGATGGAGGGATATATAGAGAGTGATGGATGGAGGGATATATAGAGGGAGGGATGGAGGGATATATAGAGAGAGGGATGGAGGGAGGGATATATAGGAAGGGATAGAGGGATATATAGAGGGAGGGATGGAGTGATATATAGAGAGGGATGGAGGGATATATAGGGAGGGATGGAGGGATATATAGAGGGATGGATGGAGGGATGTATAGAGGGGATGGAGGGATATATAGAGAGGGATGGAGGGATATATAGAGAGGGATGGAGGGATATATAGGGAGGGATGGAGGGATATATAGAGGGGATGGAGGGATATATAGAGAGGGATTGAGGGATATATAGGGATGGATGTAAGGATATACAGTGGGGAGAACAAGTATTTGATACACTGCCAATTTTGCAGGTTTTCCCACTTACAAAGCATGTAGAAGTCTGTAATTTTTATCATAGATACTCTAAAATAAAAATCCAGAAAATCACATTGTATGATTTTTAAGTAATTAATTTTCATTTTATTGCATGACATAAGTATTTGATACATCAGAAAAGCAGAACTTAATATTTGGTACAGAAACCTTTTTTTGCAATTACAGAGATCATACGTTTCCTGTAGTTCTTGACCAGGTTTGCACACACTGCAGCAGGGATTTTGGCCCACTCCTCCATCCAGATCCTTCAGGTTTTGGGGCTGTCGTTGGGCAATACGGACTTTCAGCTCCCTCCAAAGATTTTCTATTGGGTTCAGGTCTGGAGACTGGCTAGGCCACTCCAGGACCTTGAGATGCTTCTTACGGAGCCACTCCTTAGTTGCCCTGGCTGTGTGTTTCGGGTCGTTGTCATGCTGGAAGACCCAGCCACGACCCATCTCCAATGCTCTTACTGAGGGAAGGAGGTTGTTGGCCAAGATCTCGCGATACATGGCCCCATCCATCCTCCCCTCAATACGGTGCAGCCGTCCTGTCCCCTTTGCAGAAAAGCATCCCCAAAGATTGATGATTCCACCTCCATGCTTCACGGTTGGGATGGTGTTCTTGGGGTTGTACTCATCCTTCTTCTTCCTCCAAACACGGCGAGTGGAGTTTAGACCAAAAAGCTCTATTTTTGTCTCATCAGACCGCATGACCTTCTCCCATTCCTCCTCTGGATCATCCAGATGTTCATTGGCAAACGTCAGACGGGCCTGGACATGCGCTGGCTTGAGCAGGGGGACCTTGGGTGCGCTGCAGGATTTTAATCCATGACGGCGTAGTGTGTTACTAATGGTTTTCTTTGAGACTGTGGTCCCAGCTCTCTTCAGGTCATTGACCAGGTCCTGCCGTGTAGTTCTGGGCTGATCCCTCACCTTCCTCATGATCATTGATGCCCCACGAGGTGAGATCTTGCATGGTGCCCCAGACCGAGGGAGATTGACCGTCATCTTGAACTTCTTCCATTTTCTAATAATTGCGCCAACAGTTGTTGCCTTCTCACCAAGCTGCTTGCCTATTGTCCTGTAGCCCATCCCAGCCTTGTGCAGGTCTACAATTTTATCCCTGATGTCCTTACACAGCTCTCTGGTCTTGGCCATTGTGGAGAGGTTGGAGTCTGTTTGATTGAGTGTGTGGACAAGTGTCTTTTATACAGGTAATGAGTTCAAACAGGTGCAGTTAATACAGGTAATGAGTGGAGAACAGGAGGGCTTCTTAAAGAAAAACTAACAGGTCTGTGAGAGCCGGAATTCTTACTGGTTGGTAGGTGATCAAATGTCATGCAATAAAATGCAAATTAATTATTTAAAAATCATACAATGTGATTTTCTGCATTTTTGTTTTAGATTCCGTCTCTCACAGTTGAAGTGTACCTATGATAAAAATTACAGACCTCTACATGCTTTGTAAGTAGGAAAACCTGCAAAATCGGCAGTGTATCAAATACTTGTTCTCCCCACTGTATAGGGATGGATGGAGGGATGTATAGAGAGGGATGGATGGAGGTATATATAGAGAGGGCTGGAGTGATATATAGAGATGGATGGAGGGATATATAGAGAGGGATGGAGGGATATATAAAGAGGGATGGAGGGATATATAGAGGGATGGATGGAGGGATATATAGAGAGGGATGGAGGGATACATAGAGAGGGATGGAGGGATATATAGAGGGATGGATGGATGGAGGGATATATTGAGAGAGATGGATGGAGGGAGGGATATATAGAGAGGGATGGATGGAGGGATACATAGAGAGGGATGGAGGGATATATAGAGGGATGGATGGAGGGATATATAGAGATGGATGGATGGAGGGATATATAGAGAGGGATGGATGGAGGGATATATAGAGAGGGATGGATGGAGGGATATATAGAGAGGGATGGAGGGATATATAGAGGGATGGATGGAGGGATATATAGAGATGGATGGATGGAGGGATATATAGAGAGGGATGGAGGGAGGGATACATAGAGAGGGATGGATGGAGGGATATATAGAGAGGGATGGATGGAGGGATATATAGAGAGGGATGGAGGGATATATAGAGAGGGATGGAGGGATATATAGAGGGATGGATGGATGGATGGAGGGATATATAGAGAGGGATGGATGGAGGGATATATAGAGAGGGATGGATGGAGGGATACATAGAGAGGGATGGAGGGAGGGATACATAGAGAGGGATGGATGGAGGGATATATAGAGAGGGATGGATGGAGGGATATATAGAAAGGGATGGATGGAGGGATATATAGAGAGGGATGGAGGGAGGGATACATAGAGAGGGATGGATGGAGGGATATATAGAAAGGGATGGAGGGATATATAGAGGGATGGATGGAGGAATATATAGAGATGGATGGAGGGATATATAGAGGAAGGGATGTGGGGAGGAGAATCAAAAAATAGCTTGATCCTATGAGTTATTACTGTTTGATATCAACCTCTACAAGCTTCGGTAGTTTATGGGTATAAACTGTAAAACTGTACTTAGTCTTGGACTATATATAAATCCTACATTATGAAGCTGACAAGGACATTTGTGAGCAATGGGTTCAACTCCTTGAATCTTCACTATTACTCCCTGTTAGCTTTTGTTCACACATTCCAATGTACTTTTGTGTGTGTAACCATCTCTCCAAGACCTTGGCATTCATGCCTTTGTCCTATGTCAAACAACTGACAAAAACAGCAGGCCAACAGCAACTAAAAAACAGTGTATTCTATGCTATCCCCCAACACCCACATAGGCCATACATGCAGATGCTCTGTCACATTCAGAGTTGTCCAGCTGCCGTGCATGCGACCTTCAAACTAAACGCTCGGCAACCGATGGAACTCTGAGAATGGAACACAAAACATTCCAGATCAAAGCCCTGCAATCCACACAACATGTCTGTCTTCCTCCCTGGGTCTCACGATGGCAGTCTGTTGGAATAAAGAAAACATGTAGGCAGTGACAATGGTTATGGATTCAATGACTCAGAACAGGATAACATGTAGCAAAGATGTAAGCGTTTGTCCTGTTAATATGCTGTAACTAGTTTTAGAGTACCCGACAAATTCAACCAGACAAGGCTAGAAAATTATGTTTTGAACCCTTGAGTTAATATTTGTCTAAAAAATGATGTTAAGGAGCCTGGTGTTAACATTAGTCTGTCCGGCAGACACATCTCAGTGTCTGGCAGACAGCAACTATACTCTGCTCGACAACAACCACAACATGATTGTGCCAAGGCAGCGACAGCAGCAAGGTGGCCGGGGAGACAGCAGCAAGGTACCCGGGCAGACAGCAGCAAGGTGGCCGGGCAGACAGCAGCAAGGTGGCCGGGCAGACAGCAGCAAGGTGGCCGGGCAGACAGCATCAGCTGTGAGTGTTGTGAAACAAAATGGACACAAAGCTGCATTTGGCCGTCTGTCTGAACACACCATAGCCACAGAGCACACGCAAACACACACACACACATACACACACATGTAACCCCATGGATGTAGGACAGTAGTCTGCCCTGGATCACACAAGGCCTCTGCAGCTGGCAGACAGAGGGACTAGAGAGCAATGGAATGAGAGAGAGAGAGAGAGAGAGAGAGAGAGAGAGAGAGAGAGAGAGACAGAGACAGAGAGAGAGAGAGAGAGAGAGAGAGAGAGAGAGAGAGAGAGAGAGAGAGAGAGAGAGAGAGAGAGAGAGAGAGAGAGAGAGAGAGGGTTGTCTATCTGGCGGGAGTGGGGGACTCACATGCAGGGCAGGCTGCTCCTGTGGGTATTATTTTGTGCTCATGTGCTCAGCTTGGCCGGCCAGACCGTTTCATGTGTAGCCCAGAGATGCCCCGGGCAGTGGGGATGTTGTCAAATGGGCCTCATGTTCTTTAGAGTATAAAAGATGAAAAAAAAGCCACATCTGTGGTGGCCGCTTATTGATGAGACATAAACAAGAGAAGGAGAGGGGGAGGAGGGGGAGATGGAAAGTGAGAGAGGGAGTGATAGAGAGAGAGAGAGGGGAAAAGGGCATAGATGATGAACATATAGCAACAGCTATGTGAAATAGTGGAGCCTGCCTGCCTGGCTTTTAACATGACTGACACACACACACATCCTGGGGCTTTAAGTGTTACAGTAGAAGCTGTTACAGTGCAGTGGGATCAGTGAGATACTGAGAGACTGACCCTATAGTGTGTTTGCTGAAGGGAGTAGGAGTTTCTCTCTGTTTCTCTCTGTCTCACTCTCTTTCTTTGTTCCAATCTGGTCTGGTTGTTTTCTGTCCTGGTGGGTGGTGTACAGTCCTAGGATTGGGGCTGACTTTTTCCACATTTTGTTGTGTCACTGGCCTACACACAATACCCCAAAAAGTCAAAGTGTAATTATGTTTTATAGATTTGTATTAAAAATGAAAAGCTGTATTCAACCACTTTATTATGACAAGCCTAACTATATTCAGGAGTAAGAATGTACTTAACAATTTACATAATAAGTTGCATGGACTCTCTCTATGTGCAATAATCCTCTAGAGGATCGGTGTCCCGCCCTTGGGACAGTTAAGCTAACGTGCGCTAATGTGATTAGCGTGATATTGTAAATAACAAGAAATATCTTATATGGGCAGAAAGCTTAAATTCTTGTTAATCTAACTGCACTGTCCAATTTAAAGTAGCTATTACAGTGAAAGAAAACCATGCTATTGTTTGAGGAGAAGGCACAGTTTTGTACTTGCAAATGTATTAATAAATCAATAGGCACATCTGGGCAGTCTTGATACAATATTTTGAACAGCAATGCAATGGTTCATTGGATCAGTCTAAAGATCTAATGTGTCGTATTCTCCTACATTAATTTAACATTTCCACAAACAAACTAAGTGTTTCCTTTAAAATTGTATCAGGAATATGCATATCCTTGCTTCAGGTCCTGAGCTACAGGCAGTTAGATTTGAGTATGTAATTTTAGGTGAAAATTGAAAAAAAGGGTCCGATCTTTAAGAGATTATTTTAAGAGATTATCTGTAAGGTCCCTCAGTCGAGCAGTGAATTTCAAACACAGATTGTTGGTAGATGGGTAAACAAAAATGAAAGATATATAATATTCCTTTGAGCATGGTAAAGTTATTAATTACACTTTTGATGGTGTAAAAATACACCCAGTCACTACAAAGATACAGGCGTCCTTCCTAACTCAGTTGTCGGAGAGGAAGGAAACCAACGTATACATACGCATACTGTCTCAGCCTCCAGTATCTATGCTGCAATAGTCTACGTGCCGGGGGGCTAGGGTCAGTTTGCTAAATCTGATGTTATTATTTTAAGTGTGCTCCCTCTAATTCTCTCTCACTCCCACTCTACCTCCCCTCCCGGAGGACCTGAGCCTACCCAGAGGACCATACTTCAGGACCACCTGCCCTGATGACTCCTAGCTGTCCCCAGTCCACCTGGTCGTGCTGCTGCATCGGTTTCAACTCTTCTGCCTGCGGTTATGGAACCCTGACCTGTTCATTGGACGTGCCACCTTGTCCCAGACCTGCTGTTTTCATCTCTCTCTCTCTCTCTCTCGCTCTCTCTCTACCGCACCTGCGCTTTATCGCACCGTACCTGTGCTCTCTACCGTATCTAAATGCCTGGCTATGAAAAGCCAAGTGACATTCAGTCTTGATGTATTTACCTGTTGCAACCTCTACAACCACTATGATTATTATTTGACCCTGCTGGTCATCTATGAATGTTTGAACATCTTGGAGAAAGAACTGGGCTTAATGGCCATGAATTGTTATAATCTCCACCCGGCACAGCCAGAAGAGGACTGGCCTCCCCTCAGAGCCTGGTTCCTCTCTAAGTTTCTTCCTAGATTTTTGCCTTTCTAGGGAGTTTTTCCTGCTTCTACATCTGCATTGCTTGCTGTTTGGGGTTTTTGGCTGGGTTTCTGTATAGCACTTTGTGACATCGGCTGATGTAAAAAGGGCTTTATAAATACATTTGATTTGATTTGAAACCACTCACGAATTACCCCTATGAGCCCAAAATGGTTACAGAGTTTATTAATGACTGTGATAGGAGAAATCTGATGATAGATCAACAACTTTGTAGTTACTCCACAATAATAACCTGAATTACAGAGTGAAAAGAATGAAGCCTGTACAGAATAAAAATATTGCAAAGAACTGCAAAAAAATGTGGCAAAGAAATGTACTTTTTGTCCTCAATACAAAGTGTTATGTTTGGGGCAAATCCAACAAAATACATCACTATCTACCACTTACAGTTTTGACTTAAATCGACATGAAAATCTATGGCAAGACTTGAAAATGGCTGTCTATCAATGATCAACAACCAACTTGACAGAGCTAAAAGAACATTTGTACAATCTAGGTGTGCAAAGCTCTTAGAGACTTACCCAGAAAGACTGCCAAATGTGATTCTAACACGTATTGACTCAGTGGTGTGAATAAATGAAATATTTCTGTATTTAATTTTCAATGCAATTCAAACATTTCTAAAAACATATTTTCACTTTGTCATTATGGGGTATATTGTGTAGGTGGGTGAGATTTTTAATTAATCTTATCCGTTTTGATTTCAGGCTGTAACACAAAAAAAATTGAAACAGCTCAAGAGGTATGAATACTTTCTGAAGGCACTGTATATGTTGGAGGGCCTAGGTATAGCGTAGCCAACAGGAGACGGGACTGCCTAGTAAACTACCTGTTGGGGCAGGAAAGAATGGCATTGTGGAAGACCAGGAAATATGCAGGGGGCGGATTGTACGGACCCCAGAGCTGTGCTGCTGTGGCTGGTACGTGCTCGGCTGATACTGGAGCATGCATGTGGGGGGCTGGTGAACCGTCTGGGGGGTATTGTAGGGGTGTGGTTGATAAAGTGGTCTTGTTTATAACTTAAAGTCTGTTTAAATTAAGTAAAATTAACTATTGGGCCTAATAAAAAAAATCTCTCTCTCTCACAGTGAAAGGTGTCAGCACATTAATGGTGGGAAGTAGCTCGTGGCCAGCCTGGAAATTATACATGCCCTCAAATGGACTCACTCACTGGCTAATGATGGTTCACGCTGTGGACTACTGTACTCTACGCTACACACACACACACACACACACACACACACACACACACACACACACACACACAGTCAGGCCTGCAGTGGCATGACACATTACTGTGTAGTAATAGAAATTGAAATATACACTCTATACAAAAATGCTCAACTCTAACTTAGAAAACATAATCAATACATAAGCTTATAAAAGCTTTAAAAAATATCTACGTTATGCATACTCAAAATGCATAATCTACTGTATATGTAATCTATATGTATTTATATTACTGTACACAAGCTATGTGTAAATCCTCAAACACGAGGTATGCAATAAGGCCAGTGGGGGTGTGGAATATGGCCAATATACTACGACTAAGGGCTGTTTTTTATGCACGACGCAACGCAGAGTGCTAGGACACACCCATCAGCCATGGTATATTGGCCATATATCACAAAACCCAGAGGTGCATTATTACTATTATAAAATGGTTACAAACGTAATTAGAGCAGTAAAAAGAAATGTTTTGTCATACCCACTGAATACGGTCTGATATACCACGGCTTTCAGCCAATCATGTTTCAGGGCTCAAACCACCCAGTTTATATATACTCATTCAACATAAGCCATATCTATATAACACACTGAAACAGCTTGATATTATATCCATATACCATACTAATGAGAGGTTCCATAATGTAGTCCCTCACCTCTTATCTTATACTCTTTCTCTTCTCTTATACTCTTCTCTTATCCATCCCTCCATCTCTTTCCTCCCTTCTCTCTTTTCTTCTCTCTCTCCCAGACCTCTCTGTGCCACACACCTGTTTCTCCCTTCTGTCTCTGAGAGGAGGGGATGGAGAGTATCGGGGCTCGCCATAGGTGGGAGCGAAGCATTGTCGCGGTTTGGGCGCCGATGCCACATTTGCGAGTGAGAATACGTTGGGATCCGAGGTGTGGAGAGGGGTTTGGAGAGGGGTGTGGAGAGAGGTGTGATCGCGGTGGAGAAGACAGGAAAAGCAGTCTCTCTCACCTATTAAAGCCTCAGGTAGGGGGCCAACATGAGGTAATAGATAGCATTTTCATTCTGTGACTAAGATGCATCCCAAATAACAACCTTTTTCTCTATTGTGTGCATTACTTTTGACCAGGGCCCACAGGGCTCTAGTAAAAAGTAATGCACTAAATATAGAATAGGTCCTGTAATGTTTCCAGGCAAAGCAAACAATTAGCATACTCCCAGCACATCCAAGACCCCCAGCCCAGCCACCCATGTTTCTGTGGTGGTGTGGTTTGTTCAGTCAGCTAGTCAGCCAGCCAGTCAGTCACCTGGGTCTGGGCAGACAGCTGCGGAAGATGAATTGTTCATTTGTTCTGTCCTCGCTGGGGAGAGACCCCCCAGGCCATTACACAGCCTGGCATATGCACCGCAATTTTGGAAAGCAACCCCCCCTTCAAACATCTCCTATTCACATCATACGAACCAGAGAGCAATGGAGGCATGGGAAAGCAGGGGGAGGCAGGGATCCCAGACCCCATATTTGATGTGTGTCAGGGGGGTCATAGAAGGTCATGTCTGGGGGTCTGTTGGAAAGAGAAGGAGAATGGAGCCAGAGCCCCAAAACCTAACCCTGGGGTAGTGGACTGACTGTCTACACACCCAACACACACACACACACACACACACACAAACCCATCAATCACAGACAAATAGACTGCGCTAGGATGCACTCGTGACCACGGGATGAAATTCCTATTAAAGATAGAGATCTCAAGCCAAAAGCTTATGGACTACAGGCTACATTCACCTTGAAGCTAACACTATCACAGCACTGGCATTCAAAATAGAGTCTCAATTACTTCATATTACACCTATTAATTCAACTCCCAGTTTATGCTCACTGATTGTAATTGGTATAAATGTCATTCAGGGGGGAAAAGGCAGAGGGCCACGCTATCACATTGTCACAGTAAACACATTCACCGTTTCCCAGGAGAGCTGAGGACGACATTGTCCAAAATGGCACCCTATTCCCTATAGGCTCTGGTCAAATGTAGTGCACTATATAGTGAATAGGGTATTATTTGGGATGCATGTGAAAACGTGTGGTGGAAGGGAGTTGTGGTATATAAATATGTAGTGAACACTGTGGAGAGTATAGTATGGTATATAAATATGTAGTGAACACCATGGAGAGTACAGTATGGTATATAAATATGTAGTGAACACCATGGAGTTGTCCGGGCCTCTGGCAGTCTCTATGGGGGTGCCACAGGGTTCAATTCTCGGGCCAACTCTATTCTCCAATCCAAAATTAAATGTATAATTGGATTCCTATTTCTCAACAAAGCCTTCTTCACTCATGCTGCCAAACGTGCCCTCCTAAAACTGACTATCCTACCGATCCTTGACTTTGGCGATGTAATTTACAAAATAGCCTCCAACACTCTCCCCAGCAAATTGGATGTAGCCTATCACAGTGCCATCTGTTTTGTCACCAAAGCCCCATATACTACCCACCACTACAACCTGGGCTGGCAGGTGGCCGAGTGGTTAGAGCGTTGGGCCCGTAACCGAAAGGTTGACTGTGATCAAATCCCTGAGCCGGCAAGGTAAAAATCTGATGTTCTGAACAAGGCAGGTAACCTACTGTTCCTAGGCTGTCATTGTAAATAATAATTTGTTCTTAACTGACTTGTTGAATAAAATATTAAAAGTATGTTCTTGTTGGCAGTCCCTCACTACATATTATTTGCCAAACCCACTGGTTCCAGGTCATTGCTAGGTAAATCCCATAGCAACACCCACCCGTAGACTGCGATCCAGCAGGTATATTTCACTGGTCATCATACAAAGCCTACACTTCCTTTAGCCACCATTCCTTCCAGTTTTCTGCTGCCAATGACTGGAACGAATTGCAAAAATCCTTGAAGCTGGAGGTTCCAATCTCCCTCACTAACTTTAAGCAACAGTTGCCAGAGCTGCTTATTGATCATTGTGCCTGTATATAGCGCATCTGTAAATAGCCTACCCTACTACCTCATCCCCATACTGTTATTTTTGCTCATTCGCACCCCAGTATCTCTGCCTGCACCAAAGGCATATTTGCACATCATCATCATCATCATCATCTACACAGTATGGTATATAAATATGTAGTGAACACCATGGAGAGTAAAGGCCTTTTTCTAAATCAGCTGGATTTATGAAAGTAGATTGATCTGGGTGCCTTTGAAAATGACCTTCTCTTAACTAGCCCCTGTAATCCTTTCCTGATTACTAAAGACCCCTGTAACGATGTGTCGTTCTAGTCATAGTAACCACACTACTCTATACCCCTGTGATCACTCCATTTTGGGTCACTTTGACTCTGCATGACTCAAACTGATGTTTTTTCACGTTCTCTTTGAATCCTCATTGTTCCACAAAGGACATGTATTGCATTGTGTTATGCACATTTACAACTACCAGTGTAAGATATTGTTCTTCATTGCAAGTTGAAAACATTCTCATTTTGGATTGAAACACCATTTTCTATATGGTGAATCAACAACATAGCTATTTTAAGTTAGGTATGGTTTTACGTACCATTCTAAGGATTCAAAGGATTCTCATTATGTAATTCCCAGACAATGAAAGGTCAACATGCTGTGACCAGACAGGCAAATAAGCAATCGTCCCTGGTGACCAGACAGGCAAATAGACCCAGGGTGTCCTCTAATGGCTGCTTCTCTGACCTCTAACCTCTGATCCCTATGTCAGTGTCACTGGTTATGTTCAAGTTTCAGGAGCTTTTCAGCTGATTGCTATGGAGATGATCAAGGCATGACAAATGAGGGAGGGGTCATGTTACGACCTCCGGGTCCACTTATGATGACCTCACATGACTTTAGAATACATCTGCCACCAAAACAGACGTGTCAATTTGGTTTTAAATAAATATTTCAAGAATGGGCTGGCTTTCTGACTAGACAGTCTAAACTGCCTGACCAGAAAGCTAATGTAGGGCCTCCTGTAGCACAACACATATTACTCATATGTAGACTACAGGGCTGTGTTCTCCTCTTCTCTGTTCCTGACTGTCAGAGTGTGTCCTGTTTTTGGTAATTTATTGGGTGTGTGTATTTTATTATACTCCTTTTCTACAAAACCTTGCTGAAAGAAGGAGCAACAAAGTTTCATCACGTTGTAAAGAGTCCATGTAACCAAGGAAACAGACTCAACCGCACTTCGGCTACTACCGTCTTCAGTCAGCTGTCTTCAGTCAGTTGTTTGTTCCAGAGCACAAAATGTGAAAACCGGCTAGTTTTGTTTCCCCGTCTCTCCTTATATTGGCTGCTATATATGATCCAGGCTTACTTCTACTTTACTGCTTGGTTTTGGGTAAAGTTTGTCGATTTAAAAACAAAGTTCATAAAAAAAATGTTTTAAGTATATGATGGTTATTGTATTTTCATGCCCGCCTTCATCCATAATCGTCGGTTCACGTTTATACAATTATTATTTTACTGACACAATAGTTGGCTTTACCTCCCATTATATCTTTATTCCATTTGAGGTCAGAAGAATCCTTAACAAAACCAGTTTTTAGGGGCATGTTCCGGCTTGTTCAAGGTTGTCCCAGGTTGTTCCAGGTTGATCTTTGTTGTTCCAGGTTGTTCCAGGTTGTCCCAGGTTGTTCCAGGTTGGTCCATGTTGCTCTACATTGTCCCAGGCTAAAAACCACAAGTAACACAAATTACATAACAATAAAGAGGCTATATACAGGGGACCCAGGCACACATCTGTTAATAACCACTATATACAAGTATATGAGAGAAAGAATGAAAGAAACAGAAAGAAAGAGAGAGAAAGAGAGAGAGAGAGAGAAAGAGAGAGAGAGAGAGAGAGAGAGAGAGAGAGAGAGAGAGAGAGAGAAGAGAGAGAGAGAGAGAGAGGGACATAGAGATGACGAAGAAGATGAGGAGAATAATATTTCCATGGCTGATCTGCAGGAGCAGTTGTCAGGAGGTTAAGGTGAAGGCCAATCCAGCAGTATAGAGTCCTGGATTAAAGTCTTTGAGATATGGATCAGGGGGCTCTCTCTCTCTCAGTACCCGGCTTAACTATCACACCGGTGAACAGACAGATCAATACACCTCTTTTCTTTCCCTACATCTTCAAGGAGAGTTTTTGGCAGAGCTTTCATGGGGTCCTCGTGCTCTGCCCTAATGACATGGTGCAAGTCTGATCATTTAGACTCCGGGGTTAGATCCCACTGCACCACATTTTGATGGATTGAAAGTGGGGAATAAATTGTAGACATGTGAGAACACTTCTGGGTTATTAAAATGATAATTGTGAATACGTACTGTATACTGTACATTTTCGATTAGCATGGTTATTATGGAGAATGAATGGAGAAAGTTTTAGTTGATGTTCAGATTGGAAGGGATGTTGGATGTTGGTGTAGTTACACTTTCATTTACAGACTCAAACATTTTCTGTTGGCGCAGGTGAGTTATTATTTATCTTAGAAATATGTAAGACAAACAAAGCAAGCAACATGCATTAATGTACTGATCCATACCATTAACTTTGAAGGACAAAAGCTTGGGGCTGAAACCTGTGTGCCAGACTCTCCCTTTTGAAAACCATTACACCCACCTACCAGCTATGCGGTCACTCCTTTTGCCAGAAGACCCTTTTTATCTCTGATTGGGCCTCAACATGATCGACTGACCCTCGAGTCCAATAGAAGTCTGCGGCTGTGGAAACGGTATGGTTCACGACTCCAATGTGTGGTCTGGTGGAGGCCAGTGAATCACTCTCTGTCTGTGTCCAAAATGGCAACATATTCCCTACATAGTGCACTACTTTTGACCAGAGTCCTATAGGGCCTGATCAAATGTAGCGCGCTATATAGGGAATAGGTTGCCATTTGGAACACAGCTACACTCTCTCTCGGTGGTCATCAATCACAAACAGGGCTATTGGGGAATACTGCATCAAAGATAGGAATTATGTCTTTTAATAGTGATTTTTTTATGTCTTTGTTTCAGTAGCTGTAGTAGTAATTGTAGTAGAAGTGTTATTGAAAGGAAGAGGAGGAATAGGAAGAAGAAGAGGAAGAGGAGGAGGAGGAGAGTTCTGTTCAATAGATCAATTTTGCAATATACAGCGGGTGAAATAAGTATTGAACACGTCACAATATATTTCCAAAGGTGCTATTGACATGAACGGTGCTATTTCACCAGATGTTGGTAACAACCCAAGTAATCCATACACACAAAGAAACCAAAACAAATAAGTTCAGAAATTAAGTTATGTGTAATAATGTGAAATGACACAGGGAAAAAGTATTGAACACATGAAGAAAGGGAGGTTAAAAAAGGCATGGAAAGCCAAGACAACAGCTGAAAACTATCAGTAATTAAAAAGCAATCCAGTCCCCTGTCAGTGCAAATTAATATCAGCTGGTTCAGTCCCAACTGATGGCCTACGAAAAGGTCTCATTGCCAAGGTGTCACACAAGACACATCTCATGATGGGTAAAAGCAAAGAGCTGTCTCAAGACCTTCGCAACCTAATTGTTGCAAAACATAATGATGGCATTGGTTATAGGCACATTTCTAAGCTTCTGAATGTTCCAGTGAGCACTGTTGGGGCCATAATACGGAATGTCAATAGCACCTTTGGAAATATATTTACTGAGAAAAATGGTGACGTGTTCAATACTTATTTCACCCGCTGTATATTGCCAGGTATCTAGTATTGCAGATAATCTTCAGAATTAAGATAATCTTTACACTATAAAATACAAATTATTCTCTTATTCACTTATTATCTGTTGAGAATCACTGTCCGGTATAACAATCCACAATGCTGAAATCAAGCAGTGGATCCTTGCTTCTTAATTCAGTTGCATGGGGAATAAACAGCCAAAGGGTTCTGTGGACACTGTGCCATTTATCTCCCATAGGGCTCTGATGAAAATGAATGTAGAGAATAGGGTGCCATTTGAGATGCAAATTCAGTGTCTCAGTGTGGTGTGACTGGGATGGCTGTATCTCTTTCCTGGCACTGTAGGCCCAGGCAGTGTGTCCGCCAGGAGGGGATGGCAGTTCTTGTAAAGCCTGGGTGGCTAGCTGGGCTCAATGCATCTTTTACAGGTTACATGAATGTGTCAGCAGTAATCTGTTGGCGGCCATCTCTGGAAATTTAAAATGGCAAACTAATGAAAGCATTGTGATACTCCTTGGCAGAGAGAGGGAGAGTTGGTTCTAATTGTGTCTATTTAATGCAGCTGTGACAGCGCTCTGACTCGGGTTACAGAGAGAATAGGAATTTGTCTCCAGTGAGATCACCACTCTGTTGGTGTTGATTGATGAGGAACTTTGCGATTGCTTTTTAAGTAAACAGAAGCGGCCAAGAATGAGGTTTAATGACTCTGTGTGTAAGCGCTGGCCAAACCCAGCCGTTTGGTTTCAATTAGGTCCTCTGCAGAGGGCAGAGGAGGGGAGAGGAGGGGAGAGGAAGGGAGAGAAGGGGAGAGGAGGGGAGAGGAAGGGAGAGGAAAGGAGGGGAGAGGAGAGACGGCAGTGTCGCCCACTCCGTATTCATCTCTGTTTCTTCAGCGCCGCCTGCGAGCCAGGGTCTCCAGCACGGAGCGTGAAATCAAATTTGAACACTGACCGACTGGAAGGTATAGAACACAGTCAAGGGAGACTTTGAATGAGTTTGTTTTGGTGCTGGGTGTCTTAAGTTCCCCCCGTCTCTCTCTGTGACCTGGAGAAGGGGAGAGAAAGCTGTCCGAAGCAGCAGTAGTGTAATTAGTGCCTGTAGGGTGGGGTGCCACTCATTGTTTGGAGAGAGAGCAGTAATCCAGTCCTGAGTGAGTGCCAGGGACTCAACTGGGTGTCTATTCCAGTGGCTAACATTTAGGAGAACATTAGAACACTGCTGCTGCTAAAGGTCTTACACCACTTTGGCCACCTCTGCTATGCGCTACTATATACTGCCGGGATACTCCCTATTCCCTACATAGTGCACTACTTTTAACCAGAGCCCTATGATAACAGGGGAGGAAAGAGGCACCAGTTAGTCTTTTCTCTCTCAGGCGAGGGTAAACCATTAGTATATTAAGTAGTCTCAGTGTATGAGAGGGAATTTAACAAAGCATTGAACAGTCTCCAAGAAATAAAACTCTATTTCATGAAAGGGGAAACACAGCTAGCTCACTGGCCCAAACCATTTGAAATAAAAAAAAACTGCTGAACATTGTTCCTAATAATAACTGAAAGTGTTTAACTCTTTCACATAAGAGGAACCACCCTCTATGATGTGGTATTACAATTTGAACACAAAGCAGACGGTATTGAAACAATTGATTTAGTGCATACTGTCCGTCATGTGTTCTTAAGTCAAGGCAGATGTTCTGAGTGCCCCTTGCTTCTGAAGTAGAGCTATGATACCATAATAGCCATTTCCCCAGTCGTATAAGGCTCACATGCTGCTCATGTAAACTCTTAATGCATCCCAAATGACACCCTATTCCCTTCATAGTGCACTACTTTTGGCTAGGGCTCATAGGGCTATGGTCAAAAGTAGTGGACTATATAGGGAAAAGGGTGCCATTTGGAATGCAACTTGGAGGCTATATTTCTTCATTAATGATCCTGATTTGCTTCTTAATTATTTTTGGTTAGGTAGCATATGGAATGTTAACATGAAATCAGACATTTTTATAACAAAATAATGCAACTACCTATATCCCCTGTCTGCACTTTCTGATGTAGCTGAGAGTTCAGTGTGGAGACTGGTGATCAAAGTAGATTTGTCTGCACTTTCTGATGTAGCTGAGAGTTCAGTGTGGAGACTGGTGATCAAAGTAGATTTGTCTGCACTTTCTGATGTAGCTGAGAGTTCAGTGTGGAGACTGGTGATCAAAGTAGATTTGTCTGCACTTTCTGATGTAGCTGAGAGTTCAGTGTGGAGACTGGTGATCAAAGTAGATTTTTTCATGTGTTTTAAATTGACAGATGACAAAAGACAGACCTGTCTTTCTTCGTTGTGCATGTCCTGCTTAATTCCTGGAAGTGACCTCAGACATGGGGCCTTGTTGATGTCAGTTTGCCTCCATGTCACTGTGTACCCAATTCCACCAAACAGATCCACTGTGTACCCAATACCACCAAACATATTCACTGTATACCTAATACCACCAACAGATTCAATCTGTACTCAATACCACCAAACAGATTCACTGTGTACCCAATTCCACCAACAGATTCACTGTGTACCCAATACCACCAAATAGATTCACTGTGTACCCAATACCACCAAACAGATTCACTGTGTACCAAATACCACCAAACAGATTCACTGTGTACCCAATACCACCAACAGATTCTCAGGCAGTTACCAAACTCTGTCACTCAAGTGCTTTGTCAGGTTTGTGAATATTTCCTGCATAGAACTGTTTGTTCACTGGCTGATGGCTTTAACTGGTCATGAGTGTGTGGTACCATGTGTGTATACACAGGATAAAGCCCACACGACAATAGCAGCACTATAGTGTATATAACCAGGAATAAAGTGTCATCACTCTGTGAAATACATTCACATGAACAGAGCCAGCAGTTATAAAATGAACACAGCTAAACTGTGTGTTGTACTGTTACTTTTCACATTATATTGAGACAATTGCACATTTGAACACAAGCTGCACTTACAATCACAGTTATCACTTGACAGGTTCTGAAGAGGTATGGAAAAACGAAAAATGAAAATAATTATGTTTATTGGTGCTAGAGGCGTCACTACAGACCCTGGTTCAATCGTGAGCTGTATCACAACTGGCCGTGTGGTGCACAGTTGGCCCAGCTTTGTCCGGGTTAGGGGAGGCCGAGGTATGCCGTCATTGTAAATAAACATTTGTTCTTAACTGACTTGCCTATTTAAATAAAGGTTAAATAAAAATTAAATAAAATTAGCAGATGCTATCACATGAAAAAAATGATATTGATATGAAATGTACATAGGCTAA
The DNA here is from genome assembly GCA_023634145.1 of Thymallus thymallus. Lineage (NCBI taxonomy): Eukaryota > Metazoa > Chordata > Actinopteri > Salmoniformes > Salmonidae > Thymallus > Thymallus thymallus. The sequence continues at coordinate 9,520,213 of CM042405.1, read as the reverse complement.
GTAATGTATTTTACTTTTGTCTTACCGTCTTCATTCAAGTGCCTTTATGGTTAAACTATTTCTTATCAGTATTTATATTATTTTACAGCATTAATTTGAGATGTGAAATACCTCTATTAGCGGTGTCACTGTTTATAACGGGAAGCCAAAGAAACAAGATATTACATGATCCTTACCGACCAATGTCAATGAACTAACTAACGCAAGTAATCATGTCGCTCTACAAGAACACTAAACTCAACTTTAATTTGCTATCGGAATATATAAAGTGGAATAAAATAACTGAATTTACAGCCGCAGAGTACAATCAATTGATATTACTTAGAGAAGAAATGTGAGGAAGAAGGAGAGGAGAGTGTTTCTGAGCATGGCTGCAAGGTGAGGCCAGTGTATGGTACTCAGTTCCAGTGTATGGTACTCAGTTAAAACAGACCATGTGCGTTTTATCAGACTTCAACAAACTTTGGCTGTAAACATTCCCGACGCCAGCTAAATTGTGGTTCTGTTTGAACTATTAGATTAGCTTCTCTCTCTCTCTCTCTCTCTCTCTCTCTCTCTCTCTCTCTCTCTCTCTCTCTCTCTCTCTCTCTCTCTCTCTTTCTCTCTCTCTCTCTCTCTCTCTCTCTCTCTCTCTCTCTCTCTCTCTCTCTCTCTGTGTCTCTCTCTCTTTCTCTTTCTCTCTCTCTCAAGGCCTCTTTCTTTTTTTATCAAATACTTTTACACATTTCCTCTTCACTCACATGTTGTGCTCAATATGCTCATCTTGCATAGTCAGCATTGCAGCCTTGCAATCCTTCGAGATGATGCAGAGAGTAGGGTGTTTTCAAACCAGAACCTTGCTGCGCTGCCAAAGATTGGTTGCAAAATTGGTATGTTTTGATAGTTTTTTCTCCTCCACCACCACACAGTTTTGGGAAGAAGAGGATTGGAAGCTGTTGTTTTGTCGTTTGGGACAACCAGTGGTCTAACAGCAGATATTTGGCCACTGGTTCTCATATGAGAGCATGGATGCGATGGCTGCTTTTATCAAGTAGCAATATTCATCAAACTCCCATAGCAGTTTGCATTACTTTGAACACAAATTGGCTCGTATTTACTGAATAAATTAACTATAATGGTACATTTTTGAATTTCAGGGACAGTTTATGTTGTTCAAAACAATAGTAGAGTTTCAACTTAAATTGTCTTGGAAACATTGATAATTGAACAAAGAATGTGTAATTACAATAAACATGACACCTTTCTCTTTACTTTACACTCAGTAGTTAACATAGTTAATTTCCCCCCAATAGGCGAAGGTTTCTGATTTAAGTGGGTTGCATTGTTTCAAATTGGCAACAATGTACAGTACCACCAGCTCCTGCATGTTCTAACAAGCCCATGGAGACTATTATGAGTTGTTGAGTTAAATAAGACAACACGATTAGTGCATAAGAACTATAGCAAACTTTGTTGCTGAACGACGACAAGGATAAAATACAGCTGGCTGGGTTTTTCCGTGCATCGGCAAGATCGAACAGCTGCCTCAGGTAAGACAAGGGGTGGCGGTCTGTGTCTATTTGTCGATAACATCTGGTGCACGAAATCTAATATTAAGGAGGTAGAGAGGTAGAGTATATCATGATAAGCTTTAGACCACACTATTTACCAAGAGTGTTTTCATATATTGTTCTTTACACCACAAACTGATGCTGGCACTAAGACCACACTCAACGAGCTGTGTAAGGCCATAAGCAAACAAGAAACTGCTCATCCTAGTGGCCGTGGACCCAAATGCAGGGAAACTTAAATCAGTTTTACATTATTTCTACCAGCATGTTACATGTGCAACCAGAGTACAAAAAACTCTAGACCACAGAAGCGCGTACAAAGCTCTCCTTCACCCTCCATTTGGCAAATCTGACCATAACATCAGTCACTTGCTTCATCAATGAGTGCATCGATGACGTCGTCCCCACAGTGACTGTATGTACATACCCCAATCAGAAGCCATGGATTACAGGCAACATACGCACTGAGCTAAAGGTTAGAGCTGCCACTTTCAAGGAGCGGGACGCTAACTTGGACACATAAGTAATCCCGCTGTGCCCTCCGACAAACCATCAGACAGGCAAAACGTCAATATGGGATTTTGGTTACTGGCCCAACGCTCTGACCACTAGGCTACCTGCCACCCTGTTACAGACTACAAAGTGAAGCACAGGCGTGAGCTGCCCAGTGACATTAGCCTAACAGACAAGCTAAATTACTTCTATGCGTGCTTCCAGGCAAGCTACACTGAAGCATGCATGAGAGCACCAGCTGTTCCGGACGACTGTGTGATCACGCTCTCTATAGACGATGTGAGTAAGACCTTTAAACAGGTCAAAATTCACAAGGCCACAGGGTCAGATGGATTACCAGGACATGTAATCCGAGCATGCGCTGACCAACTGGCAAGTGTCTTCACTGACATTTTCAAACTGTCCCTGACCGAGTCTGTAATACCAACATGTTTCAAGAAGACCACCATAGTCCCTGTGCCCAAGAACACCAAGGTAACCGTAACACTCATGTCTGTAGCCATGAAGGGCTTTGAAAGGCTGGTCATGGCTCACATCAACACTATTATCCCAGAAACCCTAGACCCACTCCAATTTGCATACCGCCCCAACAGATCCAAAGATGATACACTCTCGATTGCACTCCACACTGCCCTTTCCCACCTGGACAAAAGGAACACCTATGTGAGAATGCTATTCATTGACTACAGCTCAGCATTCAACACCATAGTGCCCTCAAAGCTCACTAAGCTAAGGACCCTGGGACTAAACACCTCCCTCTGCAACTGGATCCTGGACTTCCTGACGGGCCACCCCAGGTGGTAAGTGTAGTTAACAACACATCTGCCACGCTGATCCTCAACACGGGGGCCCCTCAGGGGTGCTTGCTCAGTCTCCTCCTGAACAACCATCTTTAAGTTTGCCGACGACACAACAGTGGTAGGCCTGATCACCGACAACGATGAGACAGTCTATAGGGAGGAGGTCAGAGACCTGGTCTCCCTCATCGTGATCAAGACAAAGGAGATGATTGTGGATTACAGGAAAGGAGGGCCGAACATTGTCCCCATTCTCATTGACGGGGCTGTAGTGGAGCAGGTTGAGAAACACACCAAGAAAGTTGTGAAGAGGGCACGACAACGCCTATTCCCCCAGGGGACTGAAAAGATTTGGCATGGGTCCTCAGAGCCTCAAAACGTTCTACAGCTGCACCATCGAGAGCATCCTGACTGGTTGCATCACCACCTGGTATGGTAACTGCTCGGTCTCCGACCGCAAGGCACTACAGAGGGTACTGCATACGGCCCAGTACATCAACGGGGCCAAGCTTCCTGCCATCCAGGACCTCTATACCAGGCAGTGTCAGAGGAAGGCCCTAAAAATTGGCAAAGACTCCAGCCACCCTAGTCATAGACTGTTCTCTCGGCTACTGCACTGCAAAAGGCTTCGTAACAGCTTCTACCCCCAAGCCATAAGACTCCTGAACAGCTAATCAAATGGCTACCCAGACTATTTGCATACGCTGCTGCTAGTCTCTGTTAATTATCTATGCATAGTCACTTTACCTATATGTACATATTACCTCAATTGAATCTGTACCGGTACTCCCTGTAGGGACTCAGAGGGCATGCTAATTTGGTATAGAGCAGACCTAACTCACTCTATTAAACAAATCAAAACAGGAACATTTTACATTTGGACGGAAATTCCCTCCTCCATTCCCTCCCCCATATGCCCCCCTAGGCACCTCCCCCATATGCCCCCCTAGGCACAACTACGTCAAAATAACCAACAAAAACAGGTCACAACTCCTGCAGCTCTATCGCACGCTGGGTCTGTACATAGTCAATGGTAGGCTTTGAGGAGACTCCTATGGTAGGTACACATATAGCTCATGTCTTGACAGTAGTACTGTAGACTACTTTATCACTGACCTCAACCCAGAGTCTCTTAGGGCATTCACAGTCAGTCCACTGACACCCCTATCAGACCACAGCAAAATCACAGTCTACTTGAACAGAGAAATACTCAATCATGAGGCATCAAAGCCAAAGGAACTGAATAATATTAACAAATGCTATAGATGGAAGGAAAGTAGAGTGGAAACCTACCAAAAAACAAATAGGCAACAACAAATTCAATCCCTTTTATACAAATTCCCAGACAAAACGTTCCACTGTAATAGTGAAAGTGTAAACTTGGCAGTAGAAAACAGTATATTTGACCTCTCGGCTTCCCTATCAAATCTAAAAATGTCGAATAGAAAACCAAAGAAAATTAACAACAATGACAAATGGTTTGATGAAGAATGCAAAAACCTCAAGAAATTGAGAAAGCTATCCACCAAAAACATAGAAACTTAGAAAACCTGAGCCTACGCCTTCACTATGATGAATCACTAAAACAATACAAAAAAACACTACGGAAAAAGAAGGAACAGCACGTCAGAAATCAGCTCAATGTAATTGAAGAATCCATAGGCACTTCTGGGAAAATTGGAAAACACTTAACAAACAACAACACGAAGAGCTATCTATCCAAAACCACTTCTCCAATCTCTTTGGCCCTAAAACAAAGAACAAAGGGCAAATTAATATACATGATCAAATGCAAATCCTAGAATCAACTATTAAATAAATCCAGAACCCACTGGATTCTCAAATTACATTGAATGAACTACAGGACAAAATACAAACCTTTCAGCCCAAAAAGGCCTGTGGTGTCAATGGTATCCTCAATGAAATGATCAAATATACAGACCACAAATTCCAATTGGCTATACTTAAACCCTTTAACATCATCCTTAGCTCTGGCATCTTCCCCAATATTTGGAACCAAGGACTGATCACCCCAATCCACAAAAGAGGAGACAAATTTGACCCCAATAACTAACGTGGGATAAGTGTCAACAGCAACCTTGGGAAAATACTCTGCATTATCATTAACAGAAGACGTTCATTGTACTGAGCAAATGTCAAATTGGCTTTTTACCAAATTACGGTATGACAGACCACATATTCACCCTGCACACCCTAATTGACAAACAAACAAACCAAAACAAAGGCTTCTCATGCTTTGTTGATTTCAAAAAAGCTTTTGACTCGATTTGGCATGAGTGTCTGCTATACAAATTGATGGAAAGTGGTGTTGGTGGAAAATCAATCAACATTATAAAATCCATGTACACAAACAACAAGTGTGCGTTTAAAATTGGCAAAAAACACACACATTTCTTCCACAGGGCCGTGGGGTGAGACAGGGATGCAGTTTAAGCCCCACCCTCTTCAACATATATATCAACGAATTGACGAAGGCACTAGAACAGTCTGCAGCACCCAGCCTCACCCTACTAGAATCTGAAGTCAAATGTCTACTGTTTGCTGACGATCTGGTGCTTCTGTCACCAACCAAGGAAGGCCTACAGCAGCACCCCTAAATCTTATCTCACAGATTCTGAAAAATACTGGTGTTCCAACAAAAAAGTCCAGTTGCCAGGACCACAAATACAAATTCCATCTAGACACCGTTGCTCTAGAGCACACAACAAACTATACATACCTCGGCCTAAACATCAGCGCCACAGGTAACTTCCACAAAGCTGTGAATGATCTGAGAGACAAGGCAAGAAGGGCCTTCTATGCCATCAAAAGGAACATAAAATTCGACATACCAATTAGGATCTGGCAAAAAAATACTTGAATCAGTTAGAACCCATTGCCCTTTATGGTTGTGAGGTCTGGTGTCCGCTCACCAACCAGGAATTCACAAAATGGGACAAACTCCAAATTGAGACTCTGCATGAAGAATTCTGAAAAAATATCCTCAGTGTACAACGTAAAACACCAAATAACGCATTCAGAGCAGAATTAGGCCGATACCCGCTAATTATCAAAATCCAGAAAAGAGCTGTGAAATTCTACAACCACCTAAAAGAAAGTGATTCCTGAACCTTCCATAACAAAGCCATCACCTGCAGAGAGATGAACCTGGAGAAGAGTCCCCTAAGCAAGATGGTCCTGGGGCTTTGTTCACAAATACAAACAGACCCCACAAAGCCAAAGGACAACAACACAATTAGACCCAACCAAATCATGAGAAACAAAAAGACCACAAAGAATTCGAAAACAAACCCAATTTTGATAAACTCCCATATCTACTGGGTGAAATACCACAGTGTGCCATCACATCAGCAATATGTGTGACCTGTTGCCACAAGAAAAGGGCAACAAGTGAAGAATAAACATAAATATTACCTATATTTATGTTTATTTGTTTTCCCATTTGTACTATTTGCACACGTTACAACACAGTATATATACATAATATTACATTTGAAATGTCTTTATTCTTTTAGAACTTCTGAGTCTAATGCTTACTGTTAATTTTTTATTGTTTACTATCTACTTCACTTGCTTTGGCAATGTTAACATATGTTTCCCATGCCAATAAAGCCCTTATATTGAAATTGAATTGAATTTAGAGAGAGAGAAAGAGAGAAAGAGAAAGAGAAAGAGAGAGAGAGAAAGAGACAGAGAGAGAGAGAGAGAGAGAGAGAGAGAGAGAGTGACAGACTTGCTTTGGGAGAAATTCTTAGCCTCTCTCACACTTTTCTACCACAGCCACTGACTGACTGTCTGTCTATATGTCTGGTGGAACACCAACACTGTACTGTGCACTAATCCCTTGTGAGTCATACTGGAGACATATGCAACACGTCAGAGCCTGTGAATGTTACCACGTGTCTAGTAGGCCTACAGTACAGCACAATACAACAGGAGGGGATCTACAGTCGTATGAAAAAGTTTGGGCACCCCTCTGAGGCTGCATAATAATTTACTCTGTCGTCACAGAAAATGATCACATTGGCATGCCATTCATTTTCTAATAAAAGCTGAGTACTGGGGTATTGTCCAGACAAAGATTTTTAGTGTCGCAATATTAAGTTAAGTATGAAATTAAATCAGATGTGAAAAATAGGCTATGCAAAAATGTGGGCACCCTTGTCATTCTGTTGATTTGAATACCTGTAACTACTTAGCACTGATTAATTGGAACACACAATTGGTTTGGTGAGCTCATTGAGCCTTGAACTTCATAGACAAGTGCATCCAATCATGAGAAAAGGTATTTAAGGTGTCCAATTGGAAGTTGTTGTTCTCTTTGACTCTCCTCTGAAGAGTGGTAACATGGGGGCCTCAAAAAAACTCTCAAATTACTTGAAAACAAAGATTGTTCAACATTATGGTTTAGGGGAAGGCTACAAAAAGTTATTGCAGAGATGTAAGCTGTCAGTGTCCACTGTGAGGAACAGAGTGAGGAAATGGAAGACCACAGGCACAGTTCTTGAGGCCAGAAGTGGCAGGCCAAGTAACATATCGGAGAGGCAAAGGCAAAGGATGGTGAGAACGGTCAAAAACAGCCCACAGACCACCTCCAAAGACCTACAACATCATCATGCTGCAGATGGTGTCACTGTGCATCGTTCAACAATTCAGCGCACTTTGCACAAGGAGAAGCTGTACGGGAGAGTGATGCGGAAGAAGCCTTTTCTGCACACACGCCACAAACAGAGTCGCTTGAGGTATGCAAACGCACATTTGGACAAGCCAGCTTAATTTTGGAATAAGGTGCTGTGGACTGATGAAACAAAGATTGAGTTATTTGGTCATAACAAGGGGAGTTATGCATGGCGGCAAAAGAACACAGCGTTCCAAGAAAAACACTTGCTACCCACAGTAAAATTTGGTGGGGGTTCCATCATGCTGTGGGGCTGTGTGGCCAGTGCCGGTACTGGGAATATTGTTAAAGTTGAGGGTCACATGGATTCCACTCAATATCAGCAGATTCTTGGGAATAATGTTAAAGAATCAGTCACAAAGTTGAAGTTACACCGGGGCTGGATATTTCAACAAGACAACGACCCAAAACACTGCTCAAAATCTACCCGGGCATTTATGCAGAGGAACAAGTACAGTGTTCTGGAATGGCCATCCCAGTCCCCAGACCTGAATATCATTGAGAATCTGTGGGATGATTTGAAGCGGGCTGTCCATGCTCAGCAACCATCAAACCTAACTGAACTGGAGATGTTTTGTAAGGAGGAATGGTCCAAAATACCTTCATCCAGAATCCAGACACTCATTAGAGGCTATAGGAAGCATCTAGAGGCTGTTATTTTAGCAAAAGGAGGCTCTACTAAATATCGATGTGATTTTTCTGTTGGGGTGCCCAAATTTATGCACCTGTCTAATTTCATTTTCATGAATATTGCACATTTCTGTTAATCCAATAAACCTAATTTCAATACTGAAATATTACTGTGTCCATCGGTTATTTGATAGATCAAAATGAAATTGCTGATCCAAACACCTAATTATTTATAAATGGAAATCATGGAAATTGTCAGGCGTGCCCAAACTTTTTCATACGACTGTATATACAGGGAGTAGGGAGAGAAGGCATGTATACACCTTTCAAGAGTACTAGAAGAATCATGCCATTTGTTGTTAAATGAATCTTAATCTACTCTTAGATACTGCACAATGCACTACATAATCTCCTTTGTCACATACCGTACTGAAAACCTACCTTCCCGGCAATTTTTTCAGGTGTAGGTTTCACGCTTACATTGTTGCACGATTTAGCACATTTTTTATTTGATCTCTGTCTGAATAGAACTGAAGGCATATGTAGAGACAAAAATGTGGCAGCCATTTAGAAAGAGGTTACTTAAGAGAGTGATGTGAAGCAGCTCTGTAGTGTCTAAGATGCAGGTGTTGCTGTGTGTTGCTCTGCACCATTTGCACTGATGTGGTCTACTTTCATGAATGTTCCGGCCAAGCTATAACCCACCGTAGATCTCGCTTAACCCTTTCCTGTGACATCTAACCAGCAGGCTGGAAGGACTATTTTAGGTCACAGGCTGAGACGTATTTAGCAGCACTCAAGTTGTATCCTACAACCAAGGCGTAGATATACATACTGTACATACATACACAGATGTATATATAGATTGTTTAAAATGTTTTTACTTTCACTGAAGAGTGGAAACAATACTATAAGTGTTACTATATCGGGGGGAAAAGTATATTTTAAACCAGTAGTGGAGGGATTTCTCAGCCACAGATGCTTCTAATTTTCCCATGTTTTTGGTCAGTCTCCAAAATATGATACTGGAGCCGAGGCAGGTTTAGTCAAAAATCCAAACCAACATGGAAAAAGTGCGGGCAACAGACATACAGGGGGAGAACGAGGGAGAATAAAGGGAGAGAGAGAGAGAGAGAGAGAGAGAGAGAGAGAGAGAGAGAGAGAAAAAGGACGGGAGAGTGACGGATGGCCTTTATCCACATTCATAATGACCAGGTCTTTGATTGAGGGACTCCATATGGGAGAGGAACATCGGCGCTCATTGCCTCGTAGCGCCTGTATATCCATTCATTGAAGTCATAAGCTGACCCAAACCCCTTTTACTCTCTTTGAGCCCCGGCCAACCATCTGAATCCACTCTGGCCCAAACGCTCTCATTTGTGCAAACTCGGCACCCTGACTTGTAGAGGGGAAAAAGAGAGACAGGATGGATATAGACGATCTGTAGTTTCATCAGAGAAGCGTCAGATTATCCTGTCTGGGCTGAAGGATCCCTGGATAGGTCAGACTTTCCCTTGTGAGAGAGAGAAAGGGTGGTGCTTGGTGGGAAAATAATGTGCAGAGAAATGTGTCTCTGGGAAGTTGCACTAAACACTTCTCCTAATACGGTAGAATGAAGGTACTGACCCGGTAAAACTCCTATAGGTGTCAGGTATCCTAGCGCATTTGGCCAGTAACCGAAAGGTTGCTGATTTGAATTCCTGCACCTATCCGGTGTATGTGACAAGTGTTTTTTTTTTTTTTGCAATTTTTGCACCACGTCATATATATTTTTGTAATGTACCAGACTCTATTAAAAATACCAGACTCTATTACCATCTAGTGAAGTAGTTACTATGTAAAACATTTATTTTCATAACTTAATGTTTAATCTCTAATAGTAACCTGCCTAATCACAAACAATATAAACATTTTGCAATGGTATTAAAACCTGTGCGTCAATCTAATTAACATAATACACAAATCCCCATCAAAATCTGTCTGTTTAAGCTGTTTTAAGTCTCAATCCACCACATCCGCCTATGTTGGCCTTCCGCATCTGGAGCAACAATACTGTTTTTAAGACCAGGAGACATAGTGAAAGTCGGTGTTCTCACAAAAATGACTGTAGTGTCAAACTAATATGACCACTCCGTTTTGCTCTTCGATCCCCACAAGCCCCATGGGACTCGTTTGAAGTTACTACCGCCGATGTGCCAACTTCTGTCTGTAGCATCCAAACCCTTTGGGCTACATACTAATATTACCCCACTATGGAAAGTGATAGTGTTCTCCGTTTTGTTCTATGACCCCCAGAAGTGTCACTGGACTCTAAAGGTAACCCGTCACTGGTTGAAAAAAAGGGGTTAATATGCGTAAAATTAATTAATAAATATATAATTCCAGAGGTTTCTTATATCTCCTAGACACTTCAAAACCTTCTGCCTTCTGACTTTTTTTTTGCCATTTTAAAACAATTCCATATGTCAGCTTAGTATAACCAAAACTACTTCCATACTTCCATTCATCTTTTAAACGGGTACTGGGTTACCTTCAGACGAGTCCAGTCCATCGTGTTTGTGTGATTGTCGTCTTTCCATAGAGTGGTCAAATGTTTTTGCTACAGAGGTTTTTGTGAGAAAACTGACTTTTGGGATGTCTCCTGGTCTGACAAATAACGCTTTAGCTCTGTCACTTTCCATGCGGAAAGGCCGACATAGGCGGATGTGGTGGATTGAGACAGATATCTCTAGATCAGGGTTTCCCAAACTCGGTCCTCGGGACCCCAAGGGGGGCAAGTTTTGTATTTTGAACTAGCACTACACAGCTGATTCAAATAATAAACTAATCATCAACTAATCAGCAAAAAACTAAACATGCCCCCAGGGGGACCCATCACAGATTTTGGAAAACGAGGCTGTAACTGAAACAGACAGATTTTGATGGGGATGTTTTATTGTGTTAATTAGATTGACGCACAAGCGCATCAATCGACTCCTAGGGATTAAATTAAGTAAAACGACTGTTTGAAATGTAGACATTCCAAAGACATTCTTGTATGCACAGAGGCCCAGCGCTTCAAGTGTGAATTAACAGACCAAACATGTGACACGGATCTGAGGCCTGGTTAGTCCTGTTCCTGTTTGTGTGTGTATGATGGTTATCTCACTCAGTAAATTCCAGAATAATTTCCTTCTCCAGAGGAAAGAACCTCACCCGTGAAAGACACAAGAAACTCCCGGGTGAATGCAGTGCCCTTGCGGATTCCTCTGATATTCAGATGGAGGTGCAGAATGCCCTAAAGCGCAAGAGAGGCTCAAAGATGAGAAGTATCCCTCATTTGCATTAGCCACTTGACATTTCCTAAAGGTTGCCATGAATCAACGCCGGCTTGAGGAACTGGTCCAGTTTCATATTTCTGTGTAATTTTTTTTTTTATCAGCCATTGAGCATTCAGGATGCACTCAACAGTAAGTAGTCCAGAGTACAAGGACACACACAAGCCTACACACCTCCCTCTTCAACTTGATCCTGGACTTTCTGACGGGACGCCCCGAGGTGGTGAGGGTAGGCAACAACACATCCACCGGGCTCCCGAGTGGCACAGCGGTCTAAGGCACTGCATCTCAGGGCTAGAAGCGTCACTACAGACCCTGCTTCGATACTGGGCTGTATCACAACCAGCTGTGATCAGGAGTCTCATAAGGCGGTGCACAATTGGCCAAGCGTCAATTATATAGAGGAGGCTGGGGTAGGACATCATTGTAAATAGGAATATGTTCTTAACTGACTTACCTAGCTAAAAAAAGGTTAAACAAAAACTGTAATAATTAATTGCTTAAAAAAAGAAAAAAAAGAAAACAACACATCTGCCACACTGACCCTCAACATGGGGGCCCCTCATGGGTGTGTGCATATTCCCCTCTTGTTCTCCTTGTTCACCAACAACTCCAACAGCATCATTAAGTTTACCGACGACACAATGGTGGTAGGCCTGATAACAGATGACGATGAGACTGCCTATAGGGAAGATGTCAGAGACATGGCAGTGTAGTGCCAGGACAACAACCTCTCCATCAACGTCAGCAAGACAAAGGAGCTGATCGTGGTCTACAGGAAATGGAGTTGCTTGAGAACTTCAAGTTCATAGGTGTCTATCATGTTCCACACACAACAGCGCCTCTTAACCCTCAGGAGTCTGACGATATTTGGCATGGGCCCTCAGATCTGGGGCCAAGCTCCCTGCCGTCCAGAACCTCTATACCAGGCGATGTCAGAGGAAGGCCCTAAAAATTGTCAAGTCATAAACTGTTCTCTCTGCAACCACATGGCATGTGGTACTGATGCAAATTCTGAAACCAACAGGACCCTGAAAAAATTCTACCCCCAAGCCATAAGACTGCTAAATGTTAGTCTGTGTACCTTTTTGGTTAACTATTTAACTATTTGACCCTTTTTACCCTAACTTTTTTTTTCACATACGCTGCTGTTACTGTTTACTATCTATCATTTTATTCCTAGTTATATGTAGAGCTACCTCAATTATCTCATACTCCTGCACATCGACTCGTTATTGGTACCCTGTATATATAGCCAAGTTATCATTAGTCATTGGTACCCTGCATATACAGCCAAGTTATCATTAGTCATTGGTACCCTGCATATACAGCCAAGTTATCATTAGTCATTGGTGCCCTGCATATACAGCCAAGTTATCATTAGTCATTGGTACCCTGCATATACAGCCAAGTTATCATTACTCATTGGTACCCTGTATATACAGCCAAGTTATCATTACTCATTGGTACCCTTTATATATAGCCACGTTATCATTACTTATTGGTACCCTGTATATATAGCCAAGTTATCATTACTCATTGGTAACTGCTCTGACTCAGGAGCGGAGCAGACGGCTGGACCCGGAATGGGCACTGGTGGAGTGGACTGCTAAGGCACTGGAGCGGAGCAGACGGCTGGACCCGGAATGGGCACCGGTGGAGCGGACTGCTCTGGCTCAGGAGCGGAGCAGACGGCTGGACCCGGAATGGGCACCGGTGGAGCGGACTGCTCTGGCACTGCCCATTCCGGGTCCAGCCGTCTGCTCCACTCCTGAGCCAGAGCAGTCCGCTCCACCGGTGCCTAGTCCGGGTCCGGTGGTCTGCTCCACTCCATGGCTGGAGCCGTTTACCCCACCGGTGCCCAGTCCGGGCCCGGTAAATTGCCCAGCTCCATGGTCGGAGCCGTTTGCCCCACCGGTGCCCAGTCCGGGCCCGGTTGTTTTCCCCGTTCCATGGCCGGAGCCGTTTACCCCACCGGTGCCCAGTCCGGGCCCGGTTATTTGCCCAGCTGTCAGGCTCTGGCCATAGAGAAACCTATTTGCTTCTCTATGTAGCCATAGTCAGAGTCTGACAGTTCTTTGCTTTCTGTTTCTGGTGGTGGTTTGTGTTGGATCCCTAATTAGAGGCAGCTGCTGTGTATCGTCTCTAATTAGGGATCCTACATAGGTTTATAATTTCCACACCTGGGATGTGGGTCGTTATATGTATATTTCGTAAGTCACGGTGACAGTAAGTGTGCACCTTTGATACGTCGGTTCATTTTGTGTTTGTTTTGTAAACGGGACGTTTGTACATCGTGTGTTTGTTTGTTTAGTTAGTTCGCGCATTTTGTGTTGGTTTATACATGGTATAAATAAAATGTCGAACTACTATCCCTGCGCTGCGTCTTGGTCTCCCTATGCACCCTCTCGTGACAGCCCTGTCTTTCCACAACTGACATTTTGAACATTCACTTAATTAGAAGTGGGGAGAGAACATTCACATCACATTGGCGAGAGAGAGAGAAACAGACAGATAGAGACAGAGAGATTGAGATTCATGAAAAAGTGATTAAGAGTTCAGAAAAATAAGTCCTAAAAACAGATTGCCTTTGATTATTTTCTTCAGCACTGCCAAATTCTCCCGTTGCAAACCAAGTGAATCTGCTGATATCACCAACCACAAGCTGATGATTAACTGCCAAAGTGAAAAGTTTAGATCAATAAATAAGTTCTAGAATGATAGATCAGGCTACATGCATTGTGGCTTAGAGAACTCCTATTTCAGCCAAATGGGATTGGATCCGCATGCTGCAAGTGTAAACAAAGAACTGGTGAAGAGAGAGTTGACATTTAATAAGAAAGGGTGAGAGAGCAGACTGAACCAGGTTTTCCTCTAGGACTGTGCTTAGCTCTATTCCTTTTCTTTTTATAAAAACCTTCCAAGAATACCCATAACATGATGCAGCCATCACCATAATGTAAAAATATGAAGATGGAACTCAGTGATGTGTTCTGTTGGATTTGCCCCAAACATATTGCTAAGTATTCAGGACAAAAAGTTAATTTATTTGCCACAGCAAAAGGACTGAAGAGGAATTGCAACTATAATGCTTCCTCGTTGGATCTCCTGTTTGTCTCTGTATTTGTCTCTGTTACTGTATAATAAAAATACCATACAGCACACGGCTCCGTGAAATGTACAAACTTTGCACTATGCCAACAAGAAATGTGACATTGGTTTTCAGGTTGGATGACTGAATTTGGCCTTTGGTCAATGTCCACGACGAAGGGAATTTTTTTAATGCTGTGCTTCGTAATATGATAAAAATTCCAAGCAGGTGATGAAATGTTGTCTGTGGTCATGAAATCCTATTTGCTGCACACATAGCCAGTCTGAGTTGATCGGTCACTCTTGCCCTATCGCCAACGGGCAGGTACTTATCTGTTTGACTGAAGTGGAGGAGTCAAGCAGCTAACATTAGAATTACAAAGGCGGGCACGGCTGAGTCGAGATGGCCGGGGTGCACAGGTGTAGCACAGGGATAAATCCAGCGATACGGCAGGGAGATTAGAAAAGTCAAAAGTGATCATGTGTAATTGGTTATCTCACCTCAAGCACCTTGCAGGGTATTATCCCCGCTAAGCCTCCTTATATTCTTAAGTGGACGGCTGGCGAGCAGGAGAGGCTGAAAGTTTGGGAGGCTTTGAAACATCAGTCTGAGAAACTCCAAGATGGCTTCTCTTTCTCTCTCCCTGGGTCTGATTAAAGAGGAGAAACATGCACACGCACATTCACGCACACAAACACGCACACACACACACACACACACACACACACATAAATACACACATACACACAGCTCAATCCACTCAGGTACTTCATGTTAGATTTCATTATCAGCTCTCCCTCTCCACATAATTGTGCACAATGCACGATGAGTTCATTGCATTGTTTTATAGGAAGGATGAATACATCATTATCCATGACAACGCACACAAACACGTCCTTGGTAAGGAGAGGAGAGGAGAGGAGAGGAGAGGAGAGGAGAGGAGAGGAGAGGAGAGGAGAGGAGAGGAGAGGAGAGGAGAGGAGAGGAGAGGAGAGGAGAGGAGAGGAGAGGAGAGGAGAAGAGAGGAGAGGAGAGGAGAGGAGAGGAATGATTTGTATTTGCCATTTCTGTCGGCGTTAGTTTCTAAACATGCACAAAGCGTATTTAATTGTTAATCCCAAAAAGCGAGTTGGATACATAGAGAGGAGGATCAGAATTATGCTATCACAGTGCCTTAATGAAATGATTGTTTTGCACCCTAATTTAATCAATATTAGAATATCTGCCAATTAGCAGCATTATTTTACTTGCATGTGAAAATGAGGACCCTGCTAATTTAGTTCTGCTCTATCTCTCTCACTGGATGCATGGCAAATGTTATAACAATGGTTCATTTTTTATTTTCCCATTTTAAATTATAGGGAGAGGCTGGATTCTAGTTAGGCTCCATTGAAAGTGTTGATGAGGTTTAACTGCCAAAATTAATTAAAAGTTTTGTTAAGATTAGAATCATGACATTTTTGAGTATTTAATCAAAACACAGTTTAGTAATTAATTAAAACCTAATTCGCACATGTGTTAATTTAGAACAGGGGATATGATTTCAATCAAATGTTTAGAGTTCAGACGAACGTCATATACAAATCAAACACTTGAAATGCCCTTGTAGCCTATACATACATGCCAGTAACCCTGTGATGTACATTCTTCATGTGAAGTAGTACCAGTAATGGATACCATGGTTACGTACTAAATCATAATCTTGATTCTTTCCCTGGCTTCAACCCACTTTATAAGTACAGATTAGCTCCACATATCCAATGTTCCTAGCCTGTACTGATTACCATGCTTATCTGGCAAGCCTCTTAATTGAAGATACACAGTATGCGTATAGTTTGTGAATCAGTATCGAATGCTCTTAACTTTAAGAGGGATTACACCACATATCTGCAATCCCCTCTCCCTAATATGGAGCTATAGACACTAACATTTGGACAAGTTAAAATAGAACAGCTATAGTGAAAGGCTAATGGAGAGGAGGAGGGAGAGGAAAGTTAGCAACTCTTCCTCTCTCTAATCCCTTGCATCCGGTTGAGGTTCGTTCTCTCTTTCTTTCTTCCCCAGTCTGTCGGTGTATTCATTCGCTGAGGGAATATGAGATTCAATTAAATACACAGATAACCGGGAGACGAGGAGCCTTTCAGCGCTAGGGTTAATGGTGAGTTATTGTATCAGAACGACTCTGTGAACATTGCTTAATTTTCCCCTCCCTCCCTCCGTCTCGCTCTCTCTCTCTCTCTCTCTCTCACCGTGGTTAATAGCTATTTTCAGAGCAATATGATGTATTACTGCAGGGTCCCTCCAGGGACCAAAAGGGCTACTGCACGGAATACAATTTAAGACGTTAAAACAAATTCCTGGTCAAATTCATCTTTCTTTAACCTCACCCCATACCCCCCTTCAACTTTGATGGGAAATTAACTCATAACCGCCTATTTAATTTCTGACCAGATCCTGGTCAAATCGCTGTAAAACATATAAAACATGGGATTTGGCCTTGAAAATGTGCAGGAGTCTCCCCTTGGTATTAACACTCCGGTTAAATGGTGGTCTGCAAAGATGACAGGCTTGGCGTGGACTTAAAGAGAGTATATTAAATCCCTCTAGTGAGGCAATGAGAGTGTGTACATTTCCTCAATGGTGGCCATGGGTCAGTCAGGATACTGTGAAATCATAAAAGAGATGATTTAGACGTTAAAATGTACCAGTGGAATTACTCATGGGGCGTTGTTGAGTTGTATAGTAAGTATCATTAACTTGAAAGGTTGGTCTGGTCTCTGATTCTGGCCTCTGATTCCGGTCTCTGATTTCTGGTCTCTGATTCTGATCTCTGATTCTGTACCCTCGTTTAGGTTTTAACAGATAGCACACGCACTATCAATGAGCTTTAGACACAAACAAATAGGGATGCCTTAGACCCCCCTCAAAAAAAGAAAAATAAGAAAATGAAAAAAAGAAAACAGTGAGCCCAGCTGTTTGGGAGGCGGAAGAGGGGGAAGAGACCAGTGTGGCCCCCCCAGCACAGAGTGCTCATCGGAGGGTGAAGAAGGCGATCGAGGCTCCCTGAGGCTAGGGGGAGGTTTTAACCAAATTAGAAGTGTAACCCCCAGGAAAAGCAGCATTGTTACACCGGGTGGGACTGTGTGTGTGTGTGTGTGTGTGTGTGTGTGTGTGTGTGTGTGTATGTGTGTGTGTATGTGTGTGTGTGTGTGTGCGCATTTGTTTGTGCATGTATGTGTGTTCATACGTGTGTGTGTGTGTGTGTGTGTGTGTGTGTGTGCATGATGCGCGTGTGTGTGACTCCTACAGGATTGAGGTTTAATCGTTGCAGCAGTCCTGTCCTGGGCATGGTAATCACACCATTTGTGAATGAGCTATTACCTAATGAAATCTGAAGAATGCTTGGCACCTCCCAGGCCCACTTGGCTTTGTGTGCTGGCAGGCTGTTCCAGCTCGCACACAGCCATGCCATCATATTTAGGACAGGCGTTTCTCTTGATGAGATGAGGGCCAATGTGTGTTCTGCTCTGATTGTTTCAGTAAACTATCATTAGAAACATGGATTTACTGTAGTGCTTTATGTCCTGACAAACCTGTCCAGAATTTCCATTAGCCAACATATGCTGTGTTCATATATCAGGTGTTCAATAACTACACACAAGCCCTCATGAAATGTAAATGTAATTCAAAAAATATATGTATTTAGCACTATAACTGCATTTAGCAGAGTCTAGACAAGGCCTTTGCACCTGTTGGCAAGACATGAGGGGAAAACACCTCTTTTATATATTTGGAGGTAAAGGGCAGGGTGAAAATTCTTTATTTGAGCTCAGACAGGAAGAAGTCCTTTCTTTTTCCATATTATAAAATATACACTTAACATTTTTTGTGTTCTAGGAATCAGTTCTCCGTGCTTAAAGTCTGCTGTATGTTTGAGGTGAAAAGCACCCACCACCCACGTACTAAAGGTTTTTTATAATGCTGTCAGGGGTTCTTAATGTGTGTGTCGCTGGCAGGGGTTCTTAAAGTGTGTGTCGCTGGAAGTGGTTATTAATGTGTGTTTGTTGCTGAGACTGGCAGTCAAGTCAAAGTATGCATGCGTGAACACACGCACATACACGCATACACACACAGACACAAACATGTACAAGCGTACACTCACTCACACACACACACACACACACACACAGGGGAGAGGAGAGGAGAGGAGAGGAGAGGAGAGGAGAGGAGAGGAGAGGAGAGGAGAGGAGAGGAGAGGAGAGGAGAGGAGAGGAGAGGAGAGGAGAGGAGAGGAGAGGACCTCCATTATGTATATGTCCATCAGTAATTGTTAATCGATGGGTTATTGATCCCTGTACCCAGTACTAACCTCTGATCACCTAGCCAGCTCTTCAGTCTCTCACAGAAGGTGCAGATCAACCAATCACAATTAATGCCTCTATTACTGTGGGTAGAAAATATATTTTGAAATAGTCTCATTATTATAACTGAAGATGATGTATTATTTTTATTGACTCGTTAAGGGTGGAGTCATTTCCATGTGTGAATACAGTCTGTGTGCTGGCAGAGAGAACTTTCATTGAGTAGGGCTCCTCTTGTGGACAAACAGAGGAACTGACATGAGAACAAAAAGTGAAGAGTCTGAAGGGTGTCTCTGATACATCCATTTCTATGGCCAGTGTTACTGTATTAAGTCGTTTTTATTGATCTCCATGTTGTCCCTTTGCTGTAATTTAACATACATGTTATATTGGAGTCAAGAAATGGAATTTTAAGAGGAATGAACTAGACAACCTTTGATCTTCTTCCACCACATTAAAGTAGCATAGAATGCATGTGTTAGTTATCCCCTTTCCTGTATGTAACACACTCCCTTACTCAGACCAGACCTCACGCTACAAGTAGCTTACCTCTGCTACAGTATCCTCTACTGCTGTATGTAAAGCGGTAGCAGAGCGCCAAGTCTAGGTCCAACAGGCTCCTTAACGGCTTCTACCCCCAAGCCATAAGACTGCTGAACAATTAATCAAATAGCCACCCGGACAAATAACCCCCCCCCCAGCCATTGACTCGGTACCCCATGTATGCAGCCTCGTTATTGTTATTTTGTTGTGTTACTTTTGCTTTGATTTTGTACTTTAGTTTATTTAGTAAATATTTTCTTAACTCTTAAAACTGCATTGTTGGTTAAGGGCTTGTAAGTAAGCATTTATCCATAAGGTCTACACCTGTTGTATTCGGCGCATGTGACAAATAAAATGTGATTTGATTTGATGTAGGCTTTACGGGTCATTGAGAGGTCATTCACAATGCAGAACAACTCGAACGTTTTTCCCTCCTGTATAGCAGAGAAACAGAACAGTGACACATAATCACCTTTAAGTGTTATAAAGCTCCAGTCTCGTCCTCTTCATCCTCCTCATCACCATCCACAAAGGTTCACATAATGTCAAAATCCTCTTACTGGTCACTGTCCTGCTCCAGTCCCATCAGCAGCAATGTCAAATCTGACCATAATACCATCAAATATCCAAATATCCAATCCCAGGTGCTTTCATCCCATTATGAATACAATGCCTCTTGTGAGTTTGTACATCTGATGGTGAGATAACATTCTGTCCCTGAGCTGAATCTGACCTCATCTGCTATTTAGTTATCTAGAATTTGTTATTAGTTATCAGTCTCAAATTAGAGTTTGGAACGATAACAGCCACTGAATTGACTGATTCTCTGCTACAATATATCATTGTGTGTAAGTGGACAATGTTAAGCCTATAATACATTGCAAAAGCACCTTAGCAAATATATTGTGGTGTAAAAAGGTTAACATTGAATAACAAAACAAAGCAAGGACCAATGTTGTGTTTGGGGTTCACATTGTGAGTATAGCCAAGTCCTTTCACACATTACAGTGCTACTGTATCTTACCAACACTCATTGCCTCTCTGACTTCCTCTCCGCTCTCTCTTTGTGTCCCTCCATGTCTTTGTCTAAGATGGAGGAAACACCTTGCTAAGGTCGGTAGTGAACAGTAGGCCCAAGGGCCAGGAGGTCTTTGAGTTCAAGTGTCTATGCTTGGTGGTAAGTTCCATAGTAGTAGGTTCAAGAACCAGTGAAGATGTCCTCCTCGCTCTTCACACCGATCATATGAGGCTGGGATGTACATGAACTTCAACCACCGCTTTGTGGAATAACAAGGGCCTTCATGGATTCACAGGAACCCCATTCAGTCATACACGCAAAGCGCTGCCCTCTTGACAACAATACTCACCAACAGACAAAAGGGACTTTTTCGCCTTCCCTGTCAAGATAACGCCTGGAATGTCTATTGTAAAGCCAATGACTATTGTAAACGTAGTGTGAGTTCCTCTGTGTTTGTGGGCCCTGGCAGACACACACAAAGGAATGCGGGGGGGGGTTCTGTGACAGTACTGGAAGGTTTACTCTCTCGTCTTAAGAAGCTGCCGCCGCTGCATCCCAGTGTAAAGATGATTGCTCTGAAGGGAACAAAAGGGAAGCTTTTCAAAACACTTCTGATGGCCAGGACCAAAGACATCGCTTCAGACAGAAGAAAAAAAAGAACAGATAAAGAGAAAGAGAATGAGCTAAATAAGAAAATAAATAAGTCAAGCAAGGAGAGGAAAAATGGAGACGAGAGGTAGCATCTCAGCATCTCAGCCACATCCAAGGTGTCTTCGGTGTCTCTGTTCTCCATGAGCCCATTCTCGTATGAGACTTGCCTTTTTTTGGTGCAAGGGCCAGCAGGTGTTAGTGTCATGCGAGGAGACATGAGTCGTCACAGCAAAGGCAGCTGGGTAGTGTGAAGCGATAACAACTTGAAAAACAAGTGAGTGTTATTTTTTCTTCTCGGGCCCGGTGACAAACAGTCAAACCGCCTTCGTTTCTCCCGCACAAAAGGTGTGCGTGTGGTTCTAGCCCCAAGTCATTTGCTATAAAGATAACCTGCTCTGGGTTTGTCTGTGCTGTGTCTCAGGATCATTTTCACACCAATACTAATTTGTGTTAAAAAAAGAGGGGTGACATTTGTGGTCCTGGAGGCGGGGGTTTAGGTAACAGTTTGAGTTTGCACCATGTTTCCGAAACGCTGACCTTTTGTCACCTGTTATTAGAGCAGGAAGTCATCTTCGTCAGTGTGTGTGTGTGTGTGTGTGTGTGTGTGTGTGTGTGTGTGTGTGTGTGTGTGTGTGTGTGTGCCACATACAAAAAAAAGCTTTTCAAATGTAAGTGACATTCCCCCTGCTGTGTATAACCATATTTTGGCACAAAGCCCCCATTCACACCCACTACTGATTTCTCACTCAAATGACAGATTCCCATCTTTGTTGTTTTCTGTTTCATCCACTTGCTTTCTGTCTCTTGTGCCAAATTTGAACATATATCAGCAAAGACAATTTTATATGCAATTTCACCACTGCCTGCATTTGAGATCATGCAAAACATTCCAACATTTTAATATCCAGGTCTGTGTTACTTGCTCAAGCATGCCTACATGTGGTTTAGTCATCATTTTACACTCTGAATAGTAAACTATATGCTACACAACTGTAAACATGCTAACCAAGCTACCAATCGGAAACAACATTATTTTATTCAAGGTTACCATGGAGATTAGGCAAGATAGTGTACAGTAGATGTGTGTCTGTTTGCTGCCTTACAGGCACTGTGTGGACAGCCTGCACGATAAAGGCTATTTTCACTTCACAATATTGGTGGAAAAAGGCTTTTGGCCTAAGAGTTATGTCCAGAAATGGTGTGTATATGTGACAAGGCAATATATTTACAGGAAACACCTTTATCTGATTTTAATTTTGTGGGGAAAGGCCCAATTCTTATTGTCAGACAACCAGATAAAAGCTACCGTCGATAAAGAATGGAGGGACTCTGAAGGTGTCTAAGTTAACATGTGTGTGTGTGTGCGAGTGAATGTGGTGGTAATATGGTACATAATCATACTGTATATTGTGTGGTACATTATCATACTTGTATTTTTTTAATTATAATTTCTTCAACCACTATAAAGTGGTTGTTAAATGGTATATATAGATGACCACACCACACTGATAGAATTATAGACACAAACACTTGCACTATACCACATAATGAATAACAGCAGTCAGTAACAACATGTCACATACTGTTTTCACACAATTTAACAATTTTCTAATTCAAATGGAGCTCCTTTTTGGAAGATTATACTAATAGCCATGTGATACAAATTGAGCGTGCTGCTAGAATGGATCTAGCCTGGTATCATCGCTCTTCTGCTTTGCAGGGAGAAAGTGGCAATATGAAATACTACTCCAATTAGAGCCTGCTGGGTTTCATCAGGCATGGGCAGCTCTCGCCCGCCACTCTCTGTATGTCTGTTTTTCCTATGAAAGGCAGAAACGCTGAAAACCGTGGCCACTCAGACAACATGCAGCAAACACTCCCCCGTTGTTGCCGCCTAAACCAGTGTGGCTCTTAGTGACATGTGTACAGTAAATGATAGCTCTCACTTGTGATTTAACTCAACTATCTTTTGTTTTATGTAGCTCTGTCTAAAAGACACCTGCTGAAAGTGGAGTGTTTAAACGTGTTTGACTTATGTAAGAGTGTGGGCGACATAGACAGGAAATATTGGGCGTTCTGATCAAATGATATGATACGTTTGTTGGTTTGTGTTTTGTATTGCAACCCAAAGCTGTGTTTTGGAATGTGAAATAGGTCATAATATTCTGCAAATACTTGTTCAGTATATCGTCTTTGCATGTAATTCCAGGGGCATCCCACAAGCAATTACAGTATATCAATATTTTATGTTTTTATATTTCTCAATAAAGCCTAAGCTAATCATTTATTTGCTCTACACTAGCTTAGCCACTGTGTGAGAGCCTCTATGTTACAAAACTTCCTCACACACACTGTCACAGTTAATGGAGGAAGCAAACCCATATTTCAGTGTTCCCCAACAAGCGGCATTTGGGTTTTCTGAGCAAAAACACTAATAATAAAACAAATATAAATATAATTAAATTATAAACTGTTTTTTTATTTTTATTGTTTGACATAAAAGACTGTAAAAACACTAGCAAATCAGCTCTAAGTGATTTTAATTCAGGAAATCTGTCACAAAGTATTCCCACGCATAATAGAGAGATATACTGTATGTGATCCTATACAAATAAATGTAAGCAAGGTTTGAAATTATTATATTTTAGTCAAATATTATATCTGTTTGTATATATATCTTCTTGCGTACAATATACAGTCATCCTCTCAAGTGAAAATCATCCCATGGCTGAATCTAGTTGATGATCCCTGACATATTTTTTTGAAAACCAAAATATGTGGGTGTGTCAGTGCCAATTAAGGAAACCATATTTTATAGAATATGAGTTTTGTAAAAAATATTCATCCATTGTTCTTGGAAATGTAACCAGCCACTTACTTCACTGGAAGGGAAAATCAAAAGGAAATAAGCTATTTGGAGTGCTGGGTGTGGTAGCATATTAAATGGAGTAATTAATAGTGTTCTCACATATTTCCATAACTTATTAAAGACGACAAGTCACTTACAAAGAGCCACTTGAATAGCAATCAAAGATTTGACTAATTTAATAGCTCATTTGAAACTGTTAAACAGGGTTAACCAAACAGGCACATTTCAGGAGTTACAGCATTTGCTTAGATTGACATAGACATTTGCAGCTCTCGCTCCCACAGACAAATAAAGGACAAGTATGCGGCCATTAAACCTTTATTCCACATTATGCATACCCTTGACATGGACAAATGTCATGCAGTTTTGCACTGTTACATATGTCATTAATTAATCTAAATGCAATTTACTTAAACAAACAGTGAGATGTATGTAACCAGTAGAAGTATATTATTTTATATAGTATTTTTTTATAATTTTTTTTCACCTTTATTTAACTAGGTAGGCCAGTTGAGAACAAGTTCTCATTTACAACTGCGACCTGGCCAAGACAAAGCAAAGCAGTGCAACAAAAAACAACAGAGTTACACATGGGATAAACAATTGTACAGTCAATAACACAATAGAGAATCTATATACAGAGTGTGCAAATGTAGTGCAAAATGCTAGGAAGGTAGGACAATAAATAGGCCATTGTGGCGAGATGATTTACAAATTAGAATTAACACTGGAGTGATAGATGTGCAAATGATGATGTGCAAATAGAGATACTGGAGTGCAAAATGAGCTAAAATAATAAATATGGGGATGAGGTAGTAGGGTGGGCTATTTACAGAAGGGCTATATACAGGTGCAGTGATTAATAAGCAGCTCTGACAGCTGATGCTTAAAGTTAGTGAGGGAGATGGGTAATACCTAGAAAATATAAAACCATTTGCCAAAAACTATTTCAACCTAATTAAAACTTCTATGTAACAATTTGAAAGGTAAAATGCACAGTCAACAAAAGTTACTACATTTTTATATTTAACCAGGCAAGTCAGTTAAGATCAAATTCTTATTTACATTGATGGCCTACCCCGGCGAAACCCGGACGACGCTGGACCAATTGTGTGCCGCCCTATGGGACTCCCAATCACAGCCGGATTGTGATACAGCCTAGAATCAAACCAGGTTCTGTAGTGATGCCTTTAGCACTGAGATGCAGTGCCTTAGACTGCTGCGCCACTCAGGAGCCCCATTTGAAGTTATAATTATTGATTAGTATGCTGCATTTTCAACAACAAAAAAGACAGTGACTTGTACATAGTGAAGTTAAATGTTTTACGCCTTCAATCATGGTTTATATGAGGATCATATATACTCTCCATATACTGTA
>CM042405.1:9437296-9489796 GCA_023634145.1 Thymallus thymallus | reverse complement strand
GTTCTGTGGTGGCTGGTGGCTCGGCGGGGGAGGCAGAGCAGCGTAACTGCATGGGCACACCTCCCTTGTAATGCCAGTTAAGTTAGATGACTCTCTCCGGTGACAAATAAGGTTATGGAGATGAGATGAGATGAGATGGGACAGTGTAACGAATGCCCCGTGCAGAGTGGCGGTCCCTCCTCCTCTCCAGTGATCACCCTTGCCGGCGTTCTAACCGGCGGTCGGGGGAAAATGGTAGCAACACCCACACCTGTTCCACATTGGTCATCAGGGTCACTATTTAACCCTGTGTGTTTTGGTTCACCCCTCGCGGGTTATTGTCTTATGTGTATTGCTGTTTCCTCATTAAATGTTTAGATCTTTCATCCATTCAATCTCTGTTAGTTTCGCCTCTTCTCTCACTTTCACCCCTCGCAATATCACAGAATAACTCGCCAACCAGAGGCACTTTTTTTTTTTTTTCACTTACCTGTCTTCGTCTGCACCGTTCTAACTCTCTCTCTTTCTTTCCCACTCAATTCCCTAGGTCTCCATGGACGGGCGCGGGGAGGGAACTGGGATACCCGGCCGGGCACCTGAGCTAGAGGAGAGACTCAGAGCCATGGAGGAACAGGTCGCCGGGTTGGTCACCGCACTCGGGGATATAATGTCCCTCATGGCTGCGCGATCGTGCGGGGAACCCCCGGTGGGTTCATCTGGAGCCACAGCGTCCCCAGCACCCGATCGTTTGGAGTCTCATCACGTCCCGAGGGGAGAACTCCGGAGAGCTGTCCCAGAGAAATATGATGGCAATCCGGAGGGTTGTCGTGGGTTCCTTCTCCAATGCAAACTGTATTTAGGCGATCAGCCTGTGTTGGATTCGGAGGTGCACACGACGATCACGCTCCTCACGAGGCGTGGACTCGATTGGGCAACGGCACTGTGGGGAGCGGAGCTGAGGAATTAAGGTTGGTTCCCAGGTTCATCGCCCAGTTCCGAGCTGTGTTTGACCATCCCGCGGAGGGGAGAGATGCGGGCGAGTGGATTATGCCCCTTGAGCAGGGGAAGGGCACAGCCTCGGAGGTCTGCGGGTGGAGGTCCAGATGGAGCTGGCTTGTGTGAGCCAGTCCATGACTCTGGACGCCTACATCGCCCCGGGCTATTGCCATCGACGGCCAGCTCCGGGACCGTGACCAGCTGGCACGCCGCGCGCATCTTCCCCTTCCTCGATCAGAGCCGGAACATGAGCCGATGGAGGTGGGAATCACGAGACTCTCCACAGAGGAGAGAGAACAGCGGAGTCGTCAGGGTCTGTGCCTTTACTGCGGAGAGAGAGGGCATGTCCCTCTGTCCCGACTGGACGCAGGAAAGGGCTAAGTGGCCGGAGGGCTAAGGTGGGCACAGTAGGTGTCTTGTGTGCTGAATGCTTATCTAGCGCTTTCTGTTGCTCAGTTGTGCTCTCTGGTAACTTCCCCGATCATGTGTCCACAGCCCTGATTGACTCCGGAGCTGCGGGGAGTTTCATTGACCGGACCCAGGTTGACGCTCTCCGACTGCCGTTGCACCGGTTGAGGTCCTCTATGCCAGTTCACGCTCTGGATGGTCGGCCGGTGGGTTCCGGTTCCATCACTCACGTGACCCGTCCTGTCACCCTCACCATACACGGCTGCCATCGAGAGAGACTGGAATTGTTGGTGATCTCTTCATCCATACATCCGGTCATCTTGGGACTTCCTTGGCTCCAGCAGCATAACCCCAAAATCAGCTGGAGCGCACAAAGGATTCTGGGATGGTCGGATAAATGTAGGAGGACCTGTATTACACCTACGGTAGGGGCTACATCAGTTGAGAGCCTTGAGAGCACCCTCAGTGTTCTCTAGAGAGAAAGCCAAATGTCTCCCTCCACACCGTGCTTGGGACTGTGCCATTGACCTTGTGCCAGGTGGCACGCCTCCCCGCAGACGTATCTATCCGCTCTCTATGGCTGAAACGGATACTATGGAGACGTATATCCGAGAAATGCTGGAGCAGGGGCACATTCGCCATTCTACATCCCCTGCTTCAGCTAGTTTCTTCTTTGTGAAGAAGAGGGACGGAGGTTTAAGGCCATGCGTTGATTATCGAGGACTGAATGAGGTACCCAATGCCCCTCGTTCCTGCGGCCATAGAGCAGCTCCGGGGAGCGCGCTTTTTCACCAAGCTGGACCTCCGGAGCCCGTACAACCTCATACAGATCCGTGAAGGAGACAAGTGGAAGACCTCATTTAGCATGGCGTCAGGCCACTATGAATACCTAGTGATGCCATGCAAACTCGCCAATGCCCCAGCGGTATTCCAGTCGTTTCTGAATGAGGTATTTCGGGATATGTCGGGGAGGTATGTGGTGGTGTATATCGATGACATACTAGTGTACTCCCCGACATTCTCAGAACACGTGACACACGTTCGTGCTGTCCTCCACCGGCTGTTACAGAATAATCTGTACATCAAGGAGGAAAAATGCGCCTTCCACCAAACAGCCGTCTCCGTCCTAGGGTACCGTATGACCAGTTCCTCAGAACATCAAAGGACTGCAGAGTTTCCTCGGATTCGCCAACGTCTACCGCCGGTTCATAAAGGGCTATAGCTCTATCGCCGCGCCACTCACGTCGTTGTTGTAAGGAAACCCTCAACTCCTCGCCTGGACCCCGAGTGCCGAAAAGGCATTTCTCGGCCTGAAGGGCCGGTTCACCACCGCGCCGCTGCTACACCACCCAGACCCGCTCAAGCCCTTCGCGGTCGAGGTCGACGCGTCGGAGGTCGGGGTAGGGGCGGTCCTCTCCCAGCTGCAGGGGAACCCTCCTGGGACATAGACGCTGAAATCCAACGGGCAAGGAGACGGGATCCTCCCCCAGCAACCTGCCCTCGGGGAAGATCTATGTACCGCGGAGAGTGCGGGGAAGGCTGGTAACCTGGGTACACACTACACCTGCCACCGGACACCCAGGTATCAGCAGGACCCTGGAGGCGCTCCGGGACAAATATTGGTGGCCCGGCATGGGGAGGACTGTGCGACACTATGTACTGTCCTGTGTGGTGTGCACACAGTCTAAGGCGCCGAGAGCGGCTCCTACAGGCAAAATCTATCCCCTACCAGTACCTCAGCGGCCTTGGTCACACATCGCGGTGGATTTCCTCACGGATTTACCGCCAGCAAAGGGGAAAACCACCATCGCCGTGGTAGTGGACAGATTTTCATAGATGGTGCGGTTCCTCCCACTACCCGGCCTCCCCTCTGCTCTCCAGTTCGCTGAGGTGCTTTTTAAACAGGTCTTCCGACAGTATGGACTTCCGGAGGACATTGTGTCTGACCGGGGTCCCCAGTTCACCTTCCGTGTATGGAAGGCTTTCATGTCCAAACTGGGGGTCGCGGTCAGTCTCACATCCGGGTACCACCCTCAGGCAAATGGGCAGGCGGAGCGCACCAACCAAGAACTAGGGAGGTTCCTCCGGGCGTACTGCATGGAACAGCCAGGTGAGTGGACCCGTTTCCTCCCCTGCGCGGAGTACGCTCAGAATTCTCTGTGCCATTCCTCCACCAGTCTAACCACTTTCCAGGTGGTACTAGGTTTTCAGCCATGTTTGTGCCCCTGGGGAAGGGGTTCTAGTGAAGTTCAAGCGGTGGAGGAGTGGTTTGGGAAGGCTGAGGGAGTCTGGTCCGCTGTCAACGTTCGCCTGCAGAAGGCAGTCCAGCGACAGAAGACGCAGGCGGGCAGACGGCGGAGTGAGGATCCAGTGTTCCACCCAGGGGATAAAGCCTGGCTGTCCACGAGGAACCTCCAGCTCCGCTTGCCATGCCATAGGCTCAAGCCCCGGTATGTGGGACCATTCACGGTCCTTCGGAGAGTGAATGAGGTCACCTATAGGTTGAGACTCACATCACCTTACACTAACCTGTCTCCCTCTTTCCATGTCTCTCTCCTCAGGCCGGTGGTTCCTGGTCCACTAGGGGGTCCGGACCTGCAGTGGCGCCTCCACCCCCAACGGAGGTAGCTGGGGGTCTGGCATATTGAGTGGAGAAAGTGCTTGACTCTCGGCTACGGCAGGGTCGGATCCAGTACCTGGTGGACTGGGCGGGTTACGGCCCTGAGGAGCGTAGCTGGGTTCGGGCAGCGGACATCTGCGATCCATCGCTCACCACAGAGTTCCATGCACGCCATCCGGATCGACCAGCTCCTCGCCCTCGGGGTCGTCCAGGGTGCCGGCGAGTGGCGATGTCGGGAGTCACGCCTAGGGAGGGGGGTACTGTAACGAATGCCCCGCGCAGAGCGGAGGTCCCTCCTC
The DNA here is from genome assembly GCA_023634145.1 of Thymallus thymallus. NCBI lineage: Eukaryota > Metazoa > Chordata > Actinopteri > Salmoniformes > Salmonidae > Thymallus > Thymallus thymallus. The sequence continues at coordinate 9,485,494 of CM042405.1, read as the reverse complement.
CTCTCCAGCGATCATCCTCGCCGGCGTTCTAACCGGCGGTCGGGGGAAGATGGTAGCAACACCCTGATGACCCACACCTGTTCCACATTGAATTGAATTGAATTTATTTTGGGTAACAGACATATGGAACAAAATGTACAATGTGGACCCAGAGGATATCACTTGAAAGTATTAATTAAAAAGCTTGTTTCCATTGGTCATCAGGGTCACTATTTAACCCTGTGTGTTTTGGTTCACCCCTCGTGGGTTATTGTCTTATGTATATTGCTGTTTCCTCATTAAATGTTTAGATCTTTCATCCATTCAATCTCTGTTCGTTTCGCCTCTTCTCTCACTTTCACCCCTCGCAATATCAAAGACAGTTTTAAATTTTTATCATGCAGAAAGTAGTCCAAGTAATCCATGGTTCTGTTGACTCCAGCAGTATTGATGCTGATTGGAAAAAAAACACAAACATTTATTGGCTCGTGCCAATTAACTTTCCAAACCGAGTTTTCATAGTATTGCTTCAAAACTAAATGTAATTGTATATTCATTTTTAAAGTTTAATCAGGAAAAGGGAAAATACTGTACATGCAATGAGCGTAATGTCTGCCATTCAGTGTGAAAAAAGTTTTTTATCAAGCCCTTTGCACTGATGTTTCTGGAGAAACTCTTGCTTGGTAGTGGGGCAGGTGGGACAAGTCTGAGTCTTGTTGGCACTGTATGGGAAAACATAAAACAAATTGTTACTTCAATAGTAGATGTTACAATGCAATGTCATATTCCTTTAAAAGCCCCACTGTATAATGTGCCTATGCCAAATAAACACTACATTACCAAAAGTATGTGGACACCTGCTCGTCGAACATCTCATTCCAACATCATGGGCATTAATATGGAGTTGGTTCCCCCTTTGCTGCTATAACAGCCTCGACTCTTCTGGGACGGCTTTCTACTAGATTTTGGAACATTGCTGCGGGGACTTGCTTCCATTCAGCCACAAGAGAATTAGGCCTGGCTCACTAATTCATCGCAAAGGGGTTGAGGCAGGGCTCTGTGCAGGCTAGTCAAGTTCTTACACACTGATCTCAACAAACCATTTCTGTATGGACCTCGCTTTGTGCACAGGGGCATTGTTATGCCACAGTTGTCACTATGCATTCGGGCAGGTGGCGTTCTCCTGGCATCCACCAAAACCAGATTAGTTCGTCAGACTGCCAGATGGTAAAGCGTGATTCATCATTCATCGCGTTTCCACTGCTCCAGAGTCCAATGGCGGCGAGCTTTACATCACTTTCGCCGACGCTTGGCATTGCGCTTGGTGATCTTAGGCTTGTGTGCGACTGCTCGGCCATGGAAACACATTTCATGAAGCTCCTGATGAACAGTTATTGTGCTGACGTTGCTTCCACAGTTAGTTTGGAACTCGGTAGTGAGTGTTTCAACCGAGGACAGACAATTTTTAGGCGCTACGTGGTTCAGCACTTGGCGGTCCCGTTATGTGAGCTTATATGGCCAAACACTTTGCGGCTAAGCCTTTGTTGCTCCTAGACGTTTTCACTTCACTTAACAGCACTTACAGTTTATCGTGGAAGCTCTAGCAGGGCAGAAATTTTACGAACTGACTTGTTGGAAAGGTAACATCCTATGACGGTGCCACGTTGAAAGTCACTGAGCTCTTCAGTAAGGCCATTCTACTGCCAACGTTTGTCTATGGAGATTGTATGGCTGTGTGCTCGGTTTTATACAAATGTCAGCAAACGGGTGTGGCTGAAATAGCCAAATCCACTCATTTGAAGGGGTGTCCAGATACTGAGTAAATTATAGTGAGAACCTACTCACTGTTTCTTAATTTAACCATCAATGAATTGATGGTTGGTAACATACTGGCCATGGTGTCACCTGAGAGAGAGAAGGTAGGTAATATAATAATTTGGGGGTTAGTTTTATTTGTTCAGTTACGCACAAGTGTGTAATGGAAATGTATTTCTTGCATATCACAACTCCCCCTGACACACCCGCAGGGTCACCATTGTAAAGCACCCCTAAAGCAATTAGGGTCAAGTGCCTTGCTCAAAGGCAGAGCTCTGGTATTTAAACCAGCGACCTTTAGGTTACTGACCCAACACTCTAACCTCGAAGGTACCTGCCAAACCCAAATACTGGCCATTGTCTTACCTGAGAGAGACAAGGCTCTACGCTGACCTTTTTTACAAGGAGCAAATGTGCGCCTAAGTTGACAAATTTAGGAGCACAATTAAACATATTTCAGTTAACAAGCTGTTTTCTTTTTAGTAATGGTGCAAGCATGACGGTCGTGAAACTGCACTCAGTGTGTTCTCCATGGCACTCAGGGGCTGCGGTACAGTGAAGTAATCATTGCAACAATTGTCATCTGGGTGATTTCTTTCTAAGCGCACTGGTGTTCTTAACTGAGAGAGAGGAGATAAGTAAAATGCTGGCCAACATCTCACCTGAGAGAGAGGAGGTAAGTAATATATTGGCCATGATCTCACCTGAGAAAGAGAAGGTAGGTCATATATGGGCCATGGTCTCACCTGAGAAAGAGGAGGCAGGTACAGACATACTGTCAATGATCTAACCTGAGAGAGAGAAGGTACAATATGTCACATATTGGCCATGGTCTCACCTGAGAGAGAGGAGGTAGGTAATATTATAACTCAATGTAATTGTATATTAATTTCTGAAGTATACTCAAAATACTTGTAACAAGTGTAATGTCTGCCATTCTGTATGAACACAAGTTTCCTACCAAGCCGTTTGCAGTGGTTTTCTTGGAGAAACTCTTGCTTGGTTGGTAGTGGAACAGGAGGGATGAGTCTATATACCGCAATAAATCCTGTGCAGATGCCAAATAAACGTTGATTTAGATAACATAATATGGAAGAAGTTTGAGTACATTATAGTCAGAACGTACGCAGTGTTTATGGATTCAACAATCAATTCACCATCAATGCTATGTTGACTACAGCTAAATGGGGGGGGGGGGGGGGGGACATTACCACCAAATAAGTTAGTGTCACAACAGGGTCCTTTACATACAAAGGATGTGGTGTTGTGCTGTAACCAGTGTAACATGTGTCAGGCTAATGTACAATCCTATGACTTGATGGCCCATTGTCCACCAATATGTCATGCAGATGAGACATTGTTTACTTGACTGACCATGCTGGATATCCATTCAGTCATTCTGGTGGCTAGTTCACTCTAGGTAGGAATCAATTATGTATGTAGGCAGGCAAGGTGCTGAACTGGCAAACATAGGTAACTATTTTGGTCGATGACCAACAAAATAATTATTGAATAACAAAGCATAACAGAAAATGCATACAGCCTTTCTTACCTATTTTTCAGTGTTAGGGTTTGCACAACCCCAACTTGTACAGCCTCAGGTTCCTTCAAAATCAGACTCCACCAGTCTCAACCTGTGATTTACATGTTTATGTTTTTTATTATTTAGATAAGTCAGTTAAGAACAAATTCTTATTTACAATGACGGCCTAGGAACAGTGGGTTAACTGCCTTGTACAGGAGCAGAACGACATATTTTATCCTTGTCAGCTCAGGGATTCGATGCAGCAACCTTTCAGTTACGGCCCCAATGCTCTAACCACTCGGCTACCTGCCTCCCCAATGATGATGTTACTGTATCGTCAACAATCTGCATATCTAGCTTTATCTAGCTAATGTGGGTTTTATGCAGAGTAGCTACATGATGATATCGTTAGATTTCCTTAAGTACAAAATAGTCCGAATACAGAAGACGTTAGCTAGTTTGAACATTGAAGGCTAAAAACGCAACCCAACACTTACCTAAAGCTGCCAGTCCATGAGAATGGAGGCTATTTCGGCGTCACTCTTTCAAAACGTGTTCCAATGTTTATCCGGTTTCGGGATTGGTCATGAGCAGTCTTTTTCTAGCTTATTTTTCTCTTTTGGGGTCGAGTTGACGCAGATCCAAGAACCAAGAATAATGCTTTTTAGCTTAGTCTGCTCTGTTTATTTCTGTCGGCTGTAACGTTAGGTGGCTTTCACTTCCTCTCCATCTCCGAGGCAGCAGGGTGGGATTAGTGCAAAGACACACCTTGCCCAGAAAGTCAGCCCAAGGTGGCTCAGGCGCAACCCCCTTGTTTTCGTTCAAAGTGAAAACAATACAAAGTTGGGTGGCATAGGGTCACCCACTACCTGCGTATTCCTGTTTTAATAAGAATTACAGTATATTGTCACCCAAGACAAAATAATATTTGTCTTGGGTGCAGCAGGTTGTATGTTTCTTTCAGTCCCGTTTACCACGTATCCATGGAAGCTAGAATAACAACAGACAAAGGTTGCCAGATAACTGATATTTTGCCAGCTGGATAATTACTGTGGTACTGCATCTACCGTGTCAACCTCCGAGGACAGAGGTCCCCATCAAATTTCTGCTCTCCTCTCCTTGCATATTAAAGAAACTTGTCATGCCGCCGTTACATGGGGGCCCTCCAGGGCAACTCTCCCTGAGCCTTCAGAGTGCTGAAATTTTAACCATAAACATGTCAAATTTAGAGGAAACTGTTTTGTTTTAGTGTGCTTTGCATAAAAGCCAGTGCTTTTATATTGCCTACACTGGAAAGAGAAATGGGCAATCCATGGTAAAGTGAAATTGACACTAGAAGTCGAACTAAAGGGGGAGAGGATACACATGTAATATGATGGCCATTAAGGACTGTGTGTTTCATGAAATGACACCATTCAGCAAAAGTGTGGAGATTTTTTTCTTAGAGGTTTTGATAAATTGAATTCAAGTTCAAATTGTGGACTTGAACTGCTTACAATATACCATCTTTTATAATGAGAACGTTCATCAATCCATTTTCACAATGCTTCGGAAACACTATCCATCCACCTACTGAACACATGGTAAACAGGTAAATGCCAAAATAAAGGAAACACTTCAGTAAATGAGGGATACAAATTATATTAAAAGCAGGTGCTTCCACACAGGTGTGGTTCCTGAGTTAATTAAGCAATTACAACATCACCCATGTATAAAAATGCCCAGTTGCCCATTATTTTGGCTACCTTGGCTAGAAGAAGAGATCTCAGTGACTTTGAACGAGGGGTCTCAATGGAGCATAGGGTGTTTAAAGGGTTTGTGCGTGTGTGTGTGTGTGTGTGTGTGTGGGTGTGTGTAGATGGGTGGTGGATGTGTGTTTTTGTGTCTCAATCACCAGATCTCAACCCAAATTAACACTTATGGGAGATTCTGGAGTGGCACCTGAGACAGAGTTTTCAACCACCATCAACAAAACACTAAATTATGGAATGGTGTCACAACCCCTCCAATAGAATTCCAAAAATGTTTAGAATCTAGGCCAAGGCACATTTAAGCTGTTCTGCTAGCTCTGGTGGCTTGTGGCCCAACGCCTTAATAAGACACTTTATGTTGGTGTTTCCTTTATTTTGTCAGTTACCTATATACTTTTTCTACAAAAAAAATCAAGAAAGGTTTGTTGCTGTACTTGCACCTTGCTCTCTACCTTGCTCTCTAAATGCAAAGTACATCCAGGCACCTTGAATCCGAAGTAAACCAACTATACAGAGGCATCATGCTTATCTGCTCCAAGTTGTTTAAGTTTTAAAATGTGACGACAGTAAACCTGTATCTGGCAGATAGCTCTCCTCCCTCACTGCATGGATTAAACCTGCCTTCTTATGTTGATGTGTCCCTGGTGCTATCTATTCCTATGTAAGTGGAATGATTCTGTATTAATATTATAAGGCTTAATTTGATAGTAAGACATTTACAGATCTTCCCTACATAGTTGGTGCCCCCTGTGAGGAACACACTCACTACCTTCTAAATATGAATTGTTATTATATGGTTATACTTTTGTCTTATAGTGGTATGATCAGATAACTTTTAAGTGTTAAGTTAACTCATAAGTGTTACAATGACGCATAAGTGTTAAGATAACTCATAAGTGTTAAGATAACTCTTGTCTAACAATGGACTGGTGCCCCTAATTTATAACATTTATTAATTACAATCTAAAGTCATGAAATTCCTCCCAAGTAGACAGCAGTTTTGTGTTTAGTCATTGTCCATATTAAAGACGTCCTCCAGTGATTTAAAAAAATATATGTATTGTATAAACACAGTACACATACTAAAGGGTAAATAAATATGTTTTTGAGCAAAAAATACATGTTTTACACAACTGCAAACTTCAAGGAGTAGGGCATTCAAGGAGTTGGTCTGAAGGGAATCCGTGATGTCATTGGCCTCCTCCATTGATTGAGGAACAATAGAGGAGCAATAGAGAATGAAAGAAGAAACAACCCCCCCAACTTGTGCTATGTCATGACTTACCTGGACCACTTATTGAGATGTGCTGTTTATAAAGTAAATCGGGTATTAAATTAGGTTAAAAGGATACTGGAGTGCCACTTTAAAGTGGGAATATTGATCAAACTTTTATAAAAAAAACTTTTTAGCTTATGGCAATATCTCAGTATCCTGTGTGCCCTGGAGCCAAAGTGGATTTGCAGGCGAATACGTGATACATTCCACAATGCCAAGCCACCAAACAGGTAAACAAGGGGTTGAAAATAGCACTGTGGGAATGGTCTGCAACGCCATGCTGCGGTTCAAAAATTCAGATTTTATAAATCCTTCAAAAAAATTATAATAACCCAGATAAGCTCTGGTTTTAAGTGATCCAAGGAATCAGTGGTTTGAGAGTTTAACATCAGTTCCTCCAGAGGTAATTCTGATGCAAATGTGTGTGAAGACAGATAAATGCCTTGGGTTGGTGAATACGGTCCAAGTGGGAGTGTTATTTATACGTTTCAGGGAGAGAATCATATCATGAGGGGAAAAACTGAGAGAGAAAAGTAGAGGAAAAAACACAGTTGGCAGCTGTGCTGATTCACCATATGGGGCATCATCCCTGATCCCCTTCCTTCCTTCCTTCCTTCCTTCCTTCCTTCCTTCCTTCCTTCCTTCCTTCCTTCCTTCCTTCCTTCCTTCCTTCCTTCCTTCCTTCCTTCCTTCCTTCCTTCCTTCCTTCCTTCCTTCCTTCCTTCCTTCCCTCCATCCTAACTTCCTTCCTTCTCTCCTTCCTTCCCTCCCTCCACCCTAACTTCCTTCCTTCTCTCCCTTCCTCCTGCCCTCTCTCCCTCCCTTCATCCATCCATGGTCCCTCAGTCCCCCCACTTGTACATTTTGTAACTGGATCTTGTTCCAATGTGAATGGTCTGCTACAATACACACTATTAGGTTTATTTCATAGCTACTCTACTCACTATTAGGTTTATTTTATAGCTACTCTACTCACTATTATGTTTATTTCATAGATACTCTACTCACTATTAGGTTTATTTCATAGCTACTCTACTCACTACTAGGATTATTTCATAGCTACACTACTCTGTGGATTACCATGCTCTTTCCTTTCTGTTTGCATAGACATTAGGAATACCGTACAGCAGGAGTTGAATTAACTTGGCTCAATCATCCTTTCCTTTTAACAATAATGTAAAGCACTTAAGGAATAAAAACGTTGATAGACACTCTACATGTCATGTGTGCCCAGATCCCGATCACGCTCTCATTTGTAAATAGTGTTAATTACAAGCTGATTTAATGTCACCTAATGCCTTTCAAATTAAAATCAAAATGTCCTCTTTCTAATCTGTGACTCAAAAGAGAACAGAGGGTGGTATTAAAAAGAGAGAAAACAATTTATATCATATCATCATTTCTGATGTGATGTAGTGATAATTTTCACCTATTGTTACCCGTGCCATGGCTTTTTATATAGTGTAGTACCCTCTACAGTTTCTCTTTCCTCAAAAGCCATCACTAACCATTTTAAGATATTGCTAATAATTGCCTTGACAAACCTGGGCTTTATCTCAATTAGCACCTGAACAGACTGTCGTGGATATAATACGAAGCTTTTAGTCTGCCAGAATAATGTAGGGGATGGGGAAAATTTAATTGAATTCTTAAGTACCTGTGCCGGCCTACATTGTTTGCTTTTTGTTTCATAGTGGTACCTTTTGAGTATCCTAATGGATGGATGGTTCTGCCCCTAGGTGAGGGGCACCACTTAACCACCCCACTGTCTCTCCCATTCACATCCCTATGGGTGTTTTTTAGGAGAGGCACGGGAACGAACATGGAGGAATTAAACAGAAACATTAATGAAATCACAGAGAGACAGAATTGAGACGTTTCATTGCCAGATTTAATTTGGAGGGGAGAGAGAGATCCTGGGGGGTAAAGAAGTGTTTATATGCAGAACAGTGTTTTAGAGACATCCAGCAGAGAGGAGGATGGGATGGGGATGTGTGTGCGACCAGCCGGCTGGGTTTAGGTGTAGGTCCTGAGATGGCCGATGTACATGACCAATAGGAAATGGAGAGTGTGTATGTGTGTGCGAGTGTGTATGTGTATGCGAGTGTGTGTGTGTTTGAGCAGAGAGTGGTGTCTCTGAATGTTTTTGTTGCAGAACACTCAGTGGATGTTGGCCTATTGGTGTGTACACGTGTCAAATGGGTATCCAGTATGGGTATCCATGACTATTCAGCTAAATCATATATACACTATACAGTGCCTTCGGAAAGTATTCAGACCCCTTGACTTTTTCAAAATTTTGTTACGTTACAGCCTTATTCTAAAATGTATTAAAAAAATAAAAAAATAAAAAGAAATACCTTATTTACATAGGTATTCAGACCCTTTGCTATGAGACTCAGGTGCATCCTGTTTCAATTGATCATCCTTGAGATGTTTCTACAACTTGATTGGAGTCCACCAGTGGTAAATTCAAATGATTGGACATGATTTGGAAAGTCACACACCTGTCTATATAAGGTCCCACAGTTGACAGTGCATTTCAGAGCAAAAACCAAGCCATGAGGTCAAAGGAATTTTCTGTAGAGCTCCAAGACTGGATTGTGTCGAGGCACAGATCTGGGGAAGGCTACCAAAACGTTTCTGCAGCGTTGAAGGTCCCCAAGAAGACAGTGGCCTCCATCATTCTTAAATGGAAGAAGTTTGGAACCAACTAGACTCTTCCTAGAGCTGGCCGCCCGAGCAAACTGAGCAATCGGGGGAGAAGGGCCTTGGTCAGGGAGGTGACCAAGAACCCAATGGTCACTCTGACAGAGCTCTAGAGTTCCTCTGTGGAGATGGGAGAACCTTTCAGAAGGACAACCATCTCTGCAGCTTTCCACCAATCCGGCCTTTATGGTAGAGTGCCAGACGGAAGCCACTCTTCAGTAAAAGGCAAATGACAGCCCACTTGGAGTTTGTCACTCTGACAGAACATGAGAAACAGATTATCTGGTCTGCCACCACCATGCTACGGTGAAGCATGGTGGTGGCAGCATCATGCTGTGGGGATGTTTTTCAGTGGCAAGGACTGGGAGACTAGTCAGGATAGAGGCAAAGATGAACAGAGCAATGTACAGAGAGATCCTTAATGAAAACCTGCACCAGAGCGCTCAGGTGAAGGTTCAACTTTTAACAGGACATCGACCCTAAGCACACAGCTAAGACAACGCAGGAGTGGCTTTGGGCAAGTCTCTGAATGGCCTTGAATGGCCCAGCCAGAGCCCGGACATGAACCCTAACATCTCTGGAGAGACATGAAAATAGTTGTGCAACAACACGCCCCATCCAACTCCCCAAATACAGGTGTGTCAGGTGTGTCAAGCTTGTAGCATCATACCCAAGAAGACTCAAGGCTGCAATCGCTGCCAAAGGTGCTTCAACAAAGTACTTTGGGTCTGAATGCTTATGTAAATGAGATATTTCAGGGTTTTCTAATTATAAATTATCAATCCTTTTTCTTGCTTTGTCATTATAGGGTATTCTGTGTAGATTTATGAGGAAAAAACAATGTAATCCATTTTAGAATAAGTCTATAACCTAACAGAATGTGGAAAAAGTCAAGGTGTCTGAATACTTTCCACATGCACTGTATGTGTGTACTCCATTGCTTCTGTCTGTAATGGACACAGATAATAGCAAGGAGTGCATGCAGTACAGCCGATCCATTATTCCGAGCTGTTATTCCAAGCAGTGAGGTACATCTCATCCAGACCTTCATCCTATCCTAGCGTTCCAGAGGTAATGTGTCCCAGCCTGGGGGATGAGGAATGGCCTTAATGAAGTCGGACAAGCTGGAATACATGCATAAGAAAGATTTGAAATATTGATATGATGTCACAACGTAGCCGCATAATATCGGATTGGCGAATTGGTTAGCGTCTGCCTTGATGGCCTGGTGCGTCTAATACATTGAGAGAGCGGAATGGTTAGCTTCATCACGATTCGTTGTGTATTCCGTGGGAGGCGCAAACACACAAAGACGCAACTTTTTGAACCGGGGTAAGTCCCCATCTCTTCGCTGTATCATGTGCAATGCGTTATTTATTATACATTTATTTTGGGACTGTGAATTATTCAGGGGCATATGTAATTAACAGCTAGTGAATTTATATCATACTGCCATGCTAAGTATTAATGGAGCTTTATTAAAGAGCTTCATCAAGTGGTAGAAGGAGGCTTTCACAGGACAGGAATAAATCATTAGGTGGGTGCTTGTTTTCATACTATTTTGCATATCCCAACTTCCCTTGAGAGAGGGTTCACGGCCAGGGTCTGCCATTGTCAATGGCGACCCTGGCGCTAACACGGTTAAGTGCCTTTCTCAAGGGAACTTCCACAGATTTTTCACATTATCGGCTCGGGAATAGAACTAGCAAACTTTCGCTTACTGGCCCAACACTCTAAACACTAGGCTACCTGTCGCCCATGGTTGTGTGATTGTTCGCACAAAGGGCAACACACACAATAAATAGTCTTATGATCTTTGACCCTGACATTACATATCATAAGGGCAAGGATTTTCTCCTGAACATGTGATCTGACCAGGAAAACTACTTTGGCATATAACTAGAGCCCAGGTTATTTTCTAGTCCGGTCACGTGGTCCGGTGTCAGGCTCTGGCCATAGAGAAGCAATAGGCTTCTCTATGTAGCTATGGTCAGAGTCTGACAGTGTCGTTCCTTTCTGTTTCTTTGTGGGTTTTGGGTGGATCTCTAATAACAGCTGCTACCCGTTGTCTCTAATTAGGGATCCAATATATGTTGAGTCTGTCCTTCACTTGGGGTGGGTTGTTATCGATGTATGTCGCAGGCACGGTTGAGAAGTAAGTGTGTTTTCGTTACGTCCGTTAATTACTGTGTTTTTGTTAACGTGACTTTTTTCCTTAGTGTTTTGTTTTTTGTGTTTGTTAGTTCGTCATTCCATTTTTGTTTATACATAGTAAAATTCATATTACATAGTATAAATAAAAAATGTCGAACTATACCTGCGCTGCGCCTTGGTCTCTCCCCACACACAAACGTGACATCCGGCTAAACTCCTGGCCCTACCCATCATGACAGGAGGTTAACTATTATGGCCTTTAAGTTGTACAATTCTGGTAAATTTCCCAAAATGTCCAGGTTTTCCATTAATCCGGGATAGAAGATTACCAGAATCAGGTAGGAAGTTTTGGAAAACCTGGGAGTTTTGGGAAAGTTAACATAATTTTTCAACCCTATTTACCACATATTAAGATCAGATGAGGAGCACTTTATAGATTTGAAAGAAGAAGCTTTGAGATGTGAAGAAGGCCCCAGAGCTCAACAACAACATGCCATGCCAGGCTGAGAACTAAACTAGTTCAGATCTGGGATGCTGGGGCAGTCGAGGTGCGAAGGGAGGGGAGCGATGGAAAGGGAGAAGGAGGAGGGGAACGATGGAAGAGGAGAAAGCGAGAGGGAGGAGGGTTATGTTTAACATTGCATAAACATGAGGGACACACAAAGTTTCCATGCCGCGTAGAGTGCTCTGGCTCGTTTACTTTGAGCTTGTGGTTAAAATAAATCTTGAGGTCAAACTTCAGGCCCATCCACTCAGGCGTGGGTCAGTGTTAAATTATTCACCATGTCTGGGACCAGGGGGGTGGCGGGCCAGATCAAGCAACTCCGATTGATGCCAGTTACTTGCTGGAGACTCTGCGGCATTGAGTCTAAAATGTGTAAACATCTATCCATTTTCAGCCTGGCTAGAGACACTGACACTTGTTTATTTAAATCTGAATCTGACTGACTGAGACCCGGACTCGTGGATGTTGTGAAAAATAGAATAACACGTTTCAGGCTCACTGCTTCTTGATTCCCTCATAGGTTGAGTCCAATTCTGCACCCTATTCCCTAGTGGAATACCTTTAACCAGAGCCCTATGGGCCCTGGTCTAAAGTAGTGCACTATATAAGGGATATGGTACCATTTGGGACGCAGTCGTATACATCAGTCAAGAAGCCCTGAGCTTGAGATTAACCTTGATCTCATTAGCTGAAGTGATCAGTTAGTTCATATTACTTAGGTTGATATTTTTTGAGTACTCTGGTACAGCCCGAAAAGGACTGGCCACCCCTCTGAGCCTGGTCCCTCTCTAGGTTTCTTCCTAGTCACATGTATGGACTAGTTGTCCAAAACCCAAGCCTATTATATTGACATATATTTCAAATACATTTATACTGTATGTAACATATGTACTCATATTTTAATTAAATATATCTAAATATATTTATTAGTCATATATTAACATATATGTCACATATATTTTATACACATGTTTTCATATCTTTGTGCAAGAAATGTAATTAAATGCATGTCAAATGCAATAGAAAAAAAACACACAACACAAATAATTAAGACTCAAACATGTATTGTTTCCCTTTGTGAGCTCAGAAAGTCACTGGAAGGTCGCATTTAAAAAGCTAAATATAATGTACAAATTACCTCTGTTATTATCTGAATTTGAAAATAAGGTCTTTAGATAGATAGATAGATAGATAGATAGATAGATAGATAGATAGATAGATAGATAGATAGATAGATAGATAGATAGATAGATAGATAGATAGATAGATAGATAGATAGATAGATAGATAGATAGATAGATAGATAGATAGATAGATAGATAGATAGATAGATAGATAGATAGATAGATAGATAGATAGATAGATAGATAGATAGATAGATAGATAGATAGGTACTTTATTGATCCCCCGGGGGGGAAATACAAGATATCTGGAGTGCAAAAAAAAGTTATAAAAAGACATTGCATAGTATGAGTGGTTGGCTGAATATGTACACTATACATTGGTGGATGTTGGATGGTTAACTATACTATACAGGTCGATGGCAGAGAAATACTTCAGTAGCTAAAAATGCGTATGATATGAGCAAGGGAATAATAGTTTACTTAATAGACAGACTGGGTAAATGAACAGGTAAGTGAACATTTTGCATGGTTAAATTAGCTGTACAGTTAGGTATACAGTTATATTTACAGATAAGTGAATACTTGCATGTTTACACAAACTGTACAGGTAAATGACAGGAAGAGATACTAAATGTGTGTATGATATCATTTGGGGTAATAATAGTAATTCCCTTAAAATACAGTCCTTAGTGCGCAGGGTTTAATTACAGACAACTGCACGTATTGCACATTCGATATACTAAAAGCAATGAGAAAAGGTGCAACTGGCAGGATACTAATATGCATTCCTGAGTGAATGCCTACGTAGGTTAAGTCCAATAATTACTTACAATATTGCATGTGATATAATATAACAACTGTACATGAGTATGTATATACAGACCTGTATGAATAAATAGGTCCTGAGTGGATGAGTGCTGACGGACCAGAGTTACTCACGGATGGATGCATAATTGTTAAACTAGGTCCTAGCACCCCAACAGTTCCAGATCTATGTTGCCGACGGCACGGCACGCCGGTGAGGCATTATATAGTCTAATAGCCGCCGGCAGGAAGGACCTCCTGTAGCGCTCTCTGGCACACCGTGGTGGGATCAGTTTGTGACTGAAAGTGCTCCTCTGCGTCATAACCATAGCGTGCAGAGGGTGGGTGAAGTTGTCTATGATGGCCAGCAGTTTGGCCAGGATCTGTCTCTCCGCCACCTCCTCTAGAGTGTCAAGGCTCATCCCCAGGACAGAGCTAGCCTTCCTGATCAACTTATTTACCCGAGAAGCATCACCGGCTTTGATGTTTGCTCCCCAGCACACCACTGCAAAAAAGATGGCACTGGCCACCACAGATTGGTAGAAGGTATGCAGTAGTTTACTGCACACGTTGAAGGACCTGAGCCTCCTCAGAAAGTAGAGTCGGCTCTGGCCCTTTTTGTACAGGGCCCCGGTGTTACCGGCCCATTCCAGCCTGTTGTCCATATGGACTCCCAGTAACTTGTATGACCCAACCATTTCCACATCCATCCCCTGTATAGGGACTGCAGTCAGTTGTGCCTTGGTTCTCCTGAAGTCCACCACCATCTCCTTTGTTTTGCTGATGTTGAGCTGAAGGTGGTTCTATTCACACCACAACACAAAGTCACTGATTGTGCTCCTGTACTCCTCCTCCTGCCCACCCCTGATGCACCCTACAATAGCAGAGTCATCCGAGAACTTCTGTAGGTGGCATGTTTCAGAGTTATATCTGAAGTCTGAGGTGTAGAGGGTGAACAGGAAGGGGGGCAGGACCGTACCCTGGGGGGCCCCTGTGTTGCTAACTGCCCGTTCTGACACACAGCTCTGTAGTCGCACAAATTGTGGCCTACCGGTCAGGTAGTCCGTGACCCAGGAGACTAAGTTACCCTGATGATAATGCATCAAAGAGTCAGTGAAAAAAATCCACACAGGATGAAGAATTAGGGTTAATTTGTGACTACCCAATGAGATCAGGCTACCTGATTTGGTCATGCTCCACTGTTAGCAACTATCCCATCTGCCCCAGTGGAAGGTTAGGTGAATTACAGGTTAGGATAACTAAATTGGTAACTTATAATAATTAACGTAGCAGGTTAGCACGCTTCTGTCTGTTTGAGATGGTCAGTATGTCTAGGTAATCCTTTCTAACACAGCTATTTTTTTCAATATTTTGCGTAGTAGAATTGCATAAGTGTTGCTCTCCACTTTCTGGAGGACTGAGTTTTGAAATCAGTGGAATTAGAGTATGATAGCTAAGGAGATAGAGAAAACACCTGTCTCCAGATTACATCTTCAAACTAAGGGCAACCATGGCATCTGTGACAGGGAGAAGCGTACATCCATTATGTATACGGCTAAGATAGTCTGGCTAGCTACATTTGTCAGATATTACATGTTTCTAATTTTGACAGACATTTTGACACTTTAACTTTTCATTTAAAGTTAAAGTGTGCTGTTAGCTAGCTAGTTAACGTTAGCTGGCTGGCTCACTAGCTAATGTTATGTGTATGATCTTATTATTCGGATAACATAAAAACAGCCTAACCAGAGAGTAAAATGGTCAGTGAGCTGTCTGGAAGTAACTAGCAAGCTAGCCAAAGTTAGCCAGTTAGCTTGGGTGCTTGACTGCTCTTGTTAGGACAGAACGCTGGGATCAAACCTTAAAGAGATGGGTGGGGCTAAAGCTTAAGAAGGTGTGAACGATGCTGAATGGGTGTAGACAAAGAAGAGCTCTCCAGTACGTACCAAAACATTCAAAGGCCATTTTCTCAAAAGTTAGATTACAAGTTTAACAACTTTCAAAGCAGAATTACTTTCTCATTGTTCCTCAAATGTAATGTATGATATACAATTTGTAGCACTCTGTGTCTCTGCTTTCATCCAATGTAAAGAACACTATTTCAAATCAAGGCGATCGGTCACATATATGTAAATATATTTTGAATTTCCCCTTATATACTGTATGTACACATATTATAACATGGGTTTTCTGTATGGGGTCACAAAGCTCTTTCTCGTCAATTGAAATCATAATACCACCAATCACACCACCATGTGAGCATCCCTAACTACAAACCTTGTACTGGGAAGGGTTGGGGTCAATTCAATTTAAATTCAATAAATTCTGTCAAACTGAAATTCCAATTCAAATTATTATTATTATTATTTTTTATCATAGAGAAGCATTCAGTTTGCGTTGTCAAAAGTTCCAAAATGTAGTATTGCTATTTGACTCAGGACTTTACGTTACCATACTGTACAGGAGTTCATTCAAACAGGTATTATTTGGCCACAGTGAGAGATATGTATATTAATACACATATACATCTATTGTACCACATAGGGGGTGTCATGTATGGCTCAGAGAAAACATATTCCATTCCAATAGAGTCCCAGTCCATGCATTACACAACCCTACTTATTAATCCCAACCAGAGTCAATATCAATCACCAACCCTGACGATTTCACTGCATTTCTCCATTTGCTCCCTTCCTCTTTTTTTTCTCTTTATTTTTAGTCCTCTTGTTCTCCATTCCAAAGCATATCCAAGAGTAACATGCTAATTCTGTTTCATGAGGTCTGACGGAGCCCACTCTCCAACACTTACATCTGTTCAACAATTATTAGACCGTTTTGGTCATAAAAAATTCAACACCCCCAAGTGCTGCACGAGTGAAACCTGAAAATGTATGCAGTGAATAGAATAGTTCATTTCTCAAAGGAACTGGGAAAGGACTAAAAAGATTTAGTTTAAGATTCTCCATATACTGTAAGCATGGAGATATAGTGGGCTGACTCGGGGTGGAACCAGTGGACTGAGAAGAGACCTGAGGTCTCTCCAAATCATGAACCCTGTGGAGGTTAAGTGGAGTAGCTACTGTAGTGTGGGTAGTACAGGTCTAGGATCTTAATTTGAGCCAGTTTTCTACAGCAGGAAAATAATCCTGCACTAACATGAAATGTAAATTATTATGTGAATTATAACTAATGTAAATGTTCTATAAGGTGAAAAATCAAGTCTCAAATTTCAAAGTAAAATTACAGACATCAAAATCCTTTTAAACCTCATACACACACACAAAAACATGTCCTGCATTGCA
This sequence comes from Thymallus thymallus, assembly GCA_023634145.1. NCBI lineage: Eukaryota > Metazoa > Chordata > Actinopteri > Salmoniformes > Salmonidae > Thymallus > Thymallus thymallus. Next base: position 9,468,550 of record CM042405.1, on the reverse strand, counting down.
GGAATGGGAGATCAAATGAAGATCCTACATCTGTAGTGTGCTGGACACTACTGTAAGAGCTCAACTCTACTACAGAGCACCTTCCCAGTACTCATTATTCAACTGAATTAACCATAGTACAGTAAGGTAGTGTATACTTTACAGTCATAGTAACAATTAAGTTCCTAAATTTTAGAACAATACTGTCATCAAAATATTAAAGGTGTATTTGAAAGTATACATTGTCTTTGGGATGGGTGCTTCCTATACTGTCCACTCCACTCCTGCTGGAAAATATAGGCCTCATCGTCAACAATGCTACTGAGGCTTTACAGTATGTACACTTGATCATGTCTGGGCCATTTGAAATATGTGAAATATGTGAAAATATTAAGGATAGCGTCCCGCCCTCAGGAAGGTTGAGCTAACGTGAGCTAATGTGATTAGCATGACGTTGTAAGTAACAAGAACATTTCCCAGGACATAGACATATCTCATGCAATGTTATGGGCAGAAAGCTTAAATTATTGTTAATCTAACTGCACTGTCCAATTTACAGTAGCTATTACAGTGAAAGAATACCATGCTATTGTTTGAGGAGAGTGCACAGTTTTGTACTTGAACATGTTTCAGTAAACCAATAGGCATGGGATGTCTTGATACAACATTTTGACAGTAATGCAATGGTTCATTGGATCAGTCTAAAACTTTGCACATACACTGCTGCAATCTAGTGGGCAAAATCTAAATTGTGCCTGGACTCCTAAGTAATATTATGACCTTTCACTTGCATTTCAAAGATGATAGGACAAAGAAAACAAAATAAACATGTTTTTTTTTCTTTGTATTATCTTTTACCAGATCTAATTTGTTATATTCTCCTACATTCATTTCACATTTCCACAAACTTCAAAGTGTTTCCTTTAAAATGGTATCAAGAATATGCATATCCTGCTTCAGGTCCTGAGCTACATACAGTTAGATTTGGGTATGTACTTTTAGGCGAAATTTGAAAAAAACGATCCTTAAGAGGACCGAATGTGATTTAGCCGCCTTAATTGATTAAACTACTTCGCCATTTCCACGCTGGGAAACAGTGGGGGTACCTACAATGACATATCTCTTTAATAAACTTGGCCCTCACACGTCAGGGTATACTGTCATATTGCATTGGCTGGAACTATGTTCTAATCTGTTGGTAGGCCTACAAAGGATCAACCTTAGCTTCATTATAATATCAAAACAGACACAGGTTTTGGAATTGTTTAACCTTTAATTTGCATAAGACTGCATAAGATTTTACTGCATAAGAATGTATATATTAAGGAAATAAGGTGGTTGATATTACTCAGTCAATCATTGCTTAATAAATCAGTAAGAATGTAGGTTGTATATGTTACACAACACAAGTCCAATATTGCAAAATATATACAATACAGTATGTATACTACAGTCTGAGAGTGCCTTACAACTGGCAGTAATAAATAAAGAAATATATCCCATAAAGACAGTAGGCCTTCATCCATTAATGGTGATGGTGAGGATGATGATGGGGATGATGAATTTATCCCTGGTCCTAATTGGAAGAAGCTCATTAGGTTTAGAACAGCCAGAGAGCTTGGCTATGATGTGTATCCTCCAGCCTTCACCCTGGTAAGTGTTATCCCTAGCTCCCGCCATCCCTCCTCTCACTCTGGTTTCTTCCATCCCTCCATCCCCTACATCCCTCCTCTCACTCTGGTTTCTTCCATCCCTCCATCCCCTACATCCATTCTCTCACCCTGGCTCCCTCCACCTCTCTATTCTTGGTTTCTTCTAATCCTTCTTTACCTCTGGCTCCCTCTATCCCTCCATCCCCTCCATTCCCTTTATCCACTCCATCCCCTCCATCCATCCTTTACCTCTTGCTGCCTCGATCCCTCCCTCCATCCCATCCATTCCCTTTATCCCCTCCATCCATCCTTTACCTCTTGCTGCCTCCATCCCTCCCTCCATTCCTTCTTTCCCCCTTGGCTCCCTCCATCCCCCTATCCCTCCATCAATTTTTCCCCATGTTCCCTCCATCCCTCACTCCATCCATTTTTCCCCATGCTCCCTCCATCCCTCTATCCCTCCATCCCCCCCCCCCCCCCCGCTGGCTCCCTCTATCCCTTCATCCCCCTATCCCTTCATTCATTTTTCCCCTTGGCTCCCTCCATCCCCCTATCCCTCCATCCATTTTTCCCCATGCTCCCTCCATCCCTCCCTCCATCCATTTTTCCCCATGCTCCCTCCATCCCTCTATCCCTCCATCCCTTTTTTCCCATGCTCCCTCCATCCCTCCCTCCATCCATTCTTCCCCATGCTCCCTCCATCCCTCTATCCCTCCATCCATCTTTTCCCCTGGCTCCAATCCCCGCTGACAGGAATGCATTTGCATATAGAAGACAGTTAAAATAAGCCCATAAATCAGTTTAAATAAGTCCATAAATCAGTTTAAATAAGTCCATAAATCAGTAAAAAAAAAGACCATAAATCAGTCAAAAAAAGACCATAAATCAGTTAAAATAAGAACATAATCAGGTAAAATAAGGCCATAAATCAGTTAAAATAAGACCATAAATCAGTTAAAATAAGGCCATAAATCAGTTAAAATAAGACCATAAATCAGTTAAAATAAGACCATAAATCAGTTAAAATAAGACCATAAATTAGTTAAAATAAGACCATTTTCACCACTACTTTGTGCATGACACAAGTAATTCTTCCAACAATTGTTTACAGACAGATTATTTCACTTATAATTCACTATATCACAATTCCAGTGGGTCAGAAGTTTACATACACTAAGTTGACTGTGCCTTTAAACATCTTGGAAAATTCCAGAAAATTATGTCATGGCTTTAGAAGCTTCTGATAGGCTAATTGACATAATTTGAGTAAATTGGAGGTGTACCTGTGAATGTATTTCAAGGCCTACCTTCAAACTCAGTGCCTCTTTGCTCGACATCATGAGAAAATCAAAAGAAATCAGCAAAGACCTCAGAAAAAGCATTGTAGACCTCCACAAGTCTGATTCATCCTTGGGAGCAATTTCCAAACCCCTGAAGGTACCATGTTCATCAACCATGTTCATGTACAAACAATAGTACGCAAGTATAAACACCATGGGACCATGCAGCCGTCATACCGCTCAGGAAGGAGACACGTTCTGTCTCCTACCTGTACTTTGGTGCGAAAAGTGCAAATCAATCCCAGAACAACAGCAAAGGACCTTGTGAAGATGCTGGAGGAAACAGGTACAAAAGTATCTATATCCACAGTAAAACGAGCCCTATATCGACATAACCTGAAAGACCGCTCAGCAAGGAAGAAAACACTGCTCCAAAACCACCATAAAAAAGCCAGACTTTGGGACACATGGAGACAAAGATCGTTCTTTTTAGAAATGTCCTCTGGTCTGATGAAACAAAAATAAAACTGTTTGGCCATAATGACCATCATTTTGTTTGGAGGAAAACGGGGGAGGCTTGCAAGCCGAAGAACACAATCCCAACCGTGAAGCTTGGTCACAAATTGGTCTTCCAAATGGACAATGACTCCAAGCACACTTTCAAAGTTGTGGCAAAAGGGCTTAAGGACAACAAAGTCAAGGTATTGTAGTGGCCATCAAAAGCCCTGATCTCAATCCTATTGAAAATGTGTGGACCGTACTGAAAAAGCATGTGCGAGCAAGGAGGCCTACAAACCTGACTCAGTTACATCAGTTCTGTCAGGAGGGATGGGCCAAAATTCACCCAACTTATTGTGGGAAGCTTGTGGAAGGCTACCTGAAACGTTTGATCCAACTTTAAAGGCAATGCTACCAAATACTAATTGAGTGTATGTAAACTTCTGTGATGAAATAAATAAAAGCTGAAATAAATTATTCTCTCTACTATTATTCTGACATTTCACATTCTTAAAATAAAGTGGACCCTAACTGATCTAAGACAGGGCATTTTTACTAGGATTAAATGTCATGGATTGTGAAAAACTGAGTTTAAATGTGTTTGGCTAAAGTGTATGTAAACGTCCGACTTCAACTGTATGTACCTGCATATTCTGTTATGTGCTGCTTTGTCATCAGGGACAAACAGTTAAAAGAGGCTTAATCTCCTCTCTTCAAGAGGAAAATCATTTCCATTGTATGTCTTTCTCTGCAACTACACACATAAAATAGTTGTGTCTAGGTGGATGCCGAGTTCAACGTAAGTGGATGAGTGGGAAGAGATTTAGCCTACCTTGTGTTTTAGTAAAACTATGTAATACAGGCTAATGAACATTCTGCACTGTATGAATCATTGTTAAATCATGTTTTCACTGCAAAACAAAATTGACCAAGCAGAAAGGAAAGGCAAAAGGAAATCCCTTTTAATGTTTAGCAATGACACAACAAATTGCATTGATTAGGCACCCCCTGTTTGAGAAGCATATTACTTATCCTTGAGCATATAGGCCCCAATTCATGACCAAACAGTGGGAAGTGATCGTATTACAGCCCACACAGGCTGCATCCAAAAATAGCACCCTACTCCCTATGTAGTGGACTACTTTTGAGCAGGGCCAATAGGGTGCTATTTGGGACACACACAGTGCCTGTTGTGACTGTGTAGTCAGAGAAGGCAGAGATGGCATCACTCACCCGGATGGAGACCCAGAACAAGGGCAGCTCAGCCTTGATTCAGAGTGACTAGGGTTTAATCAAATTAGGTTTTTATGAAAAACTAATTAATCTGAGGAGATTGAGGGGACCTCTGGCATGTGGGGGGTGAGATGAAGACTGCATAGAACTGAGGAATGGAGAGAAAGAGAGAGAGAGAGAGAGAGGTTCATCCAAAGGCTCAACAGAAGTCAAACCCAGGCTGTGTTCTCCTCATCTCCTGAGCATCACAGATTACTCTTCTGTCGTGGAACATCCACAAAACATGCTGTAACGAGCGTGTTCGCATACCCAGACCATCAACCAGTGAGGTCCAGATGTTGTAGAACATCTGATTCTGCTAAAGGGTGGTTTGTCCAGTCAAAGATCCAGCACAGCCTCGGTTTGCCAATACCTGCCTCTGCAGACGGTCCTAGTGTATTAGGTTTAGTCTCAGTGCGTCCATAGACATATTTAGGCACACCTAAAAACACTCTTGTTATGTAGGCCACACGCACAAAGACTTTTACTGTGTTGATTGTCAGAGACACATATGGATGCCTCTCCCACAGGAACACAAGGACAGCTCCATGACATGATACGGTATAGGTACACCCAACTGTAGTTTATTGAGATACAAATGTAGGATCTTAATTTGAGACAGTTTGCTACAGCAGGAAAAAAATCCTGTAGCAACAGAAAATGTGAATTGTTAGGTGGATTATTAAATCAAGTCAGACATTTCAAAGTGGAAATTATAAACTTCAGAAGACTTTTTAAACCTCAAACACACTACAAGATTGAAATGTCCTGCGTTGTAGGAAAGTGCTCCTAAATCTGTATTTTCTGTATATTTGACATCTGTGGAAAAATAATGCTTGTTTTTCAATACTTACTCTATGTCTAAGTTTCAAATCTATTCCTGTTTTTGAAGATTGATCATATGCATACAAACTTAACAAGGTGAATAAAGGTGTACTCATTCTAAAAATCTGCTTTGAACCATTCTCGTACTTTAGATTTAATTTCACAATTGCTCATTAAGAGATAAAACGTGGTCGTGGTGGATTTACATTTCTGAGTGTCTGGTGGTTTTGTGATGGGGAATGGACTTATACTGTATAATATTAGTGTTTATCGGTGAGTATGAAACCCCAAACATGTAGAGTACTTATTTGGGTGAACATTTTGAGTGGATGTGCAAGCACTGATCAATGGGAAACAAGTTACCCAGTAGTCCATTCCTAAAATGTTAAACTAGTCAAATGGAGCATGTTAAAGATCTTAGCTGCATGGATGCCAAACTTACAGGGAAGTGCTGCCGAACTGAGTAGAAATCTATAAAAGGCACTCGTCTCAGTACGCCTTATTGTGATCCCATCTACTGGAGCATACTGAACCCTTAGATTTGGGCAGCGTTTTTGGTGATGCTTCCCAAAAAAGATTTGGGCAATGTGTAAATGCCTGGATAGTGCCCAATATCTTTATCAAGCTCAAATAATGCATGTTAGGCATGTGCTTCAAAGACATGGCATTAAACCATCCTGTCACAGAAGATCGGTGTCAAATATCACGTTTGTGGGACTTAGACTTTGAGGTCTAATAGTTTTTCTGTGCAATTAAAAAACAACAACTATTGAAAACAAAATAATAATGCTGTCAGTATTATTTCTAACTTGTTAATTGCTAACATCTCTTTCCCTCCTTCATATATAAGCCATGTTTCCAAGAAGAAGAAAGAAACCATTTGTCTTCTGAGATTCTGAGTTCCTGTTTACTATTTCATGATTTCAGTGCCTGCCTCTCAAATTAAGAAAATAAATGAAATACATTACTCTTTAATTAATATCAAAGGACAGGGAGAGACACATTATCGTCATACAGAAATCACGCTGCTAGCTGTGTGTTTTATTTATGAGAGTGGACTCGTAATCACTTTGCATTAAAGCGTAGCGGGAGGCAGTTGGGGTCAGACTGAGGCAATGCCTGTGTCCTAAATGGCACCCTATTCCCTATATAATGCACTACTTTTGATCAGAGCCCTATGCACTTCATAGGGAATAGTATTCCATTTGGGATGCATCCTATGTATGATCTTCGAGGTCCTGCTGTGGCTCTGTCAGCTTGATTGGCGTTAACACTATTGTTTTAGTACAGGAACTTCTGCCGTCACAGATGTCAAGATATCACCTGCTTTTTAGCTGCTGACAAGCTGTCATGGAGACAGTGAATGACTATATAGTCATCTAGTACAGGATTGTACCAACAGCCAATGTGTCCCTCATTATTGTTCTGGCCTCTGTTATGTCAATACAGATAAGTAGATGTGTGGGGGTCTGATGTCTAAGAAGGAAAACGTACGATGAAAAACAGTTGAAGGGTGAGTGAATGTGTTTGGCCAATACCAGAAGGTGGATGGTGAGGTATTGTGGAGAACATGGAATGTGAAGGTCTTTAATGGGAAATCTTCCTTTTGTTTATCTTTCTCTTCTTGGCATCATGCCGGGAGCTAATTATTCTTGGTACCAAACCATCTTTACATTAGAGCTTATTTAATCATTATGCAAACACGTGTGCTGTATCTCCAAGGACTCTTTGGGCATAAAAAATGATTTATATTTTACTTGCCAACTTGAAAATATCATATTTAATTACTTTGGTTGGAAAGATTCATCCTGGAATTAGTTATGAACAATCTTCTTCATGAGTGGAGTAAATATAATATCAAGTGAGAGGTGTGGTATACATATCTGGGAAATGTGAAGGTCTGAAGAATCTCAAGTTAAATATGCAAATATGTTTAAAAACATGTCCTAGTTGGGGTTAACGACTGTCAATTATATTATATTATAGAAATCAAAATGTTACTGAACAGTGAATAACATACTCATATGCCGATGGAGTTTGTATGGTTAAGGTTATAGAATTGTCCTAGATAAAAATGTCAATTTCCTTATATCATGGAACAAGGAATAAAGAGTTACTAGTACAAATAAGTGATGTTACCTTCCAAGACATGCAAATAGAGACAGTTGCAAATGGATTTCTACATTATGAAGCCTTGTTAGGGAGTGAGTAGCAAACACTGAGGACAATCAAGGCATCTTGTCACTTTCTTTTCTTTATCTCGTATCTTCTTGGGAAGAAAAGCACTTTGAATTTGCTAGTTTCGCTTCATTTACATAACAAAGCCCACAAGAATAAGGTAGATGTGATGAACCAGCTTACACCACTCTCCTGGATACCCATCAACTTGCCTAAAATACAAACACACACACATACATTTACTACACATACACACATGCACACACACATGCGCGCTCGCCACACACATAGAAACACCTTTTTTTTTAACACTTCATAAAAGTATCTGACAACCGAACCCCAAAGATCTCTCCATTCCCAATCTCTCACCACGGCTACACAGTCAGCAAAATACATTGAAAGCATGAAAAGAAAGAGGAAAAATAATACACTGCCTCCTACATCTACCCCTATCCCCCCTCCACCCCACCTCGCTCTCACTACAATCCCCATGCACTGCCTCCTACATCTCCCCCCTCCACCCCACCTCGCTCTCACTACAATCCCCATGCACTGCCTCCTACATCTACCCTATCCCCCCTCCCCCCACCTTGCTCTCACTACAATCTCCATGCACTGCCTCCTACATCTCCCCCTCTCCCCCCTCCACCCCACCTTGCTCTCACTACAATCCCCATGCACTGCCTCCTACATCTACCCCTTCCCCCCACCTCGCTCTCACTACAATCCCTATGCACTGCCTCCTACATCTACCCCTCTCCCCTCGTCCCCCCACCTCGCTCTCACTACAATCCCCCATGCACTGCCTCCTACATCTACCCACCCCCACCCCCTCCCCTCTAACACAGCTCCTCTCTTGGAAAGAAACAGGATGAAATGACATTATGCATATGAAAATGTCCAGAAAGATGTTTGATTTATGTATGCATTAGATGCAAATTCTATTACAGGACACAAGGCGGTTGTGAGATTTCTCTCGGAACAGTTGGCTGCCCTGATCAAACCCCATCTCATTAAATCCGACAACGAGAGAAAGATAGAGGAAGTGAAAAAGGGAGAATCGAAGGAAATTTACAGCCGGACATAGATTTATCAAAAAAGGGGGGGAGTAAATTGCATTCTACCCTCTGAGCCCACAGCAGATTGCCTGGAGGATTTTCTGACCAGGCTTTACGTACGCGTCCATCCAACTAGCAGAAACAGAAACACAGCAGGTTGGCTCAGGCAATACTAAAATGGAAACATCAATTATTTGGTTTCACTGAAATACAGTACTTTAAACTTGTAAATACTGGTACTTTATGTATGTCATATATGCATTTACTGTAGGAACAGAGGTGATGTATTTAGCTAATTTTCAAAGCTGGTAATATCCCCAACAATGCCATTCTGTTGCATACCACATGTGTAAAGCAAGAAGGTGACAACGCTGTAGAGAGCCCTATAACGAATACTTGCTATATTATTTTCAAGACAGCAGAGGGGATTCCCATTATATCCCACCTGCTACCACTGGCTGAAAAACAGAAAACATCAATATTTGCTCTCAATTGATCAAGACTATTTGGGACCATTAGAGGTGACAGACTGAGTGATGAGTGACAAATAGAACAGAAGGCATCATTGCACAGTGTTTTCTTCTTCCTCTATCTACCATTTTAATTGTTCTATTTTTGTGTAGTTGTTTGGTGTGTGTTTTGGTGTGTGCGTGTGCACGTGTGTGTGTGTATGTGTGTTTGTGTGTGTGTGTGTGCATGCATGCGTATTTGCATGCGTATTTGTGATAGTAGCGGACGGTTTAGCTAGCTAGAGTGTTTTTTGTAAAACAGCGTCCCGATGTCCCAGGCTACTATTCAGCTCCTTGCTCCTTCCTCGCTCCTCTGTTCTCCCATCACTTCCTCCTGCATCCTCTATGATTGAGGTCAGGCAGGGAATTTTTTCTGGCCTAACTAATGTGATTGCATCAGAGTAATACCCTTAAACTACATCAGGCCCTGATCTGCATACTAAATGGCCACACTGTCCTTGACACTGACCTTGAAGAGGCCTTCCTTTCCTTAGGGATTGGAGGGTTGAGGGTTGAGGGGCGGGGTGGGGGGGGGGCAGTCAGATGTCGCGAGGAAACAAAATTATGGCATCCGTTCGTTGCACACATCATCACCCTTCTAGGAGGCTGCATGTAGACCCCATCTTCTCTCTAACTTTTTTTTTTACCTTTATTTTACTAGGCAAGTCAGTTAAGAACAAATTCTTATTTTCAATGACCGCCTAGGAACAGTGGGTTAACTGCCTTGTTCAGGGGCAGAATGACAGATTTTTACTTTGTCAGCTCGGGGATTCGATCCAGCAACCTTTCGGTTACAGGCCCAACACTCTAACCACTGGGCTACCTGCCGCCCCAAATCTATCTCCTCTATCTCCTCTCTGTCTCCTCTCTATCTCCTTTCTATCTCATCTTTAACTCCTCTCTATCTCTCTCTCTATCTCCTATCTCTATGCATCAATGTAAATTATAACAATGGCCAGGGCTTTATTCCTGGGGTAAGGCTGCGTGACCTTCTGTGACAAAAGGCCATTTCTCTCTGACTGCACACATGGGTTGCATCTCAGATTGCTCCATATTCCCTATTGAGTGCACTGCTTTTGACCAGGACCCACAGGGCTCTTGTCAAAAGCATTATGTAGGGAATTGGGTGCTATTCGGCACGCAGATATAGACACAGTCCAACCACTCTACATCCTCCCTGCCTCCCGCTTGGGTCCGGGGGATTGGGTCCGGGGGCTGTTGGGGCAGGAGTGGGTACCAGGGGATTGGGTCCGGGGGATTGGGTCCAGGCTATTGGGTCCGGGGGATGGTGGGGCAGGAGTGGGTACCCGGGGGATTGGGTCCGAGGGATGGTGGTGTAGATTGTAGAGGAACAGAGGGAAGCTACAAAAATACCATTTAAAAAATAACAGAAAGAAAATGAAATGTAAAGTAGTAGAGGCATGTGCTCGTGACACCACTGCATTCTTTGGAGATATTTGGAGAATGATGCTTTGTGTTTAGTAAGTAAAATTAACACTTTCTGATACACTGTCTACTGTGGCAACTATAAAAAATGTTGATAGGATTTAATAGAAATCATAACCTAAAAAAAAATGTCATTAAGAAAATAACAAAATTGAGAGTGTTTCAAACTGTATATCTTTGTCTGCAAGACGAAAAAAGCAAAAATAACAGTTGGTATCATGCCGTCTTCTGTGTGTGTATTTTTGTTAAATTAGATTAACCATACATCAAGATGTACCTATTTTAAATATCAGTCTGAAATGTAATTTGCTTGTTTACCATGTTTGTTTTTAAGACAACTCTCTTGCCTAAAATTTTGGTGTGGGTTTTTCCCTACAACACTACAACTCAAGAAAAACCCCTAACATGTTAAATTGTCAGTGCTTGTTAGGGTGCACATTGGGCCCATCTCCCCTAAAATGCTGTCACACCTGCTGCACATATGACATTTACTTTAACCATCCTTTCAGAGGATATGCTCAACCTCTGCTCTGTGTGGCTCTGCTGAGGTACTAAATTGTGTAATGTTATTACAGTTATAGTGTGATTAGCTGTGCGAAATGGCAGGCGTAGTGGAAACAGGCGCAGGGAGGCAGGAGGGTAACGAAACAATAAACCTTTTAATCTGATAGCTACTCGCCGGTTCCGAAACAAGGGAACCCGGTCGAACACGTGCACACCACACACACTCACAAGAGACAATCACCGACAGAGACCAGGGGGGAGCAGAGGGAATAAGACGCACAAACAATTAGTGACAAATGGGAAACAGGTGTGAAGGGAACAGGACAAATGGACACTGAGTAGTGGATCGGTGATGGCTAGTACTCGGGCGACGTAGGAGAATCAATGAGATATAGCTCAATTCTCTCCTCATGATCCCCCTGCGTCACCATATTAAGTGGCGCCGTGATTTCCCTGATCAGCCCCGACCCCAACGGACAACTGTCTAAGGCATGTACAGGAAAGGGAACATTTAGAGACACAATAGGGATCCCGGTCCATGAAATTACCAGCTGCGCCTGAATCGACTAGAGCCCTATGCTGCGAATGCGGGGAACATACTGGGAACACTACATACACACACATATGAACAACGGAGGGCTCTGGGTGAGTTTGGTGCTGACTCACCTGAGAAGGACCGACAGTGCTCTGCCTGCCACCTCGACTCCCAGGAGGGTCCGTCCAGCACCGACTCGCCGTGTGTCCTCGGCGGCCACAGTTGGTGCAGGAAAAGACCCTCCCTCCGGTCTCCCTGAGCGCAGTCCCTCCCAACTCCATGGGTGTAGGAGTGGGTAGGCTGGCAGGCTGGTTTGCCGGACCCTGATCGGGACGTCCTCGGGTGGCCAACAGGTTATACAGCCTGTCCACCAGCTGCTCCAGGGTGAGGGTGGCATCCCTGCAGGCCAACTCCCGACGGACGTCCTCTCGGAGACTACACCGATAATGGTCGATCAAGGCCCGATCATTCCAGCCTGCGCTCGCCGCCAGGGTCCGGAAATCCAGTGCGAACTCTTGTGCGCTCCTCTTCCCCTGTCGCAGATGGAAGAGGTGTTCACCCGCCGATCTACCCTCGGGTGGATGGTCAAATACCGCCCGAAACTGGCGGGTGAACTCCTCATAGTGGTCCAACGCCGCACCTCCCCCAAACCAAATGGCGTTGGCCCACTGCAGGGCCCTCCCATCCAGACAGGAGATGAGGGCCGACACTTTTTCTCGTTCCGAGGGCGCCGGGTGGATGGTGGCCAGGTATAACTCCACCTGTAGCAGGAACCCCTGGCACTCCGTCGCTCCGCCCGCGTACGCCCTCGGGAGCGAGAGTCGTATCCCTCCTTGCCCAGAAACAGGGGGGGGATCATCTGAGCCATGGGGGGAGCTGGTGGAGGAACGGGAGGTCCCGTCTGTCCCCAACGCTCCATGGTGGACAACACTCTGTCCATCGCGGTCCCCAGCCGCTGCAACATGTCCTCATGCTGTTGGACTCTCTCCTCTACTTGGGCAGGAGCGCTGGCCCCACCTGCTGCTTCCATATTCGGGTCGGTGATTCTGTGATTAGCAGCGCGAAATGGGAGGTGTAGTGGAAACAGGCGCAGGGAGGCAGGAGGGTAACGAAACAGTAAACCTTTTAATCTGATAGCTACTCGCCGGTTCCAAAACAAGGGAACCCGGTCGAACACGTACACACCACACACACTCACAAGAGACAATCACCGACAGAGACCAGGGGGGAGCAGAGGGAATAAGACGCACAAACAATTAGTGACAAATGGGAAACAGGTGTGAAGGGAACAGGACAAACGGACACTGAGTAGTGGATCGGTGATGGCTAGTACTCGGGCGACGTCAGCTGTCAGCTGAAGTCGTGACATATAGACATTAAAGGAATCAAAACATTTTACTTTTTTAACTTATTCCCTTTTAAATCGTTGGGGATCATAGACTGGTTGGTTGTTTAGCAACAAAACCGACGTGTGCACAACTATAGGGCAAAACAGACAGGGTTGTCTTAGACTGTCGACAACATGTAAACTATATTTTGTCTCCAATGTTTATTGAAAACATAAATACATTTCCACAATGAGTACTTATCTCTCAAATACATAATTACAGTTGTTGGTTAGCTAAACAGTCAAAACACCTCAAAACAAGACATGGTATCAATAACAAGATACAACGAGCTGAAACGAGTCACCTACAAATCCCCACAAGGCAGCTTTTTGTCATTGTTGCTAGCTCTCTGACCATTCAGAATTATAACAATGCCAAACTGTCTATACAGATCATCAACAATCACAACATTTACAGCATATTTGTATGTGCTTGTACCTACAAATGGCAATAAACAGAACTTAAACATGCTCTTTTTAGTTGTAATTCTTAGGGAATGTTTTTCATAGTTTAGTCAAACTAGATGAATGAAAACCTCATGGTTATCAGTGTATAAGGGAATGTTTAAAATTGTATGTATGTATGTATGTATGTATGTATGTATGTATGTATGTATGTATGTATGTATGTATGTATGTATGTATGTATGTATGTATGTATGTATGTATGTATGTATGTATGTATGTATGTATGTATGTATGTATGTATGCTCTTTCCATGACAGACTGACCAGGTGAATCCAGGTGAAAGCTATGATCCCTTATTGATGGCATTAGTTAAATCCACTTCAATCAGTGTAGATGAGGTTAAAGAAAATATTTAAGTGCCTTTGAACGGAGTATGGTAGTAGGTGCCAGGTGCACTGATTTGTGTCAAGAACTACAATGCTAGTGGTTTTTTCACGCTCAACAGTTTCCTGTGTGTATCAAGAATGGTCCAACACCCAAAGGACATCCAGCAAACTTGACACAACTGTGGGAAGCATTGGAGTCAACATGGGCCAGCATCGCTGTGGAACGCTTTCGACACCTTATAGAGTCCATGCCCTGACGAATTGAGGCTGTTCTGAGGGCAAAAGTGGGGGGTGCAACTCAATATTAGGACGGTGTCCTTAATGTATGTTGGACATCTCCTCAGACATTTACTGGAGTAGAAATTAGTAATCGCAAAACAGATGCATTCTCTTTGGTGCAGATTATTCCCCCCTAGTGCTGCAGTACAATCTGCACTTCTCACATACATAAGCAGAATACAGAGACTGTGAAAGAGAAAGAAACAGACTTCCAAACAACAGCAGTAAACATATATATACAGCGGGTGAAATAAGTATTGAACACGTCACAATTTTCACCAGTTGTTGGTAACAATCCAAGTAATCCATACATACAATAAATTCAGAAATTAAGTTATGTGTAATAATGTGAAATGACACAGGGAAAAAGTATTGAACACATGAAGAAAGGGAGGTGCAAAAAGGCATGGAAAGCCAAGACAACAGCTGAAAACTATCAGTAATTAAAAAGCAATCCAGCCCCCTGTCAGTGCAAATTAATATCAGCTGGTTCAGTCCCAACTGATGGCCTACAAAAAGGTCTCATTACCAAGGTGTCACACAAGACACATCTCATGATGGGTAAAAGCAAAGAGCTGTCTCAAGACCTTCGCAACCTAATTGTTGCAAAACATAATGATGGCATTGATTATAGGCGCATTTCTAAGCTTCTGAATGTTCCAGCGAGCACTGTTGGGGCCATAATACAGAAGTGGAAAGACAATCATTTCACCATAAATTTGCCTCGACCAGGTGCTCCTCGCAAGATTTCTGACAGAGGAGTGAAAAGAATAATCAGAAGAGTTGTCCAAGAGCCAAGGACCACTTGTGGAGAGCTTCAAAAAGACCTGCAATTAGCAGGTACTGTTGTCTCAAAGAAAACATTAAGTAATGCACTCCACCGCCATGGCCTGTATGCACGCTCACCACGCAAGACTCCATTGCTGAAAAAAAAGCATGTTGAAGCTCGTTTAAAGTTTGCTGCACAACATTTGGAAAAGACAGTGAAATACTGGGAGAATATAGTGTGGTCAGATGAGAGCAAAATTGAACTGTTTGGATGTCATAATACACACCATGTTTGGAGGAGAAATGGCACTGCACATCACCCTAAAAACACCATACCAACAGTGACGTTTGGAGGTGGGAACATCATGGTGTGGGGCTGCTTTTCAGCAAATGGTACTGACAAACTTCACATAATTGAAGGAAGGATGAATGGCCAAATTTACCGAGACATTCTTGACAAAAATCTGCTGCCATCTACCAGGATGATGAAGATGAAACGAGGGTGGACATTTCAGCAAGACAATGATCCCAAACACACAGCCAAGGAAACTCTCAATTGGTTTCAAAGAAAGAAAATAAAGCTGCTAGAATGGCCCAGCCAATCACCTGACTTAAATCCCATTGAAAATCTATGGAAAGAACTGAAGATCAAGATTCATAGAAGAGGCCCACGGAACCTTCAAGATTTGAAGACTGTTTGTGTGGAAGAATGGGCCAAAATCACACCAGAGCAATGCATGTGACTAGTTTCTCCATACAGGAGGCGTCTTGAAGCTGTCATTACCAACAAAGGCTTTTGTACAAAGTATTAAATAAATATCAGTAAGTGTGTTCAATACTTTTTCCCTGTGTCATTTCACATTATTACACAACTTAATTTCTGAATTCTTTGTATGTATGGATTACTTGGGTTGTTACCAACATCTGGTGAAAATTTCATGTCAATAGCACCTTTGGAAATATATTTGCTGAGAAAAATGGTGATGTGTTCAATACTTATTTCACCCGCTGTGTATATATATGTTTTTCTTTTACAGTATATAGGTTTACGTGGGCGTGTGATTTGCTTGAGATGTTTTGCTGGTATATACGTGTCTACAATCAGCGAAACTAAAGGGATTAATGTAAAGAGGGGTAGAGAGAAGTTTTGTCAAACAGTTTAATGTCTTACAATTGTTTAAAAATGCTTTTTTCACATTTCCCACTGCTCCAGTGAGCGGTTATAGTCTAGCTTCTGTTCAGCTCTTAAGGTAACTCAACACAAAATATATATTTTTTAATAATCGTTTTGACAGAAGTATATTTACCTCAGTAACTTGTGATCATAGACATGTTTTCTTTCAGAATGTTGCATGATAAATACAATTATTTTTTAGATTTGATAATTTTACCAACTATTAGTAAGATCCCTTAAGACCATACGCCTTTTGTCATTCTTTTTCCACGGCTGAGAATCATAACCTTTCAAAACCAGTACTTGTTCTTAGCAGAACCTGAGCAGAGAGAAGATGCTCCGCCATGCTCCTGCCCCAGGGACGGCTAAGGCATTACACAGTCAGATCCCCCTTCTGAAAGACAAGCCCCACTTCCTCTTAATGTGTGGAAATTTGCCAGATGTCATTGACAAGGTAAGTGTTGATTTCATTGCTATGATAGGTAAAGCAAAAACTAAAGAACAATGGTACAAAGGTTTTCCTTTGGAGTTTTCTTTTCCTCAGGAAAAGTTGCTGTCGTTTTTATCTTTCCTTTCCACTTTATCTCTGTGATGGCTTCTACAACTGAAAGTTTGTTGTGTTTAGTTCTTAAGATAGTTTGACCTAGTTAGGGTTGCTCACACACCTTATGCATTAAAGGGTAAGGAAAGAGAGGAGAGAGAGGAGAACAAAGATGAAAGAGAAGCAGTGTAGACATATTACAGTGCTGTTGTGCAGTACCAATGCTAAGGGTATAGCCAAAGACCGAATACACTGTTATTAATGCTAACAAGAAAGACTGAAAATTGTTTTTTTTTAATTGCTCATTTGATAGATTATAAGGTTTTCTCATTCTAATTTAACGAGATGCAACATATTTCTAACACAATCTATCAAATGGGGGCCAGAAGACACTATGCCAGTTCTAGTAACAACACAGGAAGCCTCTTAATTGAAAACATACAATTGTTTGTCCTTTCATTGCAATCTTTTCAGTTGTTGATATTTTGTCCTAGCATTTTTTTTAAATTGAATAAATCATTTATTTACTAGTTTACTAATTTAGTAATACAAGGTCATAAATAATTCAATTGCAATTAAACTCCAAAATTAAGAACAGAGGTTTTCATTTAAAATAAAATAATTAAGCATTGATGAATTCAAAATAATAAGTTTCTAAACACGATTTAGTCAGTCATTATTTCTGTGTGCTCAAGACCTCCAAATGTATTTAAACAATAACACACAACTTTTAATGAAATGTTCAATAATCTATTAGGAACTTCATAACTTCCTTAAATACTCACACTAACACCTTTCTAATTGATTTAATCATATTTGTAATGTATTATTGTCGGGTGAAATGCACCAACGTTAACCTCACAGTGTTTCAGAACCAGGTTTATAATTATAACTCTATATCTCTCTTCCCATTGTATGATCTCTCTCTCTCTTTCTCTCTCTCTCTCTCTCTCTCTCTCTCTCTCTCTCTCTCTCTCTCTCTCTCTCTCTCTCTCACTTTCTCTCTCTCTCTCTCTCTCTCTCTCTCTTTGTCTCTCCTTGTGTTGAGACAGTGATCAGTACAATGAGGGGAGTTTCTGTGATCGCTTTATGAGAGGCAGAGTTAGCTCCTAGCTTCTACGTCCATGTTCCTCTCTGGCGTTCTCTGTGCCACTCCAGTTTTGATGTCCTATTAAATAGACCCAAACATCAGACGAGTCACTCAAACCAGGACTCGTGGGACAGCCAGCCTCAACGACACTGGATGTGTGCATCATTAGACACAGTGCCACTCACATTACCTCCCATCTCAAACCCATCGCCTGCCTGCCAGAAGAAGGAGGGGAAAACAACACTCTTTCCACCAAAGATCTTTCCATACAAAAGAGGAAACAGAAAGCTCAGAGGGACGGGGGGAATGTACTTAGAGATATTTAAAGCGGAGATGGGCTTTGTTAAAAAGATGGTGTGTCCCCTGGGCTTCCTACACTGGAATAAGTTTGTGGATCTGATGGTGTTCTTGCCATGTTAGAGTAGCACCTCGGAGCTGACAGCGATACAATGGGATAATTATACTGCAGGGTTTCAGGCCCTGACATAGCTGTCACCTGGGAAGTACAGGGGAGAGAGACGAAAACACTTCTTGTTCTTGTTTTTATTCTTACAGGTGATCAGGGTTTGTTTCCACCCTCGGTGGCAGCTTTTTCAGAGGAGAGGGAAATTGTTTTAAAGTTTTGAAGACTTACATCGATCATGAGGAAGTCATACGATACACACCTATGTATAAGCTAGTTAGCATTGGCTCACAAAACTACCTAGCATGCTAGTAGATACCCATAGGCTTACAGTCATCACGCTAACACTAGTTACCAGTTGCGCAAGCACTAATCAGCAACTTCCTTCTAACTGCACACAGTTATCCCTGAGTTCATCTGACTCTGGGGAGGTAGATAAAGGGCTCCATTTAACATCCTTGCGGAAAATATTGATAAAATAAAACACAGCAGCATTGTATAAGTAGGTGGAAACTGTAAGAAAATGTGTAGACCATCCAAATAGCTATCAGGAATAACAAAAAGGCAAACAATGGATTGATTCTTCCCCTTTTCCTATCTTTGTTAAAGAGAGAGAGAGAGAACAGCAAAACGAAAGGCAGACGTATAAAGTCAACATCCATCCTGTTCTTACCTGTTACCAGGTAACAGTGGTAACAGTGGAGGGGGATGATCAATTGAACCAGGCCTTTTTATATGTATATAAAAATGGTGTACTGTATCTTTAGTAGCCGATGTGTTTCCCAGAGCCTTCGTTAGAAACATGGCTCTAAAAAACCTCTGATCCAGACCACTCTTAGAGCAGCCAAAGTGCGTCGTTAGATGTTTCTTTGGCCTTCCGCGTCACTTTATTCACAGGAGATCTCTGCTAAACATAGAATCAAGATGTTCTGTCTGACTGTGACTGCCGATAACTTCAGAACGAGGTTGACTACAAATACAAAGTTTCAAGTATTTACAATTGTTAAGGATAAAATTATGCTTCAAATTAAAACTGAGATGACTACATTCACTCTTGGAAAAAAGGGTTGCAAAAGGGTTCTTTGGTTGTCCCCGTAAGATAAAATGTTTTGGTTCCAAGTAGAACCCTTTTTAGTTCCAGGTACAATCCTTTTGGGTTTCATGTAGATCCCTCTATGAAAAGGGTTCTACATTGAACCCAAAAGGGTTCTTCAAAGGGCTCTCCTGTGTGGACAGCCGAATAACCCTTTTATGTTCTAGATAGCTCCTTTTTTTCTAAGAGTGTAGGCTACACAGGCCTATATAGGCTATTTCAATCATATTGAAATCCATTTCATGTTCAATGAATTGAGTTCTATTTTGTGACTAGGCTACTGTCTGTAATATTTGCCTCAATGTGTTTCATTATGTTTGACAACATGTGCGCAATGATGTGCCCAATCTGTGATTTAGTGCATTAGTATTGGGTAAGCATTTTAAGCCGCTTCAATGGCCTATTTGCAGACATAGTTGGAAATGTCTCTCTGGGACCTGATCCATCGTCAGTATGTTAAGCTAAGATTTGCTTTTCTTTCAATCCTATCAGTATCGACACATGGTCTAACAACGCAGATAGCGAACATTCTCTCGAAGTGCTTGTTTGGGAAACACTCTTTAAAAAATTGCCTTGTAAAAAAATAATGCATCTGGTACGATCAACATAATGCTTCAGTTGCATCGCAAATGGGAAACGAGGCCCTGAACAAGATTCTTATCTTAATAGATGGAGTAAGAGCAAAATAACTCAAATTTTTATCAAATCTGGGCCTTATTGGTGTGACGCTGTCGAGCGCTATTGAGTTTTTAAATGCATGTTCTTGGGCCTTGGAGAATGGGCTCGGCAGGGGTCTCTCGACGTAATTATCCTTCACTTATAGGTATTTCTGTTGCCAAGGTCTTTATCCTCTCTTGTAAAGAGGAAATCAATTTGTACAGATGTATATGAGAGAGAGAGCGAGACAGAGAGATACAGAGACAGAGACAGAGACAGAGACAGAGACAGTGGCAGAGACAGAGACAGAGACACAGAGAGAGAGAGAGAGAGAGAGAGAGAGAGAGAGAGAGAGAGAGAGAGAGAGAGAGAGAGAGAGAGAGAGAGAGAGAGAGAGAGAGAGAGAATTTTCTCAAAGAAAAGAGGGGGGGTGTAAAAGAAAGGCTGAGAAACAAAAAATGCATTCTTATAAAAGATAGATATGTCATTCTGAAAATTGAGGAGAGCTGTGGCTTATATATGATTCTGTATTATTCTATATTATTCTATATTACTATTATAGATTATTCTATGTCATTATTCTATATTATTAGCAAATATGATTATATAATACTATATTTTATTATATGTGTATTTTTTTATTGTCTGTTTGTCTGTCTGAGTTATTGATTAGACTGCCATTGTGACGGTGCGAGGACGTTAAGCACAAGAAGGAGGAGGTCGGAAGAAGGAAAACAAGAAAATACGAATCATAGGCATGAATCTTTAATAGCGCACTAGCAGTAACTATGCGCAAATCAGGGGAACATGGACGTAGAAGCAATCAGGTGAGGGGAAGCAGGTGTGTGTGCGTGTGCAATCAGGTGATGGTACGCAGGTGTGGGTGCGTGTGTGTTGCTGCCATCGTCCTCATGCCAGTGGTTAGTACACCGGCGAGTCGGAGCGCCGGGGCGGGCGGGGCACCGCCGAGGCATGTAGAGCAGGTGTTACAGCTGTCAGGCTCTGGCCATAGGGAGGCCTTTGGCTCCTCTATTTAGCCATGGTTAGAGCCTGACAGATCTAGTATTTCTAGATCTATTGTGTTTTGTGTTGGATCCCCAATTAGAGGCCACTGGAGGTACAAGCGAGGTGGTGGAGAGCCTGGATGGCTCTTCCTCCCAAGACGCAGCCAGACCCGTTCCTTCAGAGGATGGAGGAGGAGGAGGACTTCGATCGCAGATTGGCGCTCGTAAAGGAGAGGCTGTCTCCTCTTTTTCAGGAACGAGAGAGGGAGAGGGCTTCTGAGCCTGTGAAGGATGCACCATCCCAAGCTCCGATGCCAGTTCCACTCACCAGCCCGACTGCGCCGGTTCCATGTCCGGTAAGGCCAGTGCCGGCTCCACGCACCAGACCACCGGTGTGCCTCCACCCTCCCGTGACGGTCCAGAGCCCGGAGCCTCCCGTGACGGTCCAGAACCCGGAGCCTCCCGTGACGGTCCAGAACCCGGAGCCTCCCGTGATGGTCCAGAGCCCCGAGCCTCCCGTGATGGTCCAGAGCCCCGAGCCTCCCGTGACGGTCTAGATCCCAGAGCCTCCCGTGACGGTCCAGAGCCCGGAGCCTTCAGTAATGGTCCAGATCCCGGAGCCTCCCGTGACGGTCCAGAGCCTGGAGCCTCCCGTGACGGTCCAGAGCCCGGAGCCTTCAGTAATGGTCCAGATCCCGGAGCCTCCCGTGACGGTTCAGATTCCGGAGCCTCCCGTGACGGTCCAGATTCTGGAGCCTCCCTTGACGGTCCAGATTCCGGAGCCTCCTGTGACGGTCCAGAGCCCGGAGCCTTCCGTGACGGTCCAGATCCTGGAGTCCCCCGTGAGGGTCCGTAGCCCGGAGCAGTCCGCTCCACCGGTGCCCAGTCCGGGGCCGGTAGCCAGCCCAGCTACGTGGCTGGAGAGCTTCTCTGCGCTGGTGCCCAGGCTGGGCACGGCGTTCAGTCCCGCTTTGGAGCCGGAGCTCCTCAGCGTGCCGGTGCCCAGTCCGGGGCCGGCAACCAGCCAAGCTTCGTGGCTGGAACCCTCCTCTGCGTCGGTGCTCCGAGGTTGGGGCTGTCCACTGGACCGGGGGATCAACAGGACATGCCGTCCAGCCCCGATCCAGTGCTGGTGCGGTCTGCTCCACCGGTGCCCAGTCCGGGACCAGTCGTCTATTCCGCTCCAGCGCCAGAGCTTCCAGGATTTCCAGGATAAAAGCAGACTTGCCATTATAAACCTATTTTCCCAAAAAAATTGCTATCACAAATCTAGCTATCACAGCCACTGTCAATGAACTGTAATGTTTTTCCATGAATAGGCATTTAGCTTACCTTATTAATACACAGATGGATATACAATATACAAAAAGTAGGATAAACAGACAAATATGTACCTTAAAATACGTAAGCACACACTTTCCACTCATAATGTGCCTACAAATCCATATTGTCCATTACACCTCACCCACTGCAATCATACTTTACACTTTCAACACATCTAACGGCTTCATGAGTGTATGATGGTGGGAACCAGTGGTTCATTCATTTAATGTGTATTAGGACTGTATTTATATGTATACCCTTATTAACGGCATGGCAGGCCTTGTCGGGCTCGAGCAGAGCCGTCCACGGTGTTAGTTCTCTCTTTCTCTGCTAAATAACTACCTCTCAGGAGGGGCCCTATTCAATTAGATTTAACATCACACTGATTACCATTACCAAGCTGTTTAAACAGCACAGTTGCTGTCAACATATGAATGAAGTATTTAGGAGAGGTAGATAGCAAGAAACTGCTCTTCGTTCTCTTTTCCTAGTTTTAATGCTGAGATTATAGTGGAATAATACTTGGTTGTTAGGTGCTCGCTGGAGTCTATTTAGATTGTTAATGAAAATGTTAATCTACTGATATTCATTATTTCCCCCCTCTCCCATTCCCTCCACTAATTTAGAGTGTATTTGATTTGACAAGGGACAGTCTGTGTAACAGATCGATGGTATCCAAGCCAGAGAGCCAGAGACACACTATGGCTGAAAACAGCATTAGAGCAATTAAGGTCAGCATCGTCCCACTGTAGACTGGTCAAGAGAGATAACATCACTACAGCCCTTAAGAACCATGCAAGGCCCTCACACCCACCCGCACACACACACGCACACAC
Source organism: Thymallus thymallus (assembly GCA_023634145.1). NCBI lineage: Eukaryota > Metazoa > Chordata > Actinopteri > Salmoniformes > Salmonidae > Thymallus > Thymallus thymallus. Next base: position 9,445,465 of record CM042405.1, on the reverse strand, counting down.
ATATACACAAATCAACTCAACTCAAAACATTTTTATTTGTCATGTGTAGGGTTGCACATTTTGGGGTGGGAATTAACGGGAATATATGGGAATTAACGGAAATATATTCAAATTAATATTAATAACATTACATTTTTTTTGCATTGGATATATTTACCATATCATATGGAGACAGAAACATAAACCTTTTACCTTATCATAAGTAGACATAATTGCAAATGATTGCAAATTATTAAATCCTTCCAACAATATGTTGTTACGAATTGAACTTAAATTAAATGAGTTGACTCATCACATGGGATGATTTCACTGAACAACAAAAGAAAGGGAATATTGAATGATCCCCAATGATCCATCGCATCTCCCAAAAACGTTTTCAACATACATCTGTAAAATGATAGTCTAGAAACTAAAGCTTTGGTTGTCTTCCTCTGAGGCGTCCATGTCTTTTCCCTGGACCTCCTCAATGTCCACCCCTTGATCATCAGACTCTTCACTGTCACTTTCTGACCTTGTTGAGGATGGCTCGTTGTCAGGCTCAAAAAGCCTCAAATTTGCCCGGATTCCCACCAATTTTTCAACCCTTATACTGGCCAGCCTGTTACGTGCATTGGTGTGTGTGTTCCTAAACAAAGACCAGTTGCGCTCTGAGGTTGCTGATGTTGGGGGGATTTGGAGGATGATGGAGGCAACCGGGAAAAGAGCCTCAGATCCACAAAGTTCCTTCCACCAGGTGGCTGACGAGATATGTTGGCACGACTGCCATATTGCATCTCCATCCCAAAGCCCTTGCTTGGAAGTGTACTTCGTCAGACTGCCAAGAACCTTGCCCTCATCCAGGCCAAGGTGGTGAGACACGGTAGTGATGGCCTTGTTAATCTCTGCACTAGACAGGATGCTCTTGCCAGCATACTTGGGGTTCAACATGTACGCTGCGGTGTGTATGGACGTCAGGCAGAAGTCTTCACGCTTTTTGATGTATTTCAGAACTGCAGTTTCCTCTACTTGGAGCAACAGTGAAGTGGGCAGGGCTTCTCTTACATCTGCAAGCAGAGTCTGAACATCAGACAGGATGGCATTGTCTCCCCCAATCCATGCAATGGCTACTGCTATAGGTTTCAGGAGTTTCAGGCTACTTACCACTCTCTCCCAAAATACATCATCCAGGAGGATCCTCTTGATGGGGCTGTCCATATCGGCAGACTGTGATATGGCCATTTATTGGCAAGACTCCTTCCCCTCCAGGAGACTGTCAAACATGATGACAACACCACCCCAACGGGTGTTGCTGGGCAGCTTCAATGTGGTGCTCTTATTCTTCTCACTTTGCTTGGTGAGGTAGATTCTGTGGTCCAAGGTCATTGATGACTGCCTTCAGCTCATCTGCAATGTAGATACTGGTGTGTCTGTTGTCCCTTGTGTCTGTGCTCTTGTAGAATACTGGTTGAGGGGTGGAGATGATGTAGTTAATTATTCCTTGCCCACGAACATTCAACCACCCATCAGAGATGATTGCAATACAGTCTGCTTTCTGATTTGCTTGACCTTCACTTAATTTCTGTTGAACTCTATATCCAGCAAATGAGTAGATAAAGCATGTCTGGTTGGAGGGGTGTATGATGAGTGAAGAACATTCAGAAATGTCTTCCAATACACATTGCCTGTGAGCATCAGAGGTGAACCAGTTGCATACACATCTCGAGCAAGACATTCATCAGCATTTCTCTGATTACTTCCTCCATTGAGTCAAAAAAACTTCTGATTCCAGGAGGACCATGACCTGTTGCTATCGATAAGGTGTCTGTTTCATCATTTTCACCTCGAATAGAAGTAAATGGACTTTTGTCAGAGGTTGCTTGTTGTGAGCGCTGAGGGAACTTTATGCACTTGGCCAGATGGTTCAGCATCTTTGTTGCATTCTTCACATATGATTTGGCACAGTATTTTTCAAATGTACACAGCTTTTCCTACTACATTAGCTGCAGTGAAATGTCTCCACACATCAGATAGTGCCCGTGGCATTTTACTGTAAAGAACACAGTAACATTCAATGGTTTTTGCACTATTTTTTACATTGTAGAATAAAAGTGAAGACATCAAAACTATGACATAACACATATGGAATCATGTAGTAACCAAAATAGTGTTAAACAAATCAAAATATATTTTATATTTTAAGTTCTTCAAACGCCACAGCTTTGCACACTCTTGTCACTCTCAAACAGCTTCACCGGGAATGCTTTTCCATCAGTCTTGAAGGAGTTCCCACATATGCTGAGCACTTGTTGGCTTCTTTTCCTTTTCTGAGGTCCGACTCATCTCAAACCATCTAAATTTGGTTGAGGTTGGAAACAAAAATCTCAAATTTGGACTCCAGACCAAAGGACAAATTTCCACCGGTCTAATGTCCATTGCTCGTGTTTCTTGGCCCAAGAAAGTATCTTCTTATTGGTGTCCTTTAGTAGTGGTTTCTTTGCAGCAATTTGACCATGAAGGCCTGATTCACACAGTCTCCTCTGAACAGTTGATGTTGAGATGTGTCTGTTACTTGAACTCTGTGAAGCATTTATGACTAAAATGTAAATGTATTTCAAATATAAAATATATTTTGATTTGTTTAACACTTTTTTGGTTACTACATTATTCCATTTGTGTTATGTAAAATATGTAAAAAATAGTGCAAATAAAGAAAAACCCCTTGAATGAGTTATATTCCAAACTTTTGACCGGGGGTGTACATGAAGGCAGGGTAAAGTGACTTGGCATCAGGATATATAATAATAAGGTATTTGAGGTAGATATGTACATGAAGGCAGGGTAAAGTGACTAGGCATCAGGATATATATTAATAAGAGTAAAAAAAAGAACACAGTAGCAGCAGCAAATTATGAGTGTAAAAGTTTGTGTGAGAGTGTGTAATGTGTATGTACTGTATGCGTGTTTGTGTTGTGTCGGTATGCGTGTGTGTGTTCTGTTTGTGTGTGCGTATGTAGGATATGTGAATATATATGGGTTTTGTGTGGGAATGAATAATGTAATGAGTGTGAGTGAGTGTGTGTATATGGTATGTATATGGTGTGTGAAGTGCCTTTAGAAAGTATTCATACCCCTTGACTTATTCCACATTTTGTTGTGTTACAACCTGATTTCAAAATGGGTACAAAACAATTGTTCTCACTCATCTACACACAATAACCCATAATGACAAATTGAAAGCATGTTTTTAGAAATTTTAGCAAATCTATTGAAAATTAAATACAGAAATATCTAATTTACATAAGTATTCACACCCCTGAGTCAATACTTTGTAGAAGCACCTTTAGCAGGGATTACAGCCATGAGTCTTTCTGGGTAAGTCTCTAAGAGCTTTGCACACCTGGATCGTATATTATTTGCACATTATTCCTTTTAAAACTCTTCAAGCTCTGTCAAGTTGGTTGTTTATCATTGCTAGACAGACATTTTCAAGACTTGCCATAGATTTTCAAGCTGATTTGAGTCAAAACTGTAACTAGGCCACTCAGGAACATTCAATGTCGTCTTTGTAAGCAACTCTAGTGTATATTTGGCTTTGTGTTTTACGATATTGTCCTGCTGAAAGGTGAATTTGTCTGCCAGTGTCTTTTGAAAAGATGACTGAAACAGATTTTCCTCCAGGATTTTGCCTGTGCTTAGCTCTATTCCATTTATTGTTATCCTATGCCGATGACAAGCATACCTATAACATGATGCAGCCACCACCATGCTTGAAAATATGAAGAGTGGTACTCAGTCATGTATTGTGTTGGATTTGCCCCAAACATAACGCTTTGTATTCAGGACAAAACATTTCTTTGCCATTTTTTTTATGATTTTTTATTTGTGCCTTGTTGCAAACAGGATGCATGTTTAAAAAAATAATAATACATTTACAGGCTTCCTTATTTTCACTCTGTTGTTCAGGTTGGTATTGTGGAATAACTACAATGTTGTTGATCAATCCTCATTTGAATCACAGCCATTAGATAGATAGATAGATAGATAGATAGATAGATAGATAGATAGATAGATAGATAGATAGATAGATAGATAGATAGATAGATAGATAGATAGATAGATAGATAGATAGATAGATAGATAGATAGATAGATAGATAGATAGATAGATAGATAGATAGATAGATAGATAGATAGATAGATAGATAGATAGGTACTTTATTGATCCCCGAGGGGGAAATTTCTTCATTAAAAATATATATTTTTATTTAATTCTTATTTACAATGACAGCCTAGGAACAGTGGGTTAACTGCCTTGTTCAGGGGCAGAATGACAGATTTTTACATTGTCAGCTTGTCAGTTACGGGCCCAACACTCTAACCACTAGGCTACCTGCCACCCGAGCTGACAATCTCTTTAAATGTTACAAGAGAATACTTCAGGATTTTGGCAATGATGAATTCAGATGAATTCGTGGATATAATTTTTAGTGCAATGAGTGGAGATCTATGTGTATCTACTAACACACACACACACAAACACAGCCCTGGCATTGGTCACACTCCAGCTCCCCTCCCCTCCACACAGGGAAATGACACCGAAGATGACACCTTAAGTGTTCGGCTCTAACTGCACATCTCAGCTCACTGTTGGTGTTGTTAATTTAGCGGTAGCATTTTTCTAGCATATTCTCTAGTTAGCGTGGAGCTGTGGACACTCAGAGGAGGCAAGGGATGGAGAGGGCTTTTGTCAGGGGAGATACCGAACCTCGGAGCTGATCTCCAGACCAATTAGATCCATTAGAAAAGGGCCGGCTGAGGGGATGGACCCATACCGCCTGGAGGTGGTCAGGCCTGGGACAGACATGACCCCTCAGATGGCAGCCTAATGATGGTGATGTCCATGGCTATCACCCATCCCTGTCCATCTACCCCAGCCCACCCACAGACCAGACCAGACAGCTCCCAGGACAATCCTGGACCATCACAGACTCGTCTCCCAGCCCAGCTCAGCCATGGATATGACAGCCCTCCTCAGCTCCCCAGACAGTCCCAAATGGCACCCTATTCCCTTTATAATGCACTACTTTTGCCCTATGGCCCCTGGTCAAAAGTAGTGCCCTGCAAGAGGAATAGGATGCCATTTGGGAAGCAGTCCTAGGCTACAGTATGGACAGGCAAAGTTCAAAGCTTCAGCTAGTGATCGAGCGGACAGACATCATGCCTGGCCTAAGAGCTGTGGATGTGATGGCCACATGCTGGCCCGGTGATGGAGATGTCACTGATGTCAGCTGAGAGGCTAGCCCTGCCCTGACACCTCCCAGCTGAGCAGAGGAGAGGACATCAGCTCAGGGATAATAGCCCTGCTAATAATATGACGGCTGGCTTCCTCTCTTTCCAGCCGTGGCACAGTGTTGGCCAGCTGCTCTCTGTGTGGCCCAGCCGCCTGGCCCAGGCCTCAGTGTAGTTTGCTTGATTCCCAGAGACACGCCAGACTTTGGCCGGAGAGAGATCCAAGGCATTGGGGTAATCAGGCCAAGCACATGCCTGATGCTGCATTTAGGGCTACAGCCCAAAAGGGCAACGAGAAGGAACAGCCTGTGACTTCTTAGCGTCTTGAAAGTCTTGTCCATTAATTCATCAAGTCATCGTAGTGGTAATGTCTTGGACTGGCTTAGCATTTCATAGCATATGCTTATCAATTGGGAGCTGTGTACAGACCACAATATGAGTGGTTGTTGACGGCACTGGGTGGGGAGAAAGAGAGGAAAAGAAACAGACATTTAAAGATGTCCAACATTTTTCGCCTGTTTTTCACCTTACCCAATTATTGTCCCTTCGGTGATTACCGTACTGGCGTATTCCGTTCTACCTTTTCTTCGATCCGACATGTTTAATATTCAGGGTAATTCTCAATACAGCGTTTTGAAATGTTTCCCTTTGTTTTGCCATCTTAGTTGTACACCTCAGGGACTAGTGGTTGTGGTGTAGATGGAGGAGAGGGGAGAGGGGAGAGGGGAGAGGGGAAGGAGAGAGGGGAGAGGGGAGAGGGGAAGGAGAGAGAAGAGGGGAGTGGGGTGAGGGTAGGAGAGGGGAGAGGGGGGAGAGGGGAGAGTTAAGAGGAGAGAGGACAGGGGAGAGAGGAGAAGGAGAGTGGTGAGGGGAGAAGGAGAGGGGAGAGGGGAGAAGGAGAGGGGAGAGGGGAGAAGGAGAGAGGAGAGGGGAGAGGAGAGAGGGGAGAAGGCAGAGGGGAGAAGGCGAGAGGAGAGGGGACAGGGGAGAGGGGAGAGGGGAGAAGGAGAGTGGTGAGGGGAGAAGGAGAGGGGAGAGGGGAGAAGGAGAGGGGAGAGGGGAGAAGGAGAGGGGAGAAGGAGAGTAGTGAGGGGAGAGGGGAGGGGGGAGAGTTACTCTGCTTTTGGTTAACTTTATACTGAGAATAAAAATAACTCCAGAGAATACAAGGCTCTAATTCTGTACGGCTGTAAAGACATGATTAACCCAAAGCAACCCAGGCTAAGAAACACTGTGGGAGAGTCATTAACTACTGGATATGAGGTTACATTGGAGTATCTTCCACCAATAAAGTGGTGACCATGATGACACAACAGGTTTACTTCATCCTCATCAAATACTGATAAACCAATATAGAATACAGTACTGAAAAAACATCTCTCTCTCTCTCGCTCTCTCTCTCTAACACACACACACACACTTCTCCAATCCCACCAAGCCCATCAGCATCTTACCTGCAGGCTCAGAGGACGGTAGGTCTGTCATTTGAGGGCCCAAATACGAGATAATCTCAGTCATTCATATTCTGCTTCCTGAAACAAATGACCTGATAATTCACATCTGAAGTGAATTAACATCTGTTTCAATGGGGCTAATGTACAGCCATTCATCAATTTCACAGAATTATATTGCTGGCCGGAGGTGTGTGTGTGTGTATTATTAAATGACGGTAGATGAAGATTGATCAAAATCACACAGTCAATCACATTAGCTAGGTCTGGAAAACCTATGTTGATTTGGAGACATAAAGACACACATTGATGTCAATGTTAAACATGCTTGATCACAATACCTCATCCAGACTTGAATTCCACCTCCAAGGCTTTAATACATCAATTCATTTCCACCTCCAAGGCTTTAATACATCAATTCATTTTACCACCAGGGCTTAAATACATCAATGAACTTATGCAAACGCAAACTCTTCTTTTTTCTTCAATCGGAGGCATTTTCTTCCATATTTCATTGTTTGTTGAGCAAGGCAATCTCTTTTAAAGAACCTTTATACTTTATCTTGCACACAACTTAAACCAACTACTATTATTATTATTATTGTTATTATTATTTACATTTAATTTAGTTTATTTAGTAAACATTTTCTTAACTATATTTCTTGAACTGCATTGTTGGTTAAGGGCGGCATTGATTTGATTTGATTTATTATTTATTTCACTGTGGTGGTGGTGAGTAAACATGGGCTTCTAACATGACAGGTAGAGTACACTACAGGTAGAATACACTGCAGGTCTAGTACACTACAGGTAGAATACACTGCAGGTCTAGTACACTACAGGAAGAATACACTGCAGGTCTAGTACACTACAGGTAGAATACACTGCAGGTCTAGTACACTACAGGTAGAATACACTGCAGGTCTAGTACACTACAGGAAGAATACAATGCAGGTATAGTACACTACAGGTAGAATACACTGCAGGTCTAGTACACTGCAGGTCTAGTACACTGCAGGTCTAGTACACTACAGGTAGAGTACACTGCAGGTCTAGTACACTGCAGGGAGAATACACTGCATGTAGAATACACTGCATGTAGAATACACTGCAGGTCTAGTACACTGCATGTAGAATACACTGCATGTCTAGTACACTGCATGTAGAATACACTGCATGTCTAGTACACTGCAGGGAGAGTACATTGCATGTCTAGTACACTGCAGGTAGAATACACTGCAGGTCTAGTACACTGCAGGTAGAATACACTGCATGTCTAGTACACTGCAGGTAGAATACACTGCAGGTCTAGTAAACTGCAGGTAGAATACACTGCAGGTCTAGTACACTGCAGGTAGAATACATTGCATGTCTAGTACACTGCAGGTCTAGTACACTACAGGTAGAATACACTGCAGGTCTAGTACACTGCAGGTAGAATACACTGCAGG
>CM042405.1:9392296-9432296 GCA_023634145.1 Thymallus thymallus | reverse complement strand
TAGGTAAGGGGGATTGGATGGCCATGGCAAAACCTTGGTTCTGTGGTCAGGAAACCATTGTTGTGTTGATTTTAAGGTATGCTTTGTATCAAACCAACCTTTGGAGTTTGTTTCCAAAAAGCTCTATTTTCAACCGTTGAGCTATTTTCTAATAGCCATTTCCTGATTTGTGCAGCTCAACAACCTTTTGTCGCATCATTCTTAAATGGAAGAATTTTGGAACCACCAAACTGAGCAATCAGGGGAGAAGGGCCTTGGTCAGGGAGGTGACCAAAAACCCGATGGTCACTCTGACAGAGCTCCAGAGTTCCTCTGTGGAGATGGGAGAACCTTCCAGAAGAACAACCATATTTGCAGCACTCCACCAATCAGGCCTTTATGGTAGAGCGGCCAGACGGAAGCCACTCCTCAGTAAAAGGCACCTGACAGCCAGCTTGGAGTTTGCCAAAAGGCACCTAAAGACTCTCTGGTCTGATTAAACCAACATTGAATTATTTGGTCTGGATACCAAGCGTCACATCTGGGGGAAACCTGGCACCATCTAAGGAGAAGCATGGTGGTGGTAGCATCAAGCTACAAGCGCCTATGCTGTGGGGTTGGTTTTCAGCGGCAGTGGCTGGGAAACTAGTCAGGATCGAGGGAAAGATGAACAGTGCAAAGTACAGAGTGGTCCTTGATGAAAACCTGCTCCAGAGCACCCAGGACCTCAGACTGGGGCAAAGGTTCACCTTCCAAAAGGACAATGACCCTAAGCACACAGCTAAGAAAACGCAGGAGTGTCTCTGAATGTCCTTGCCAGAGCCCGGACTTGAGCCCGATAGAACACGCCGCCCTGCATGGTCACCTGTTAAGCAGCTCCCATTGTTTGTGCGTAAATTGTTGTTTTAGTAAGTTTTTCGTCAGTTTTTCGTCAGTTTTTTTGCAACAGTTTAACTATAATAGTTCAGGATTATGGAGTGCTACTGTTTTCCGAAGATTTAGCAGTCCTTTTTATCACTGAGGCACTTTTTATTTTTCTCAGCGACTAATGTACACACGAGTCCTCAATTATTTACAACCGAGCACAGCTCCTGGATTTAGCACACGGAGCGCTGCTGCACCCCAGGAAAAAGTTTGCTATTCCGGACGAGTTGAAAAGGCGACGGCATGGACGTAGTGCGAGATTGAAGTGTAAGGCAGAGCTGAGGAAGTACAAGCCAGCTATACTGTCTATCATTATGGGCAACGTGAGATCGCAGCATAACAAGATGGATGAGCTTCAGGGTCTATGGACAAAGAGACTACCGGGAAGCGAGCCTATTGTATTTTACTGAAACATGGCTGAATGTTAACATCCCCATAGAGAACGTCACTATCAGCGTTTTCTGGACCATCAGAACGGACAGGAATAGCGTTTCTTCCGGTAAGAGTAAGGGAGGGGGGCTGGCTTTATTAGTAAACAACAGATGGTGTAATCTGAGCCATATTACTCTTAAGGAACAGTTTTGTAGCCTGGACATTGAGCTGTTAGCCGTTAGCCTGAGACCCTACTATTTGCCGAGGGAATTCACGGTGGCCATTGTTGTTATTGTTTACATCCCGCCCTCCGCTGACGCAAACACAGCGTGTGATGTCATCCACTCTATTACCGCGAGGTTACAGACAGCGCATCCCAGTGCTTTCTTTGCCATTTCTGAGGATTTTAACCATGCATCTCTCTCTTCAATGCTGCCCAAGTTCAAAGAGTTCGTGAGGTGCCCAACCAGGAACAAAACAACTCTGGACTTTTTATATGCTAATGTGAAGGATGCATACAACTCCACTGCACTCCCTCCCCTCGGTAGATCAGATCACAACCTTGTCCACCTCACCCCCTCTACAGGCCTATGGCCCAAAAGCCATGTCCATATGGACAACAGGCTGGAATGGGCTGGTAACACCGGGGTTCTGTACAAAAAAGGCCAGAGCCGACTCTATTTTCTGAGGAGGCTCAGGTCCTTCAACGTGTGCAGTAAACTACTGCATACCTTCTACCAGTCTGTCTTTTATGCAGCGGTGTGCTGGGGCGCCAACATAAAAGCAGGTGATGCTTCTCGGGTAGATAAGCTGATCAGGAAGACTACTCTGTTCTGGGGATTAACCTTGACACTCTAGAGGAGTTGGCGGAGAGACGGATCCTGGCCAAACTGCTGGCCATCATGGACAACGTCACCCACCCTTTGCATGCCATGGTTATGACGCAGAGGAGCACCTTCAGTCACAGACTGATCCCACCACGATGTGCCAGAGAGTGCTAAAGGAGGTCCTTCCTGCCGGCGGCTTGAGAGGATCTGCAGAGAATAATTGGAGAAACTCCCCAAATACAGTCAAGGGGTCTGAATACTTTCGGAATACACTGTATATATGTATATATCGACTGCCAAAAGTTTGGAATATTACTCATTCAATGGTTTTTATTTATTTGCACAATTTTTTACATTGTAGAATAAAAGTGAAGACATCAACGCTATGAAATAACATATATGGAATCATGTAGTAACCAAAAAAGTGTTAAAAAACTATACAAAAAATATATTATATATTTGAGATTCTTCAAAGTAGCCACCCTTTGCCTTGATGACAGCTTTACACACTCATGCCATTCTCTCAACCATCTTCATGAGGACCGCCACAGTAATGGAAGACCCAGAAATACCTCTGCTGCAGAGGATAAGTTCATTATTTACCAGCCTCAGATTGCAGCCCAAATAAATGCTTCACAGAGTTCAAGTAACAGACACATCTCAACATCAACTGTTAAGAGGAGACTGTGTGAATCAGGCCTTAATGGTCGAATTGCTACAAAGGAACCACTACTAAAGGACACCAATAAGAAGAAGAGACTGCTTGGGCCAAGAAACATGAACAATGGAAGTTAGACATTAGGTCTGGAGTCCAAATTTGAATTTTTGGTTCCAACCTCAACCAAATTTAGATGGTTTGGGATGAGTCGGACCGCAGTGAAGGAAAAGCAGTCAACAAGTGCTGGTTGAGAGAATGCCAAGAGTGTGCAAAGCTGTCATCAAGGCAAAGGGTGGCTACTTTGAAGAATCTCAAATCTCAAATATATTTTGATTTGTTTAACATCTTTTTGGTTACTACATGATTCCATATGTGTTATGTCATAGTTTTGATGTCTTAACTTTTACAATGTAAATGTAAAAAATAGTGCAAATAAAGAAAAACCCTTGAATGAGTAATATTCCAAACTTTTGGCCCCCAGTGTATATATAATTAACAGATGGGCCAGCCTAGAATTATTATTTTTTTAATCCTACAAATGACTGCATTCTCTCCCCTTTGGTGTGAAAAGTAGATTCAAGAACACTTTTAAATAATTTGTTCAATTTGTTCCACAGCCAAAAAAAAGCGTCTTGGTAGAATTTCAGATTCATTAAAATGTAATTAATATGCATCATTATGTAAATGAGGTTGCAGTTAATGAGTTCTTAAAGGAAGCCTTCCTTAATTAGTTCACTTTTAATGGCATCATCATTTATCTGTTTTCTTTGAAGCAGAATGACGAGCGGTACTAGCTGTTCCCGAAAGTGCAAAAATGTTTTAATTATTCTTATTTCCTTCATTTATATATGATTAAGAATGCATTTAGAGTACTAAACAAATGAGAAAAATATATTTTCTTACTCACTTATTTCAATTTAAAAGTGACATCTCTGTAGATGGAAAGGTGCTTCAAAGTTAAATGAAGAAGATAATCTTCTCTCCTAAAACAATAGAGATCTCTCTCTATCACCTATACACTCATATAAAAGAAGGTGCTATCTAGAATCTAAAATGGTTCTTCGGCTGTCAACATAGGAGAACCCTTTGAAGAACCATTTTTGGTTCCAGGTAGAACCCTTTTCAAATCAAATCAAATGTTATTTGTCACATGTGCCGAAAAACAGCTGGTATAGACTTTAACTTTCCACAAAGGGTTTTACATGGAACCCAAAAGAGTTCTACCTGGAACCAAAAGAGTTTTTTTCTGGAACCAAATAGCTAATATGGTGATAACGATGTAAGCAGTTCTGATATTGTTTGGCTGGGAAAGGTATTTTTGCCTGGGCACATACAGCTGATGTGTTGTGCATTGAATTCCACAAACAAAGGGGAAAGGTGAGAGGAGGATAGTGCATAGATGCGAGAAGGAATTCAACGTAGCTGCTATGAAAGTGAACTGTGTTTATGTGTGATCAGGCGTGTATTCTTTTCGCCGATTCTGAAAAACATTTCTTAAACGGAAGAAAACGGAATGAAACAGGTATAAATATACCTGAATTTGTCCAATAGAAACTCTTGTTTGCAACTGTTGGACTAATGATTACACCCTAGATCAGCTAGATGCATGCACAAGTGTGCAAGGCGGTACTGAATGTGTCACTGTCTGTCCATGTGTCACTGTCATCTCACATTTTTCTCTCGACCTGTGTGCACCTACGTTGTAATCTTTCATTCATAGGCTAGGTTGTAGCAACCTCATGATGGGTATAGGGAAAATTTGAGTATTATGTGGTAGGCTAAACCTATCGATGTTACATTGAACTGGGTGAATGGAATATGAATGACAATCTCCCAATATGCTGTAATAGAAATAAGGCCATGCTCATGAAAAAATTAATTTGTCACTGACCGCCACTGGTCTAGATAGTGATACGTATATTCATCTGACTTAAAACCATATAACTTACGTATACTGTATGCTTGATGAAGAAGTATGTATAGAAGATGTTGGCTTTATTACTTTATTACTGTTTATTGATACTCTGTTATACATGGATGCTTTCTCTCATGGGAAATGAAAGTATTACAGATGTAACTTACATATGATAGTCAGACTTGGCATCATTACACATTTGTTTGTAGCAATGTGCTTTGGCTAATCATTTGAAATGTTCTTTCTCTCTACCACATCCAGCATTACCCCAGAATGGCACAGCAGTGGTACAGTGATGTGTAATATGTCTCATAAATCTCTCGAGCCTGATTGTAGTTGTTTTCAGGATGGTGGAGAGAATGTTGTTGTTTATATCATTCTGATTTATATTTTTTTATACGTGGAGTTAATGAACTCAACTTGGGAAGAACTTCACCCGTAGACTTCAACAGAAAGTAATGCTACATAGGAATTCTAATAAAGTTGCTAGTTACATTAATACTACACAGGTATAAGAGTATGTTCATGTTTTAATTTATTTAACCTTTATTTAAGTAGACAAGTCAGTTAACCCCGGCCCGGCCTCCCCTAACTCGGACGACGCTGGGCCAATTGTGCGCCGCCCTATGGGACTCCCGATCACGGCTGGTTGTGATACAGCCCTGAATCTAACCAGGGTCTGTAGTGACGCTCTAGCACTGAGATGCAGTGCCTTCGACCGCTTCGCCACTCGGGAGCCCAAGTAAAGTGTTACCCAAAGACCAAATGTATCTGCAATTTTAAACCTATTGTGACTATTGTCACACAAAACATTAAGAACACCTTCCTAATATTGAGTGATTTTAACAGGTGACATCAAGGGATCATAGCTTTCACCCGGATTCACCTGGTCAGTCAATGTCATGGAAAGAGTATACGAGTGTTCTTAATGTTTTGTACACTCAGTGAATAAACATGACAGTAGATTACCATCTGATTTTACCTATGTAAGGAATGTTCAACCATTTGAAAAGTTTGTTGAATTAAATCCAGAGATTTATTTTCATGTAGAAACATTTTGGGAGAACGATCTCTGATCTACCCAGTCTGTATCTTTGGGGTGGATAGTGTTTCTGCTGTTCTACATTTTGGGAGAACGATCTCTGTTCTACAGTTCTGTATCTTTGGGGGGATAGTGTTTCTGTTGTTCTACCTTGCTGAGGAAGTCCCTTATTACTAGAGAGGTGAGAGGCATCAGCGAGGCCTACAGTACGCTAGCGTTTCATGTCGTCGGAGCACACCTTCACTCTTCATTTATAACCACTGGCATTTGATCTGAAGGCGTTCAAACACACAGTCTGTCTTTGTGCCTCCAATAAGACACCATCTGTTGTTGCAGAGCGATCGTTCATTAAAATTAATTTCCTACTGCAGGAATGCGATTTTAATTGTATATCTCACCAGCCGAATTCCTGGGGACTGTGGGTAAAGTAATATGACTGTTGTTTGAGCTGGTAAAATGTTAAAGATTGAGATTGTTTATATGTCTATTTGGTTCATTTACACTATATGGGACTTTAAATGAGGGAGTGCTAATATGCCGAAACGTATAGGAACATTTAGTTTATCAACCTGCTCTTTTGTTTCAGGCTATAAAAGTCCAGTTATTTCCATTGAACATCCATTCAACTAGAATCACTGCACTACCATCATGTAACCAAATCTAAATTCTAATAACCAAAACAATTGTATGAATTATGTTATTGTATGTATCCAGTTATTTCCTCATGTGATGTATAGAGAGACAGAGGGCATGTGCTGGTGACACTGAGGACATTCAGTATGTAATTCAACCACCCACCGAATATTTCAGTCCATCAGTCCCTTGAAAGAGCTCCAGCTCTAATATATAAATAAGATTGCGTCTTGTTTCACCACGCCAACTTTGGTCTTTTGGTTTCGTCAACAAACTAAAAGAATACCTCAACTACCTATTGTCTGCGATGATTGAACACTACTTTGCAGTTAAATGCATTGTTTGTGAGACCCTGCAGCCACGGATTTAGTTTTGCTGGTTTTAATTGCCATCTGTGCCAGAGAGGAAAAAAATACCTGGAGAGAGAGTTAACCGATAGAATAATATTTTGTTTTCTGCAAATGGAAGAAGAGAAGGAATCCAATCTCCAGCTAGATGCATTAGCTCTGCACTGTTAGCTATTATGTTAAGTTTTAGGGTGTGCGGATGGAGTGTGGAGGTTTGACAAAGGCAGGAGGGGACATGATTGTTTATCCAGATGTTTGCATCACACCTTCCATTTGATGCATGCGTCCCTACTCTCGTACGTCAGTCTAGCATAGGAAGTGAGTATTGAGAGTTAAACAGTTAAACGGGGCCATGTTTCTTTCTGTTTTTCTGTGCAGTGTTTTTAGAACAGCAGTGGAGGCCAGGCTTCCTTTTGTTCTAAGTCTGATGAGGAAGGGAACCCTGCTAGGCTGCTATGAGCGCTCATCATCACCATGCGCAGCCACACAGCTCTGCCAAGCTGTCGACAGCACATTACTCACAGACTGGGGGGTGTGATTGACAGGATAAGTAGTAAAGAGTGCAGCTTTTGGTACAGAGAAATCTTTATCATCCTGTAAGGCAGATGTACCGCAGTGTTCTGCTAAGGACCTAAGGATGGAACATTGGGTCAGAGTAGAACACAGAATGGTGTGTGTTGTGGCATCAGCCTAGTAATACACAGATAGAGTCACTAATAACAACATTAGCCATGAAAAGTATCCTTTAGAATTACACTGTTGAGTTTGTTGTTTCATGGTCACCTTGGGTTGTGCTCATGAATCTTTGTAAATTGTGGCACGTAAGATAAGATACAATATTTCTTGTGCAAGTGCAGGCAGTCAATGTCAAAGGCGTTTTTTCAAGTTCTGCATCAACAAAGCAATTTGTTTCCCTTGAGTATAAGAATTTCTGGATTTCACAGTGGCAGGTGTTACGGCTGCCAGTCATTATATGAAAATCAGCAAAATCCTAACCATGCTGCTTATCCTCCCTACAAAATGGGACTGGATTCCTGATGCCTGATTTGACAACCTGGTCTCAGAGCATTTTGTATTATTCTGTATGTAAATCCGAGACACTCCATTAGCTAACTGGCTAACATTAGCTAGGCTAGGGTTTAGGATTAGGGGCTATGTTTAAGGTTAGGGTTAAATTTAGGATTTAAAAGGTTAAAGTTATGGTTAGGGAAAGGGTTAGCTAAAAGGGTTAACGTTAGGGTTATTAGGGGAAGGGTTAGCTAACATGCTTAGTAGTTCCAAAGTAGCTAAAAAGTATTAAGTTGTTGAAAAGTTACTAATTAGCTAAAATGCTAAAGTTGTCTGTGATCACATTAGAACTCACAACTTTTGGGTTGTTAGACTTTTGAGTTATACACATATTCATCCACCTCGACCAACCACCCTACTTTCGGTTTTTAGCTTAAGTAGCCATCTGTCTTATGTAACCGTACCAAACATAATATAGCACACTAATTTGAGTGTCCCGGATTTACATTTACTATGTTATATCAAGTCTATGAGACCAGGCAGGAGACAGGTTATCTTCTTGATTTGAGGAGGGCAGGCGGGAGGCACACTAACTTCCTGATTTGAGAAGGGCAAGAGGGAGGCATGTTAACTTCCTGATTTGAGGGAGGGCAGGCGGGAGGCAGGTTAACTTCTCTCCATCTTATTTGTGCTTTACTTTAAGAACTAATGTCAGACAGCATTCCTGATTCCAACAGTCTCCACAGACTTGTTTGATACAAGCATTTTGCATTAACAATTAACAATGCATGGCTATAACACCCTTGTGAATTGTGAGGTTGCCATAAATATATAAGGGATGCCTTGCAAAATTAAAGTTAATAGTATCGTGGGGAAGAAGTGCAAAAATGCACCGGTTGAGGAAAACAGTGAATCCATACTTCAGAGAATGCTTGAGTTATGCGCCGGTAGCAACCTGCACTCAGCTGTGAATGTGTGGTAAAAACAGAGCTTTGTGTTTTACATTCGTGCGAACATTTCTATCACTGTAGAAGAGAAGTGTGGAGTCAACTCAGTCCCTGGCAGAACAATGTGATGAAAAATGGAAATGGATGGATGATCGGTAGTGGAGAATTTATTGATTTATGGAAATGTAAGAACTTAATTAAGATCAGTGTCTGATGATATAGAAAATAACAAAATACAGAAAGCCGTTATTGTACGATTATTAGTCTTGTTTCACTTGAGACCAGCGTTCCTCTCAGAGGCAATACAATTGTCTGCTAACTGATGAAAATATTTCACAACATAAACATTTCATTTTTACAGTTTATTTATGGCAACCATTATGTTTTTTCTGCATAACTAGATATTGTGTAGTTTAGTTTTCAGATTAATTACTGTGAACACATACATATTGACATTGAAATAGATGTATATTTAAAATGTTAACATCTACAACCATATATATATATGTTATATATAATGGATGAACATTATAAATATGGCTGTCAAACAATAAAACATTTTTTTGTTAATCGCAGGATTTACTGTGATTAATCGCATTTAATTGCAAATTCCGGATTTGCTCAAACAGTTTTCTTATACAAAAAGCGTTACAAGAATTTTGAAGTCTTGATTTTGTGATGGTAATGGCAAGCACAGTTAGGTCAGTTGATAAAGCACACTTTTTTTAGCCTCAATGTCAACTTGTTTTGACATCGCAATTGTTGTTTTTAGCTGTATAGATTGTGTTTGGACGTTTTCAGTGTATTTTGAATGATTTCAGACAATGAGATTAATAAAAAAAATAGTGTAAAAAATATATCAGAAAGCTAACTCGAGTTAACTGATTAACTCTGACAGCCCTAATTATAACTATGTAGTCATACATGTAGCTTAAATGACAGAAATTAATTTGTGTATTGTAATATGCTACATTACAATGGTTCTAGAGTATGAAGCAGTTTCATGGCAGTTATGTACATGCCATAGAAGCTACATTGTATTTGAGATATGCAGTATGTTTAGATGTATTGAGAGCAGCATACAATTTTCACCATTAATTATGCACGCTTGTGTTGAGCTAACTGAGTCAATCAGCTACAGAAATAACATGAGGAGATAGAGATGAATCTAAAGTGATAGGGAGGTGTGTGTGTGTGTTTGTGTTTGTCAGTGCGTTTTCTCACATTGTAACAACTGACTGTCTATACATGCCCATTTTAGGAATATGTTTTGTTACTATGAAAATTATAGTTAATGATAATTCATGATAACAGTAAGTATTATTACTATTGTTATTATTAATATTTGTATTATTAATATTAAAGATAACTTTGGTAAGAATAATTTCATAATTTTGGACATTGAACCATATTTATCTATGATTCCCCGTCTCATTATGCACATATAAAAACTAATGGAATCAATCCTCGCAGAACACAAAGTAATTTATTTTAAGGAAAACCCACACTTGATAAATTATTTAAAGCAACTGGGATTACAATATGTTATCAAATCAGAGCAAACAAAGGCTTCTCTCTCTCTCTCTCTGTCTCTCTCTCTCTCTCGCTCTCTCTCTCTCTCTCTCTCTCTCTCTCTCTGCGCTGTAGACAGGAGAGGAGTTGTGTACCAGCCAGTCTTCAGAGCCGTGGTGGGTCTGATGCTAAATAAAGATACATTCACTGCAAACTGCTTATGATTCTCGAATAATTGGTAAGTTCCACGTCAACGTACATAAACAAGGTTATTTAAATACAGCCTTTGTTGGCCTTGTTTACAGGAATGTTAATTGGGGTATTGACACCCTCTGAGTGGACTCCTGTTCTCTTCCTTCGGCTTTTCTTATTTTCTCTCTCTTGCTTTTTTATTTTGCTTCTTTGATTCCCTACTTCTGAATGAACTTTCTTTCACGGTCTACTTTTCACTCCAGTCACAAACAGTGTTAGTTTACTGAAGTTACTTGCTGTTGCATGTGAACCCTCATCCAGTTTGCTGGAGTAATTTATTGTTCAATGATGAAATAAAAAAGATTGTTGAGAAATAATGATGAGAAAGTTTATTTGAACACAATTCGTTTAGATTGATGATTCTGATATACGATCATAATTCAATTGAATATAACTAATATGTGTAAAATTTGTACATTATTCAAAAAGCATCCATGATGAATGTGTGCACAAAACCTAAAGCAGCTGGTGCTTTCATATTTGTTTTGTTATGTGCGTTTAAGACGTTTTTAAATGTATCATTAATTCACTTAGAAAAAAATGTATCATAATAATACAAATAGTTGTTTGAATAATTGAACAAACAAGTAATTATAGTGAAAAGTTATTGCATTTTACATTTGGGATATTTTTTCCCCCTAACAATATATCAATTTCCAAACTAAAACTAAAACGTAGCCTCTACACAAAAAACGAACACATATAAGTAGATATAGGCTACAGGTTTTAATCATACCCTTTAAACGTTTCCACAAAACTTGCTAACATTACCACAAGATTAAGTACATGCACAACGGACCACTGACCTGCAGTGGTGTGTGGGGCGTGTATTCAATGTTGGGGAGTGTGTTTCTCTCTCCTCTCCTCTCCTCTCCTCTCCTCTCCTCTCCTCTCCTCTCCTCTCCTCTCCTCTCCTCTCCTCTCCTCTCCTCTCCTCTCCTCTCCTCTCCTCTCCTCTCCTCTCCTCCTCCCCCTCTCCAGCTGTAGCCTATATGATACTGCCATTGTGGGTTGGTAAACATGAAGGAAAGAGGAGGGGGCATAATGTCATCCTTCCTGTCATCACGCTTATCCCCAAACCATGCCACCCTTCGGCAGCAGCTACAGCACAGGTGGGCAAACCTCCGCACTGCCAGGGCATGGGAGTGGGTGGGCAGACAAGCGGGGCACACAGGGAACATGGGGCTCGGCAGGAAGCCAGACAGGAAGCAGAAAGCCGACAGAGGAAGCCGCAGTGTGAAGGGTGTAGCAGAGGAGTACGGTGTCGGCCATGTTGTGTCAGAGAGAGCTGTAGTCACTCAGACAGAGAGCGAGAGAGACGAGGGGAAATTACGCTCAGGCAGTCACACTCCTCACGGGACTACCACACACACAGATACAATGTCCCAGTTACACTAACCCCACAAACAGGAAGAAGT
Source organism: Thymallus thymallus (assembly GCA_023634145.1). Lineage (NCBI taxonomy): Eukaryota > Metazoa > Chordata > Actinopteri > Salmoniformes > Salmonidae > Thymallus > Thymallus thymallus. The sequence continues at coordinate 9,420,462 of CM042405.1, read as the reverse complement.
CATGCCACATCAGGGACAGATAGATCTCTCCCCTTTCCTTTCCTTTCCCTATCTATGGCTCCCCCCACCATTCTGCCATCAGAACGCACCACAACCCCTCTGGAAGCTCAACTTGTCACTTATGAAAGCCTCTCTCTCTGCTGAATTTGCTAACGTGAATAAAATTATGGCAAAACTTGTGGTTCACACAATGATTTTTTCATATTTTTCTTCCTCTGCTCTTTTATTTGTTTCAAGGGCAGCTGTCTCCTCTGTGGGTTTCTAGGCCCGAACAGAACCATGTATAGGCAGAGGAAGATTTTTCTCACACAGATATGCCTCAGCCCTATCGTATAAATACATAGGCCTCGGCTCAATCAAACCCACATTGCAGTAAGCAATGGGATTTACTGTATGTGGATTTTTCCATCTGTCCAACAACAATAAGAAATTATTTGCTCTCAAGCTAAACCTGATGTTTCAGCTAAATCTCAATTGGAAAAACTTGAATGAATATCAACAAAAGAGATTACTCTGACTTGCAGGTTCACCCTCAAACATTTGCTCTCACAAGCCAAGCTGTGTATCCATTTCATGTAACCATCGTGGTGAGCATCTCATACTGTCAGAATTCAAAATGGAGGTAGGCTTAAACACTGTTACTTCTGTGTACCTGGTCGTGTCACTGTGGTGATATGAATATGAATGAGGCTGGTGGGAGGAGCTATAGCAGTAAAGGATCATTTTAATGGCTGGAATGGAATACATTGGAATGGAGTCAAAAGTGGTTTTCATGTGTTTCATGTGTTTGATGCCATTCCTTTTATTCTATTCCGGCCATTACAATGAGGTCGTCCTCCTATAGCTCTTCCCACCAGCTAACTCTGGTTTCTATACACATTGTCTGTTGTCAGAGCAACGCTGATAAATTATCAAACCAACGTCAGGTGTCTCTGAGGGATCGTCACTCTACCACTCATTAAAATACAGCAGTGCCGTACATACGGCTGATCCTCCCTTCCCATTTCCCTGGCTGTCTTCCTTTATCCCCATTCCACCATCCATCTGTCGCTCCAAACATTTTTCATGTTTTCAGATATGTTTTCTCCCCCCTTCTCCCTCCCTCCTTCCTACGACAGTCTCAACAACAAGCAAGCAGAACCTCCCCTCTTTCTCCCCTTTGAAGGAAACGCAGAACGTTACAGCGTGTGCTTAACACATTTCTAATTAGGAGCTGTTGATGGGCTGGGAGACGTAGCTAGATTAGTCATTGTATAACTACTAGGGAGATCACATTCTCACAGGTACACCACGCATCATAACAGACTCCCACAAATTACCCAGACATCACTTTCCCTGTTGCTGTTCCTGTCCCTGTTGCTGTCCATGTCCCCATCCCTGTCCCTGTCCCCATCCCTGTCCATGTCTTCATCCCTGTCCATGTCTCCATCCCTGTCCATGTCCCCATCCCTGTCCCCATTCCCTGTCCATGTCCCTCTCCCTGTCCCATCCCTGTTCCTGCCCCCATTCCTGTCCATGTCCCCATCCCTGTCCCTGTCTCCGTCACTATCCCTGTCTCCATCCCCATACCCATCCCTGTCCCAGTCCCCATCCCTGTCCCTGTCCTTGTCCTTGTCCTTGTCCCTGTCCCTGTCCCCTCCCCATCCCTGTCTCTGTCCCGAATCCTTGTCCTTGTCCTTGTCCCTGTATCTGTCCCTATCACTGTCCCCGTCCTTGTCCTTGTCCCTGTCCCCATGCCTGTCTCTGTCTCCATCCCATCCCTGTGCCCATCCCTGTCTCCATCCCTGTCCCTGTCCTCATCCCGTCCCGCTCCCCATCCCTGTCCCCATCCTTGTCCCTGTCCCCGTTACTGTCCCTGCCCACATACCCACAAAAAATTAAGTAGCTCTTTATAATTCACAGACCGATTAGCATAGTTTTGCTGATTAGCATAAAAAAGCATGCTCTGGTTGGCTGCCCTGTAAAGAAAGAAGAGCAGAAACGAGATGAGGAGGAAGGAACGTCTAGTTTGGGTTTGTCTCTTCCTAGATTACAGTTTGACTAATGGCATTGTTGTTCAATAACCTTATTTTCCATACATGATGTCACCTCTTATCCTTCCTATGGCAGAGCTGAGGGAAAAGGAGGAACTTTAAAAATGCTGACAGCACAGTGTTGGTAAGAAGAAAAAAATCACATTCCAATATTCCCACCAGGTCTCAAATGGCACCCTATTCCCTATATAGTGCAATACTTTTGACCAGGGCCCATAGGCCTATTCCCTAATGTTATAAATGAAATAGGGGAAACAGTACCATTTGGTACACACCATGATTTCCCACCTTCCTACTCTTTCAGTATCTCATTAAAGAGTAGCTTTTGATCTTTAACCCTGCCATGTCCACCATGTGGTCAGTCTCTGCAGAGGAACGGACAGCCCTGTCTCACTCGCTCTCTCTCTAACAGACTGATTGCATAATGTGATCTCTAGCGAAGATCAAAGTGAACATGGAGGAGATGTTTGAAGTGTGTCTTAATTGCGATGGGAAAGTGTTGTAATTTCAAACTCTGCAGAAAATACATTAAATCGCTTCTTTCTACACCTCATCATCCAATGAAGAGCTAAATGCTGAGTGCCAGGAATGACACCGATTGTAGGATAGACTCTGAATAAATCCAGCTGTCAGAGTTATTTTCTTGTGATAAGTCATGTTTTTTTTGTTTAGTTTGTTTGTTTCAATATGTTTGTTTTTGTTGTTGATTTCTTTGATATATTTTCACCGTAAATTAATTATTTTGTTTTATTTAAGGCATTACAGTCGATAAACAAGGATTGTCATTTGATTATAACATAGGTTAAATGGAAAATTCTCGGCTAAGACTTTTTTATTTTTTATAACATAATATGATATAATATAATATTAAACTGGTTGCAGAGATGATAGCAGTATCACTGGTAGGGGTCGTAGTATAGTATAAATACTTTCTGTTATTAATGATTGATATCTAGGAGAAGATATTTTAGCACCTGCCCGTATTATAAAACGACAATCACGGATTATAATATGCTATATAATAAACCCCTTTCTTACAATTTAGAATTTACAGTATGCATCCATTTATTAATTTCACATTTTCAAAAGCAACCATGCTCAAACAACAAATATGAAAGCCGCCTCCCCCCGTCAACACTACATCTCATTTGCATATTAACAGACATACTGTGTTGTTGTTTCTCTCTCTCTTGTCTGCGTTCAAACCTGAGAGAGTATTACATACAAATGAGAATCACTCTCAGCACTGTCCAAACTGACACACAATCTAAATTGATTGGCATATTCTATTTATTACCATGCAACCGGCTCTTTGGCGTTATTTGCTTTCAGATTATCCAATAAGAAATGAGCAGCAGCACTGAGGCCCATGTTACAGTGATGTCACTGATGTAGATTGAATACCCACAATGCTGTTTACCAATGCCGACTTGACCGGGGGTAGAAAAGATCGACTAGATGGGAAAAGGAAACAATTTGAGAGAAGGTGGAATTTCTTTTTTTTTTTACCTCCAGGTTTTCTCTGGTTGTCAACTAATTTGGTTGATGTGAGTGTGAGATGGTGAGAGATGTTGGGGGATAGTGGTCACGGTAATAACATTACAGAGCTCCCTGGTCCCTCTAGGTAAGATACCACTGGACTGTAGCCTCGCAGGCCACCACTACAACAGTACCCTCTTCCTCGGAGAACAGGAGGTAGGATTACATGTGATAAATGTAAAAAAATTTTACCCTTTATTTAACTAGGCAAGTCAGTCAATAACAAATTCTTATTTACATTGACGGCCTACTCCTGCCTCCCCTAACCCGGACGACGCTGGGCCAATTGTGTGCTGCCCTATGGGACTCCCAATCGCGGCCGGTTGTGATACAGCCCAGGATCGAACCAGGGTCTTTAGTGGCGCCTCTAGCTCTGAGATGCAGTGCAGTAGACCGCTGCGCCACTCGGGAGCCATAAATATACTGTTATTTTGGGTGGGTTGGTTTTTTTGTTCCGAAAGGAATAGGTTATAGCATATTTTTTGCTAAATATAGGCTGAATGTAAATATGAAACAAATTATTTTTCATTTTCTCTGACAGGTGTTAACATACACCTTGTAGGTGGTTCTCCAAAGTCCTCCATCTAACACCTGTACTTTTTTGGCACCACATCCTAGTTTAGAAACCTCAAGAAGAAGAAGAAGAAGAAGAAGAAGAAGAAGAAGAAGAAGAAGAGCAGTAAAATCAGAAAGAGATCAACAACATTTAGCTGAGGCTCCTTCTCTCTTGCATTCTGATCAACGTCTGGAAGCTCTAATTTATGAAATGTAATTCTGCCCTCCACTGGTACTAAAAAGGTGCACACACTCAGGAGCACACATACATATCTCCTGCTCTAGCAGTCTTGTCATGGAGGAAAATTGTGTATTTTTTCAGTACTGCTAAATAAGAAGATTTCAATGACAAAGAAAGCAACTTTTGGTGTGGGTAGGTTAAAGTAAAATTATGTTTTGTTGTTGTTTATTGTATATAGAACACTTTGGGTCCGACATTAGAGTTTAAGTATAACCTGGACCTCCGTCAAAATGCACATCAGCAAATAGAAATCATTGACACGTGATAGAATGCTACATCTTAGCTGTTCCCATTAGATAACCTGCCACATTTAGCCCTATGCTAACCTGCGCAGCTGGCTGTGATTATATCAGGTAACATATTCTGTATCAGCCAATTAAAATTGTCGACTCAGGACCACGTGCACACATCTGTCAGGTCCGGACTGCGGGGAAGCCAACAGGCATCTCTATGTTTGTCTGGTGGCTAAGGTCAGGGCCTGACAGAGGAGAGAGTTCTGGGGAACTCTGTGTTTGGGTTTTGTTGGTCCCCAATTAGAGGCAGCTGCCCTGCGTTGTCTCTAATTGGGGACCCCATTTAAGTTGAGTAGTTTCCCCACCTGTGTGTGGATATTTGTTTGTGTGTCCGTGCGGCACAGTTCGTGGTTGCGGTCTCATCTTCGTTGTTGTTTTGGTACTACAATAAAGGAATTTCTACACATTACTGCTCAGCGCCTCGTGTCCATGACAACATCTCGTAATCTAGCAGTCTTGCCGTGGAGGAAAATACAGTGTACTTTTCAGAGCTACTAAATGAGAAGATTTTTAAAAAATGGATGAGTTAAACGCAAAATAACTGTAATTTACTGAGTTTAACTTTTTGTCATTGTTATTGTTTGGATATCCTATTTAGAACACATTATAACACGTTAAACTGCAAAAGACTAGAAAAATGCATGTACTGTACTGTACATCCACGGTATGTTTTGAAAATATAATTGTATATTACAGCACGTAAGTGGGGTTTATACATACATCAGCTAAAATGTGTAACTTTTGCCTTATTTATATCTAAAATTGGTGTTTGCTAAATAAATGCATCTTAGTTTAAACAATTCTGTGTTCTTTGTTTTGAGTTTCGTTCTTGACATTATGTTACAGTATGTCCGGTGCGGAAAAAATGTTTTGTACACATAAACAAACAATCTGACTGCATACAAATAAACAACACACAAGGTCGTATGACATAAACATCCGTTTTCATCCTTGGTGTGTGTGTGCATGTCTGTGTCTGTCTGTCTCTGTGTGTCTTTTGCTACACTATGTGTGTCCCACCTCACTTGTCTCCTGTTTGAAAGCCTGACCTGGCGTTGTGGGAGAGAGGGAAGGAGCAGCGTGGAACTCTGGGGGCTATGACATCGCTGCTCCCCTGAGGCGTCACCGGAGCCCCTGTCACCCCAGGTGTTGCCAGGGGCGATGGGCCTACTCTTCAGAGAGGAGGGACTCAGTACAAACAGCCAGTACCCCCCCCACCAAAAAAAAAATAATAAAAGCCCACCACCCATACACTCCCTTTAAGTACCTTCAAATAAGTGCTCCTCGTTAAAACTCTGCTCCTAGTCCTTCTGTCTCAAAGGGCCCTACAGAGAATGGGTTCTGATTGGCATGCGTCTGTCTGAGGATTTAGATTGAAAAACTAATAATAATAAGAAAGGAAAAAGTTCCATGGGGTGAGGTAATACATACAACAATATGTACCACTTCCCTAGCTCAGCGTTGTCCTACGTTTCTGAGGGGAAGCAAACTAAAGAAGTTACATCAATTGCATTCGCTCAAAACATATAGATGATCTTAATGAAACAGCCCCCCCATCCCCCCTTCCAAACCAGCTCAAAGCGTTTGTCATTTTTAATCTAACGCTCCTGCTGTGAGGGCTGGGCTAGCCACAGCGCTAGCTACAATCACAGACATCTGGAGAGAGAGAGAGATGCTCAAAATACTCTGCTCACACCTACTGTGATGGTCCGGGCCGAAACCACACGAAAATAACACTAGACACTATGGAACATCCTGGAATATACAAGGTCTGAGGTCATCTGCCTTTGGCCTAAAGAGCAGGAACTCAGACTTCATCAAATAAGTTGGAAATACAGACATTGTCATGCTACAAGAAACATGGTATAAAGGTGACGGACCCACTGAATGCCCTCTAGGTTACAGAGAGCTGGTAGTCCCATCCACCAAACTACCAGGTGTGAAACAGGGAAGAGACTCAGGGGGTATGCTAATTTGTTATAGGGCAGACCTAACCCACTCTATTAAATTAGTAAAAACATGAACATTTTACATCTGGCTGGAAATTAATAAGGACATTATCTCAACAGAGAAAATGTGTGCTACCTATATCCCCCCAATAGAATCCCCATACTTTAACGATGACAGCTTCTCCATCCTTGAGGGGGAGATCAACCATTTCCAGGCCCAGGGACATGTACTAGTCTGTGGCGACCTAAATGCCAGAACCAGACAAGAACCTGACACCCTCAGTACACATTGGGACAAACACCTACCTGGAGGTGACAGCATTCCCTCCCACATATGTCCCCCTAGACACAACTACGACAACATAACCAACAAAAACGGGTCACAACTCCTGCATCTCTGTCGCATGCTGGGTATGTACATAGTCAATGGTAGGCTTCGAGGGGACTCCTACAGTAGGTACACATATACAGTGGGGAGAACAAGTATTTGATACACTGCCGATTTTGCAGGTTTTCCCACTTACAAAGCATGTAGAAGTCTGTAATTTTTTTATCATAGGTACTCTTCAACTGTGAGTGACGGAATCTAAAACAAAAATCCAGAAAATCACATTGTATGATTTTTAAGTAATTCATTTGCATTTTATTGCATGACATAAGTATTTGATACATCAGAAAAGCAGAACTTAATATTTGGTACAGAAAACTTTGTTTGCAATTACAGAGATCATACGTTTCCCGTAGTTCTTGACCAGGTTTGCACACACTGCAGCAGGGATTTTGGCCCACTACTCCATACAGACCTTCTCCAGATCCTTCAGGTTTCGGGGCTGTCGCTGGGCAATACGGACTTTCAGCTCCCTCCAAAGATTTTCTATTGGGTTCAGGTCTGGAGACTGGCTAGGCCACTCCAGGACCTTGAGATGCTTCTTACGGAGCCACTCCTTAGTTGCCCTGGCTGTGTGTTTCGGGTCGTTGTCATGCTGGAAGACCCAGCCACGACCCATCTTCAATGCTCTTACTGAGGGAAGGAGGTTGTTGGCCAAGATCTCGCGATACATGGCCCCATCCATCCTCCCCTCAATACGGTGCAGAAAAGCATCCCCAAAGAATGATGTTTTCACCTCCATGCTTCACTGTTGGGATGGTGTTCTTGGGGTTGTACTCATCCTTCTTCTTCCCCCAAACACGGCGAGTGGAGTTTAGACCAAAAAGCTCTATTTTTGTCTCATCAGACCACATGACCTTCTCCCATTCCTCCTCTGGATCATCCAGATGGTCATTGGCAAACTTCAGACGGGCCTGGACATGCGCTGGCTTGAGCAGGGGGACTTTGCGTGCGCTGCAGGATTTTAATCCATGACGGCGTAGTGTGTTACTAATGGTTTTCTTTGAGACTGTGGTCCCAGCTCTCTTCAGATCATTGACCAGGTCCTGCCGTGCAGTTCTGGGCTGATCCCTCACCTTCCTCATGATCATTGATGCCCCACGAGGTGAGATCTTGCATAGTGCCCCAGACCGAGGGAGATTGACCGTCATCTTGAACTTCTTCCATTTTCTAATAATTGCGCCAACAGTTGTTGCCTTCTCACCAAGCTGCTTGCCTATTGTCCTGTAGCCCATCCCAGCCTTGTGCAGGTCTACAATTTTATCCCTGATGTCCTTACACAGCTCTCTGGTCTTGGCCATTGTGGAGACGTTGGGGTCTGTTTGATTGAGTGTGTGGACAGGTGTCTTTTATACAGGTAACGAGTTCAAACAGGTGCAGTTAATACAGGTAATGAGTGGAGAACAGGAGGGCTTCTTAAAGAAAAACTAACAGGTCTGTGAGAGCCGGAATTCTTACTGGTTGGTAGGTAATCAAATACTTATGTCATGCAATAAAATGCAAATTAATTATTTAAAAATCATACAATGTGATTTTCTGGATTTTTGTTTTAGATTCCGTCTCTCACAGTTGAAGTGTACCTATGATAAAAAATTACAGACCTCTACATGCTTTGTAAGTAGGAAAACCTGCAAAATCGGCAGTGTATCAAATACTTGTTCTCCCCACTGTAGCTCATGTCTTGGCAGTAGTACTGTAGACTACTTTATCACTGACCTCAACCCAGAGTCTCTTAGGGCGTTCACAGTCAGTCCACTGACACCCCTATCAGATCACAGCAAAATCACACTCTACTTGAACAGAGCTATGCTCAACCATGAGGCATCAAAGCCAAAGGAACTTAATAATATTAAGAAATGTCATAGATGGAAGGAAAGGAACAATAAGGCAAAAAAACAATTAGGCAACAACAAATTAATTCCCTCTAGACAATTTCCTGGGCAAAATGTTTCACTGTAATAGTGAAGGTGTTGACCCAACTGCGCACCAATAGTCCCGTAAGGACAACCAATTTATAAAAATGGAGACAAATATGATCCCAACAATTATCGTGGCATTTGTGTCAACAGCAACTTGGGCAAACTTTATGGTGCAAAATATGTTGCATCATGCCACACCCATCTGGAATCAAGGACTTATTACACCAATTTATAAAAATGGAGACAAATATGATCCCAACAATTATCGTGGCATTTGTGTCAACAGCAACTTGGGCAAACTTTTCTGTGCCATCATAAACAGCAGATTACTGAACTATCTTAACGAACACAATGTCCTGAACAAAAGCCAAATTGGATTCCTACCAAACAATCAAACATCAGACCGTATTTACACCCTTCACACCCTCATTGACAAACATGTGAATCAAAATAAAACAAAAATGTTCTCCTGTTTTGTAGATTTCCAGAAGGCATTTGATTCAATTTGGCATGAAGGAATACTACTAAAATTAATTGAAAGTGGTGTCAGTGGACTAACATATGATATAATTAAATCAATGTATAAAAATAACAAGTGCGCAGTCAAAATCAGAGAAAAACAAACTATTTTACCCAGAGACGTGGAGTTAAACAAGGAAACAACTTAAGCTCAAGCCTGTTTAACATCTATATTAATGAACTGACCAAAATGCTTGAACAATCAATAGCCCCTGGACTGACCCTTAAAGATAAAAAAATAAGATGTCTCCTATATGCAGATGATCTGGTACTACTATCACCAACAAAAGAAGGCCTACAACAACATCTAGATGTCCTACATCAATTCTGCCAGAACTGGGCGCAGTAAATCTAGAAAAAAACAAAATTATGATATTCCAAAAAAGATCCAGATGCCAAGAAAACAAATATACCTTCCTATTAGGCTCCACACACCTAGAACACACCTACACCTACACATATTTAGGACTAAAAATAAGCTCCACCGGAAATGTCAACTTGGCTGTGAATGAACTGAGAGACAAGGCAAGAAGAGCTTTTTATGCAATTAAAAGAAACATCAAATTAGACATACCAATTAGGAACTGGCTCAAAATATTCAAATTAATAATTTAACCAATTGCATTATATGGCAGTGAAGTGTGGGGCCCACTTACCAAACAAGAATTTGAAAAATGGGACAAACATCCAATTGAAACCCTGCATGCGGAACTTTGTAAGAATATCCTCAGAGTCCAGAGAAAAACTACAAACAACGCATGCAGGGCATAATTAGGCCAATTTACCCTTTCAATTAATATTCAAAAACGAGCCACCACATTTTATAACCATTTAAAAATAAGCGACCCCAACTCTTACCACCACAAAGCCCTCCAATACCAAGAGGTGACCATAGAAAAGAGACCCCTTAGTCAGCTGATCCTGAGACTAAACTCACAAACCAACAATAACCCAACAAAGCCTCAGGACAGCACTCAGAAAATCTGGCCCAACCAAATTTTCAAAAAACCAAAAGAAAATTACATGACCTATTGGAAAGACACCACAAAAAATCAAAGTAAACTTCAATGCTATTTGGCACTAAACAGACAGTACACAGTGGCAAACTATCTGACCACTGTGACTGATAGAACACTGAGGAAAACGTTGACTATGTACAGACTCAGCGAGCACAGCCTGGCTATAGAGACGCAGACAGATCTGGCAACCCAGAGATGCCAGGTTGTGTTTACTCAAAACGCAATAGAAACGGAAACACACTTTCTCCTAAAATGTGATAATTATGCAGACATACGGGCAACTTTCTTTCCCAAAATTAAAAATAGAAATAAAGAATTTGAAACAGGGACAGACAATGAAAAATTACAATGCCTATTGGGTGAAAAGGTCCATTGTGCCATTTATGGTGCAAAATATGTTGCATCATGCCACACCCGTAGGGACAACCAGTTGACCCAACTGCAACCAATAGTCCCGTAAGGACAACCAGTTGACCCAACTACAACCAATAATCTCCCAACAAACTTACACACACAAAACACACATATACAACATACAATTATTTTGAATATGTTTGGTTGTGTATGTGATAATATGTAATGGATCTATATTTTTGATGTTGTTGTTAATAATAGTATGAACCTTCTTTTATTTTTATTGTTACATTGTAAAGTGCTTTGGCAGTATTGTTAAGTTGTAACTTTCATGCCAATAAAGCCGAATTTGAATTTGAATTTGAGAGAGAGAGAGAGAGAGAGGGAATGAAAAATATGATTTACCCAATCAATTGTTTTTTGTCTGTTTCTCTCTCTCTCTCTCTCTCTCTCTCTCTCTCTCTGTCTCTGTCTCTGTCTCTCTCTCTCTCTCTCTCTCTCTCTCTCTCTCTCTCTCTCTCTCTCTCTCAAACTTGGGGTACAGTATAATGTATTTTCAGAGCAAAACCATGTATTTCCTTCATCCTATTTAGTGTCTACCCCCTCTCTCCTAACGAAACAAAACAAAATACAACTAATAAAACACTATAAATATGAAGAAACCCTGAGTAGTGAATGAATACATCATAGATGATCCTGTTCTCATTCTAGCCAGAATAATATGTCCTCCAGAAAGGTGAGGAGGTCAAGACAGATAGACAAATATATGCCACAGTAGCGGAAGTCTGGTGCATGGGCACATTTCAAAATCCATGCAAATGTATAAAGCGGTGAAGTCTAAGAGCTTCTGCAAAGGCAAGCACTCCCAGCAGCCCCACTCACTCCCTCTATCCCTCTCTCCCTGTTATCTTTTGTTTGTTCGGAATATATAGACGGTCACTATCAGAAGCCAAAGAGAGATGAAGACTGGAAAGGAGAGGAAGGAGAGGAAAAGAAAGGAATAAGTGAGAAAAAAAAGCTAAAAGCGTTTCAAGCTATTGTTGAAACAATCCAATTACATTGCCTGTCAAACTCAGCTTCACAGGTTAGAGCTCCTAATTGCCTGACAAAAATTGACACTTCAGTCATAACACTGTAATATAATAGAAGGCCAAATTAAATTTGATCGAGGGGCAGAAAACGACGCTATCACTCAGTGGCGCGGAAAAGAGGAGATCAACTAGCATGATATAATGGATCAAAAATGGAAATGATTCATTAATCGCATTGGGTTTTCCAATAATGGAAATGACACAGTTCAGACGTCTTCGTAAAAACACTATTAATTAAAGGGATGATAGATCTAACAAGGCATGGAGCCCGGGGAAGTCTCTTTCTTCCTCTCTCTCTCTCTCTCTCTCTCTCTCTCTCTCTCTCTCTCTCTCTCTCTCTCTCTCTTTCTTCCTCTCTCTCTCTCTCTCTCTCTCTCTCTCTCTCTCTCTCTCTCTCTCTCTCTCTCTCTCTCTCTCTCTCTCTCTCTCTCTCTCTCTTTCTCTCGGCCTCTCACTTTCTCTAACCCTCTTTATCTTTCTCTTTCCCCTCTTTGTCTCGTTTCAGCTCTCTACCTGGGCCTCTCTCTCTCTCTCTCTGTCTCTCTCTCTCTCTCTCTCTCTCTCTCTCTTTCTTCCCCGCTCTCTGTTTAGGTAAAGGACTGACGTAGATTGACGTTTATTGTCATGTATCTTGCCCTCGAGGCAGAACTGAGTGAGATCCGCTTGACGGGACAGCTGCAAAGTCACAATTGTCTATATTGTAAAAAATATAGAAAACAAAAATGTGCTTTTTGGTCTTAATTTAAGGTTAGGGTTTGGCATTAGGGTTAGGTTTAAAATCAGAATGTATGACTTTGTGGCTGTGCCAGTTAGTGACCACTATGCAGATCTGAAACCACAACAAGATTTGTGATGAAAAAGGCTAACCTGTGTTAAGGATGGGGAGTCAGTCAGGACGAGTTCAGACCCGGTCAGGACAGACCAGGCTCTCTGGCAGTGGCACCACACAGCTCTGAGCCTCTGGGCAAATTCTCCGCCACCAATCCAAACAGCCTGTACAATGCCCCTATGATTTGCTGAGCACCACATTCCTTTCCTCCCGTGACCCCTGGGTGACCCTGGATTCCGGCTCTGATCTGGTCACTCACCGGTAAATGATCCCAGGAGGCGGGATCAGACCGGCCGTGGTGCGGCAAGCGTGGCATCCCTCCCCTCCCCTATAAAGATGACCAGGAGTAAATCAGGAAACTGTTTCTATCCCTCCCCTCTCCTATCCTTTAATTGGGTCAAAGCCTTCATCCTCTCCTTATTGATGTGCAAATGAACAGACGCCACGCGTCACTCTCAGACATGTTACAGGACACCTCGGGTCCTTGGTGGAAAGTCTTCAGTGTGTGACCTGTAACTGGATGATTTGGGCGTCTGTGTGATATGAATGATCATGGGGGAAGGGGGTGAGAAGGGTGAGGAAGAGAGAAGGGAGAAAGGGACTGTAAAAAGGTGTTTGGTTCAGAGCCCAGTCAGACAACCTTCCTGTCTGTCTCAACTTCTGGGATAATTCTTCAGATGAAAGCCTGCAGCCATTAATTAACCATGTCTCCTACTGGAAATATGAAAGTAATGCATTGTGAAACTGATCTGTGTGTAATATGTAATCATACATGTACATGTTAGGGTGGCTACCTTGGAGATATGGAAATGCTGATCCTGACCCATTCTCTCCAGTATAATATGAAAAGGAAAATGGATGGGCGATCTGGTGTGATCTTAATGTTCAAACTAAACACTGCCACTGTAGCTAAGTGTATTACTGAGTGTCCTACTGTAAATAAGCATGGGAAGAAATTAGAGATTACTTGGTTCCAAGGTATATTTACTGTGTCTATATTAATTTAGGTTTCTTGTGCATATTGCAGCTCTATAAAACGCTTGTTGAGAAGAATTATCCAAAGTGCATATGGTAGCTACGTTGTATTTGCTATGTAAATACCATTTTAATTTTATTTCACCTTTATTTAACCAGGTAGGTCAGTTGAGAACAAGTTCTCATTTGCAACTGCGACCTGGCCAAGACAAAGCAAGGCAGTGAGACAAAAAACAACAACATAGAGTTACACATGGGAAATAAACAAACGTACAGTCAATAACACAATATCTATATACAGAGTGCAAATGTAGTGCAAAATGCAGTAAGGTTAGGAAGACAATAAATAGGCCATAGTGGCGAAATAAATGACAGATTAGCATAATCATTGGAATGATGGAACGTGCAAATGATGATGTGCAAATAGAGATACTGGAGTGCAAAATTGAGCGGAAGTTAAAAAAATATATATATATGGGGATGAGGTAGTAGGATGGGCTATTTACAGAAGGGCTATATACAGGTGCAGTGATCGATAATCAGCTTTGACAGCTGATGCTTAAAGTTAGTAAGGGAGATAGGAACCTCTAGCTTCAAGTCATTGGAACAAATTTCTACCATATGGTAGTTTCTAACATATGGTAGCTACGTTGTATTTGCTATGTAATTACCATAAGGTAGCTAAATTGTATTTGCTATGTAATTACCATATGGTATCTACATTGTATTTGCTATGTAATTACCATGTGGTAGCTATATTATATTTGCTATGTAATTACCATATGGTAGCTATGTTGTATTTGCTATGTAATTACCATATGGTAGCTACGTTCTATTTGCTATGTAATTACCAAATAGTAGCTACGTTCTATTTGCTATGTAATTACCATGTGGTAGCTATGTTGTATTTGCTATGTAATTACCATATGGTAGCAACGTTGTATTTGCTATGTAATTACTATATGCTAGCTACATTGTATTTGCTATATAATTACCATATGGTAGCTACATTGTATTTGCTATGTAATTACCATGTGGTAGCTACGTTCTATTTGCTATGTAATTACCATGTGGTAGCTATGTTGTATTTGCTATGTAATTACCACATGGTAGCAACATTGTATTTGCTATGTAATTACTATATGCTAGCTACATTGTATTTGCTATGTAATTACTATATCCTAGCTACATTGTATTTGCTATATAGTTACCATATGGAGCTACATTGCATTTGCTATGTAATTACCATGTGGTAGCTACATTGTATTTGCTATGTAATTACCATGTAAATGCACAGTTTTAGTAACATAACATAAAAGTGAAAACGTTTCCTCAAAGATATCTTCTTAGCATGATTCTTCTTAGTATGATTCTTGTTCATATATTTGTGGTCTATCATCCCTGCATCTGGCCATGATTGTCCCCAAAGACAACAGAGTGCAGCGAATGGGGGGACCCAGTCCCTCAGTACCCCAGAGTGCAGCGAATGGGGGGACCCAGTCCCTCAGTACCCCAGAGTGCAGCGAATGGGGGGACCCAGTCCCTCAGTACCCCAGAGTGCAGCGAATGGGGGGACCCAGTCCCTCAGTACCCCAGAGTGCAGCGAATGGGGGGACCCAGTCCCTCAGTACCCCAGAGTGCAGCGAATGGGGGGACCAGTCCCTCAGTACCCCAGAGTGCAGCGAATGGGGGGACCCAGTCCCTCAGTACCCCAGAGCGACGGATCATTGAAAGTTAGCGGTGGCCTATAGTCTTATAATTGGGTATCGATGGCCAATGATTCCCTCCATTTCATCTCTTTTCGCATGGTCGAGCCTCTGGAGCTCCCAGACAACCTAATCAGAACCCCCGCTGGGCAGGTGGGGCCACGGAATGAGAGGAGAGAGGGAAGAGAGGGAAGAGAGGGAAGAGAGGATGAGAAGAAAAAAAGGGGATTGAGGGATCATCGGCCCCTGACTCCTACCTATCCTGTCTCAATTGGACAAACTTCCCAGGACAACAAAAGAGAGACTAGTGTACATCTGAACTGCAGTATGAGCTGCTGAAATCAGTTCAAGCTGACTTAACTTTTTCTGAAAAACACAACATCCATGTCCTCAACTCAGAAATCACTGAAATATGTGTCCATATCCCACAGTAGTACATTGGATGCGAATTCAGGTCTGCCCTTAAGCCCAGGTCACAGTTCACCAGTTGTAAAATAGAATACCTTCCTCACCACACAGTCCACAATACCTTAGGCCTGTTAGGACAGTTATCCAGTTAGCCACTTCATAGTTTAGCTCAGAACTCTGGTCATACAGCAGCCAGTTGGACAGGTGAGTCTGGACAAGCCATCATGGGTCAACCCCAAATCCTTTCCGCCACTTCAACATCTATTTTTTTAGCCTTAGTTACAACTGAATAGTGATCAATGACCGAGAGCCTTTGGCATCCTCCATGCCTGCATCCTCTCCTCCTCTAGCGTTTGGCCATGTGTGATGGACTCTGAGAGAACAGGTAGACACCAGCCAGGGGAGACATGGAGAGGCAGCCCCAGCCCAGGCCCCGGACCAGACAGGAGATACATGCCAGGGCCAGCCAGACAGAGGATGTGTCCCAAATGGCACCCTACCCCCTTTACAGTGCACTACATTTGAACAGGGTCCTGAATGGAATTGTACTTGATGTTGATACGTATGTGTTTTTAGCAGTTGTGTGGCTAAATGCTGCAGCTACCCTAGCGGTATGAGCATTGGGCCAGTAACGAAAGGTCGCTGGTTTGAGCCGACAAGGTGAAAGACCTGTCGTGTTCTAAAGACCGATCGTGTCCTAAAGCAAGACACTTAACCCTAATGTGCTCCTGGGGCGCCGTACTACTATGGCTGACCCTGTAGGTAGGCCGTCATTGTAAATAAGAATTTGTTCTTTACTGACTTGCCTAGTTAAATAAAGGTAAAAAAATAATAATATGAAAAAATTCATGATCATATGAATCTTTACTGTCAATTGGTATTTAATGTCATTATGTAGTATTGTGATAATTGAGGTGTGAAAATTTACAGTAAGCATTTCCTCAAGGTATCTTCAATCAGGAAACAGTGTGCTCTCCTTCCAGAGTGGATAAAACAACTTAATGTCTTTGAAATGTGCCCTCGTTAAATTAATACTCCATGTCAATAAACTATTGATATCTTACTTGAAAGTTGCTCTGACACTGCTGGAGAAAAATAAAAAGAATCCCCCCCCCCCTCAAAAAAAATAAGGAAAAAAAGAGCGAGGGTACAAATTTAATTGCCATCTTGAACTCTTCTGTTTAGGATTTAAAAGTTAATTCTTAATTTGTGTGCAGAGTCCCAGACCATTGCAGTGGTGGCGCAGTTGTCTGTGAAGAGATGATAGAATAGAATACCCAAAGCACTGGGTTTCTTAATTGGAATAACAGTCCTAGACATATTGCTCAGATTATCTGTCAACAGAACAAACTCATAGCAACAGAGGAAACTTAGTTTTCCTCATCAGGTCTGACACTACTCTACATTCCAACATGAAATAAGTATTTTATTTCTCACCAACTGTTCTCCGTTCTCCATTTTGCCCTTCAGTAAACAGCCACACAGTCAGTGGAGGACAGGAAACAGCACAAATTAAACAACCTGAGAACTGGCCAACATGTTATGATATCCATGTTGAAATCATGTTTATACACACTGGCAGACATAGTATGCACATTTCTGCCAAGTGTGTGTGTGAACTGCATGCATGTACAGTATGCATGCATGTGTGTGTGTCTGTGTGTGTGCACATGCGCGTGTGTACCAGTGTGTGTCCGCGTCTATGGTATGGGAAGGGTGGGTGTAGATTTGAGATTAGCTGGGGGGCGTTCAATTCCACGCCACTGACCTTTCTCTGGTCTCTGTGCTCGCGGCCCCATGCCATTAGTGCTCCGGAGAGGCATTTAATCAAAATCTAATCTGGTCTGCATCTGATCTGTCCACTTCAGAACGCTGGTTTAACAGCACACATCCTCACAGGCTATATCCTGTTCAGCTGAGTTCAATACACCATGTAATACACCAGCCCACATCCCCCCACCACACACACACATATACATCCTCCGCACCTCTCCACCATAGAGCCATCTCTGTAACCAACCCTCAGCAACAGGTAGTGCCCGGTGGCTGTAATTTCATGGTTTGAGCTGCGTCACTGATACATCCCATATCTCCATAAATATAATGAGAAATAATGACACTGAAGTAAAATTATGTTACATAGACCTTTGTCAAACAGGCGTTTTTATTAATATCTTAAATAAAATAACTTCAAACAAGAACCCGGCCCCTTCTAAACTCTGAAGAAGAAAACAGAACAACGCACAGTAAGAAATTCCTCAGAGTTCTAGGGTTCTAGAGCTAGGCGCTAGCTACTTTCAGTGTCAGCAGACTCCCTGACTATGTGAGTAGTGGGGTGTCACTCAACGACTTTGGCTAGCGCAATGGTGACAGAAACAGGAGTAGTCCTGGGGTGCGTCCCAAATGGCACCCAATTCCTATGGGCCCTGTTCAAAAGTAGTGCACTATAAACAGAATAGGGTGCTGTCTGGGATGTTACCTTGGGCTCTGAACTTTCCTGCCAGCCAGCCTGTGGATAATTAAGATGTAATATTCTGGCGTGATCGATCGCCACTGACCAGAGAGAAGAGAAGGACTGACCAGGATCAATAGGCAAGAGAGAAGATAAGGAGAGTGTGAGAGAAGAGAGGAGGGGTTTGAGTGGCATGTGGAGCAATCTGGTTGACAGGAAGCAAGAGGTCACCAAACACGAGACAGAGGATACGGAAAAGACAGAGAGGGAGCGAGAGAGCGAGAAAGAGAGAGAGAGCGAGAGCGAGCGAGAGAGAGCAAGAGAGAGCGAGAGAGAGCGAGAGAGAGCGAGAGAGAGAGAGAGAAAGAGAAAGAGTGAGAGAGAGAGAGTGAGAGAAAGTGTGTGTGTGAGAGTGAGAGAGAGCGAGAGAGAGAGAGAGAGTGAGAGAGAGCGAGAGAGAGAGAGAGTGAGAGAGAGAAAGAGAGAGAGCAAGAGAGAGAGCAAGAGAGAGAGAGAAGGAGAGCGAGAGAGAGAGAGAGAAAGAGAAAGAGTGAGAGAGAGTGTGTGTGTGAGAGCGAGAGTGAGAGAGTGAGAGAGAGAGAGAGAGATAGAGAGAGTGAGAGAAAGAGAGTGTGTGTGTGTGAGAGTCAGAGAGAGCGAGAGAGAGAGAGAGAGTGAGAGAGAGTGTGTGTGAGAGCGAGAGAGTGAGAGACAGAGACAGAGGCAGGAAGATAGATAGAAAGATAGAAAGAACTGCATTAGGATCACAAGCGACTTCATTATATTACAGATTATCATGAATACTATATTATTATTATAATTATGATTCATAATTATTATATTATTATAATTAAGTATTATATTACAGATTATTCAGATGAATTGAGTGGCAATGCGCCATAGATAACCACACTCACCAACACATCCAGTGTAGACAATAGACCTGTAGCATGTTAACAAGCGAGCCTACATTACAAGTCAATAAATACTGTGTTCCTTCTTTCCTTCAATCAGTGTAATTTCCCGTTCAGCCTGCTTCCTTGATCTGCCCCCAGCCATCTCACCTCAGCCTCAGCCTCCTTCCACCATCCAGCCTTCCGGCCTGCCCCTCCATTTCCAAACCATTACACTGCTCTGCTCAGATGAAGCACATCCATATATTCTTAAAGGGCCGGTTTAACTTAATCATTAGTTTAACACACTCTCTGCACTCCAAATGATGATCCGCTGAATTGGAGGGATTTGTTCTGGAAGGTGAGCCAATAACTTGACAGGCACAAAAAGGCGGGAGAGGAGACGCCGCTCAGCTCGCAGACTATATTTGGAAAATAATAATCAGGGAAATGACTTTGCATATTTAATCACTGTGAAAAGAAAGATAGAGAAACACAGCCACATGGACACACTGAGACCCTAAAGGCTGTATCACAACCGGCCGTGATTGGGAGTCCCATAAGGCGGCGCACAATTGGCCCAGCGTCGTCTGAGTTTGGCCGGTGTAGGCCGTCATTGTAAATAAGAATTTGTTCTTAACTGACTTGCCTAGTTAAATGTAGTGTGTATTGTACTGATCACAAAAAAGTTGAGGTGAACAAAGTACCAATATCATAAAACGTTAGAGTAGCTATGTCTTTGCTGCAGACACTACAATTATAACGACCAATTGCAGTTATATAGCAGAGACCCTCTCAAGCAACTCATTAACAAGGTACCTGATATCAAATGGTTCATTGTCTTTATTACCTTCAACACTCCAACCAATATATTATGCAAATAACCGTGCTTGTTATTTGTAAGACTGCAGCATGCAGTATTTATTTTATTCTAATACCGCTGAACGTCCATACATGTTTTCTTAAAGACTATCTGCTCTACATGTTTGGCCTGCTCTGAAATGCATGTATGTGCTAATTAATTAGCATAGCTGGAGAAGCAATTATTACACAGTGTTTTTCTCTTTTCTTTCTCTCCTTCAATTGCACTTGAGCATCCTTCATTAGCTTTGATGTGCTAGAGAGTGCATAGAGATCCTAGGAGTGCCAATCCACATCTGTCCATACTGTTGCTCAAACAGACCGCAGAGGAGAGAGGAGAGAAGCTGTGAAGAAGAGTTGTGGAGAGGAGCTACGGAGAGGAGCTTTGGAGAGGAGCTGGGCAGACACAGAAAAGACTAGTGTTCAGAGGCCATCTGCTGTTCATACACACGCTGACGCCGTGTCTGTGTTTAGGGCCCACACACACGCACACACACATAACCGCACACACACAGCCATGTCTTACAGCTTCAGGCCTTTGATGGAGTCAGAGGGGCCAGGCGGTCAGGTCCATTAATCCTGAGGAACTCCCTCTTCACAATGGCAGGTTCAAATTACTGTCAGCACTGGAGTCGAGATTGGTAGCTTTGCGTCACTCACAAGGTTCTACGTGTGTAGGTTCCTAAACTTAGTGTGTACCCTATAATCTCATTAAAATCTCTCAAATCGGTTTGATAAGAACAATTGTATTATGTGCCATAATGAACAAAACTGAATGAAAAGCCTTTCTTCTAATCCTGTCAAATGGTGATTCATATTGTATGATCATGTTTTTCTACATGTAGGCATGTTCAACATACAACTGTTCTGGGAGGGCCTGTCACCATGCAGCAGTAATGTGTGTGTGTGTGTGTTCTATGCACAGGTGAACAGCTATACACTTGGAGAACATGAAAGTATATAGTAGGTAAGGAGATGAGGAATACTCATGAATGATGTCTGCAGTAAAATTTTAAGAATTATGTACTGAACACTAGTCTATCTATGGATAGTCACTTTAAATCTACCTATGTGTACATATTACCTCAATTACCTCAACTAACCGGTGCCCCCTCACATTGACTCTGTACAAGTACCCCCTGTATATAGCCTCACTATTGTTATTTTACTGCTGATGTTTAATTATTTGTTACTTTTAACAAACATTGTTAGTTAAGGTCTACACCTGTTGTATTAATTTTGCAGTGGAGGCTGCTCAAAGGAGGAAGGGGAGGACTATCCTTAAATAATTTAAAAAGTTATCCTTTCTGGATAAAACTATTTTAAATATATTCACGTCACCAAATAATTGATTAAAACACACTTTTTTGCAATGACGGTCTACATTATCCTCAACAGCACTCTGTAGGGTAGCACCATGGTGTAGCCGGAGGACAGCTAGCTTCCGTCCTCCTCTGGGTACATTGACTTCATAACAAAACCTAGGAGGATCTCACCCCCTTCCATAGAATTACAGTGTAATTATGACAACTTTCGTAGGATTTCATCCAACCTATCAGAGCTCTTGCAGGATGAACTGAAATGTTGTCCACCCATTCAAAGGATCAGAGAATGAATCTAGTACTAAAAGCTTAAGCTACAGCTAGCTAGCACTGCAGTGCATAACATGTAGTGAGTAGTTGAACAAATTAATTTATTCAAAAATTAAGGAGAAGCAAGGGAGAGAGAGAGAGAGAGAGAGAGAGAGAAATTTACTCATTATCACTTTCACTTACTTATCTAACAAATGCAGCTAGCTAGTTTAGCCTACTCAAACACTCTGCTCAAATAGAGGCATGCTATGTTAGCTGGCTGGCTATAACTATCCAACGCAACACTGGAACTCTTCCAAGTCAAGGTAAGCTTTTGGTTTTATTAATTTATTACCACCGGGGCCCGCCGGTGTAACTGCTAAACTGCTTACTGACTACACACTGTAACATTACTGCATGACTGTAGCAGGTTTATCAATGTGTTAGTTTTATTAGCTATGTTGACTATGACCTTACTTTAGCTAATATGGTGACAACGATGTAGGCTGTGTGTAGCAGTTATGATATGGTTTGGCTTGAAACGTTTTTTTTTTACCTGGTCACAAACAGCTGACATGTTGTGCATTGAAGTCCATAAGCGAAGGGGAAAGGTGAGTGGAAGAGAACGCATAGATGCGATAAGGAATACAACGTGGCTGCTATGAAAGTTAACTGTGTTTATGCGTGATCAGGGGTGTATTCATTTAGCCGATTCTGTTGAAAAATGTTTCTTAAATGGAAGCAAACGGAACAAAATGGGGATAAATATACTTGAATTTGTCCAATAGAAACTCTCGTTTGCAACTGTTAGAACCTATATCAGCTAGATGCAGGCAAGAGTGTGCTAGGTGGTATTGAATGTGTGACTGTCTGTCCATGTGTAACCTCAATTTTTTGACTCGACCTGTGTGCACCTACATTGTAAACTTTCATTCATAGGCTAGGTTGTAGCAACCTCATGATGGGTATAGGGAAAGTTTGAGTATCATGTAGTAGAATAAACCTATCGATGTTACTTTGAGCTGGGTGAATGGAATTAGAATGACAGTCATCCAACATGCTGTAATAGAAATAAGTTCATGCTCAATCGCCACTGATGTGGACCTCGAAGCCAGGGACACCAGGTGTGTGCAATTTATTATCAGGTAGAACAGAGAACCAGCAGGCTTCGGAAATCATAGGGTAAGAGTTGAGTACCCCTGGTCTATGTGCATGTAGAATGCATTGTGACATGTAGACTTTTGAATTTGTTTTTATTTAACTAGGCAAGTCAGTTATTTTAACTAGGCAAGCAAGCATATTCATGGTGGAGACTTGACTTGCCAGTAACACGGGCGCAGCGGGGATGAGGCGTGTGTCACGTTTCCAGACCAGCAAATTTTTGATTAAAGTCCCTTATCCGTTTTTATCATGCATATCCTCTCTCTGATTAAAGTGATCTGAGGCTGACACTCACAATGTCAGAGGGAACTGGGGAGCCCAAACACAACCACCCCCAAACACTACCACACACAACCACCCCCAAACACTACCAAACACAACCACCCCAAAACAATACCACACACAACCACCCCCAAACACTACCAAACACAACCACCCCCAAACAATACCAAACACAACCACCCCCAAACACTACCACACACAACCACTCCCAAACACTACCACACACAACCACACACAACCACCCCCAAACACTACCAAACACAACCACCCCCAAACACTACCAAACACAACCACCCCAAACACTACCAAACACAACCACCCCCAAACAATACCACACACAACCACCCCCAAACACTACCAAACACAACCACCCCCAAACACTACCAAACACAACCACCCCAAACACTACCAAACACAACCACCCCCAAACACTACCAAACACAACCACCCCCAAACACTACCATACACAACCACACCCAAACACTACCACCTACAACCACCGCCAATCACTACCATACACAACCACTCCCAAACACTACCGCACACAACCAATGCCAAACACTACCATACACAACCACCCCCAAACACTACCACACAAAACCACCACCAAACACGAACGTACACAACCACCCCAAACACTACCACACACAACCAGCCCCAAACACTACCATATACAACCACCCCAAACACTACCACACACAACCACCCCAAACACTACCAAACACAACCACCCCCAAACACTACCACACACAACCACCCCCAAACACTACCATACACAACCAGCCCAAACACTACCACACACAACCACCCAAAACACTACCATACACAACCACCCCCAAACACTACCACGCACAACCACCCAAAACACGAACATACACAACCACCCCAAACACACATGCACAGACACCTATAATACCAGCACAGAGATGCTAAAACTACAGTACCAACAGCCTCCGCCTATCGGCACCCCAAACATAGCTACTGCACAGTAACTCTTGCTTACATACAGTACACCCCCAAAGTGTACACCTGCACCTACTGTTTAGGCATCCCAAATACACAACTATAAACAACAGACCCATATAGGCATCCCAAATACACAAAAGATCCATATAGGCATCGCAACCCATCTTGAATCCCAGCTTAGAGATACCAACACTACCTAGTGATGTCTGCCTGCACCTATAAGGACCTGGTGCAGTCCCCTTTAACTTTCCAAAAACCTATACAAGGGACGATTGTATACAATCAAGTGGTTAACAAC
Organism: Thymallus thymallus; assembly: GCA_023634145.1. Lineage (NCBI taxonomy): Eukaryota > Metazoa > Chordata > Actinopteri > Salmoniformes > Salmonidae > Thymallus > Thymallus thymallus. Next base: position 9,396,160 of record CM042405.1, on the reverse strand, counting down.
TTTATTAAAGTTCAATGACATACAAATATTACGCACATAGCTAATCTCATACAAGGTATTTCAGTACCATACTATATTTCCACACATTCCACATGTATTTACACTACTCAACCTCATGCATGTTGTCATTGAATCTGGCTGATTCATTATAGATTAGCCGTTTCCCAGGCATACTGATCTCAGTATTGTATTCAGACTCATGAACAGTCTAGTCAGACAGCCAACCACTGAGCTGGGAATAGTGGATGGTTTGGGAGCGACTGCAAACCGGCATACATATTTCACATAGCGTCTGCCTCATGAGGAAATAGATGGGCTTCTCATATGTGTATATGTGTGTTTCTGTGTAGTGTATGACCATTTACTCTGTTGATTTATTGTGCAGTGTTTATAGTTATGGCATTAATCTTACTAGCATCAGATCAATTACCTATAGTACAGTGTTAAACGAAGGGTTGCAGTATAGTTCAGTGTTTCTTTGTTATTTACTCTCTCTGTGTTGATAAAGGACGCAGTCTTGCACTAATATTACATGTTCTTACAAGGATAAACATAAGTATTTGTACTGTAATATTTTCAGTTTCACACTCCTATGGTTGGCTGAAGTACAGTAAGATGCTTCTAGAATGTCACCCATTGACTAAAGGATGAATGTGGGGTAAATGGGAGTGGTGGTCTCACACACGTACACACACAAACAGACACACACACACACCCACACACACACCCTGCCTGATGAAACAGCTGGTCCAGACACAGGCGAGACCATCCAATCGGAAATAGTAATTAATGGCATTAGAATATCACAGTTTGGTGCCATTGAGGGACTATAAAATGTGTAAATCCACAAACTTATCTGACCTAGTGACGGTTGGCTTTCCACCCCTCAGCTAAACAGAGGAATTATCTCAAGGCCTATTGCTATAACTCCCCGCCACATGGATATGCGACAGACAGATATACTGCATATACGGTTTATTACAATATACATGTATTAAAATGCTCATGAATATTGATCATAGCTAATGACTGAGAGCCTATGCATGTGTCTGTTATTGATATGATGGATTAAGAGGGGATTAAGAAAGTAATTCCTTCATTGTCTCAGTTTCAGGACTGATTTCTTCCTTTATATATATTATCTTTATGCATCAGACATTTGTTTGTTTGAATCAGTGCTTCTGTGACTCATTGACAAGCATAGATGCGACTTGTTTTAGGAAACTAGCCGTATGTCGTGGGTCACTACTACACAGGAGAGCCATTTCTGTTTTATCAAAATGCTTTTTTGTAGAAAATGCCTTCTGGAACATGTGAACTTTCATGTGCCTTAATAACAAACTTGTATGCCATCTGTAAATACGAATAAAATTGTCAAATTAAGATCGAATCAAGGCGGTCGGTCACAGATAAAACCCTCAACTCTTATTAAAGTAAAATATAACAGTATAACGTTATACCTCCATGGACAGCACAGAGGGGAAATATACAAAGGAGACTACAGTATGTTTCTGAGGTAAATTACAGAATATGTGAAACACCATTATGTTCTGCACTGGAACAAATCATCAAAGATTTTGACAACAAATAAGAAGAAATGAAAAATAACAAACCAACAAAAGAAGGTCCAAAATCCCTAAAAAAAGAAGAGCATGCAGGGATCTCTGGGTAAGTATTAGTTGTCAGAGTGCCTCACCGGCAAAGAAATATAAAGTCCAGATTTAATTCTGATACCGAGAAATAGAATTTCAAAGCTGGATGTCTTATCGTTGTCATGTCCCTTTGCCGGGCTGATTTCCCTAGCAAAAGCCTGTCAGTGCTATTATGTTGAACATGGAACCAATTTACTGCACCAGCTAAACAGGGTTACTGGCGCTCTTGTACCCCCTAAATGTTTGAAGTTATCACACTGGGAAAAAAATAGCATTTTGAATGTTTGGGTGGGGGGAGCGAGTTGGGGCAGGTTGGATGGAGCGACTATAATTGAAAAGTATCAATCAAAAACAAGGTCAGGGCCAGAAAGGGAAGGCTATTATGTTAACCCAGTAGCAGGAGCAGGGAAGAGAGAGAGCCCAAATAAATGTTTCCTTTGTATTGGTAATGCACTCATGCTCTCCAGGCCTTAAGCCCTAAGACCCAAGCAGCGGGCGGTGGGGAGATAAGCACACATATCTGTGGACGGACTGGGACTGGTGCTTTGGATTATCAAATGGAGCATGTGACCATTACAGGCCTGTTTTGTGACGCTATCTGGACGGGGAGATGAAGAGTTTCGGACGCTCAGACGTTTTCCAATTTCTATACATGAGATATGAAGACCTGGTGGGATAGGTTAGCCTTGTATTTCCACCATCCCTATCTTCCTCTCCTTTTTTAACCCAACTCACTGCCGGCAATGTATATTACAAGTGTCCTTTCATATGTTCACTGTAGGGTGCCTGACCTGAGCCAGGTAAAGAGATTCACTGACACATGGCGTGTTTGCACAGTGTAAATTAAGCATGTAGTCAAGAGTTTGGTGTAGTACTTTACAGGGGACACTGTGATTGTGATTGTGGAGACTATAATATATAGGTTTCATTTCCACTACATACATTGGATATCCTATACTGCATGTACTGTATAGCTTTGCTTGAAGGAAAATGAAAGTTGAAGTTTTGCATTGCTACAGTACCAGACAAGCTACAAGCAGAAACTATACCAGGTATCCTAGCGGGTTAAGAGAGTTGGGCAAGTAACCAAAAGGTTTCTTGTTCAAATCCCAGAGCCGACTAGGTGAAAAATCTGTTGATGTGCCCTTGAGCAAGGCAGTTAATTGCTCTGAATAAGAGTGTCTACTAAAATGTAAAATGTATACCCTTCTGTAAATACTTGTTTTATAAAGACCCTCACTAATAGATGTAGATCTAAGACTTAAATGAATTAACAATTCTATTTGAAAGGAAGCACAGTAGAGGTGATTGTATCCCCTTTGTTGTGTTCTAGCCAACTCTCAATCTGTTCTGATTACCTAACCACTCAGTCACAGAAAACAGAAGGATTTATTCAAATAGGCTTTTCCTCTAAGGGTCAGTGCACAATATCCTCTATTCATGGGAAAAGGATATTGCTCAGCCATTGGAATTCCAAGATGACTCCTTTTTTTCCTAGGGACTTAGAATACATTCATCAATACATTAACATATAAGAAAGTACAAATGACAGTATAGCCAGTGGTTTCACCAAATAGCCCTTAGTTAAGATACTCTTAAGTCAAGGTCAAAACCCCTGAATTATGCACCGACTCCCTTCTGATGCAAACTGTTTTACAAGTTTTATCTCCTAGAAATGGGACACCGATGAGATCCTCTGAGCCAATATCCGTGCTACTGCCATGCCGTATAAGAATTGGAGCCCACATTTCAATATTTATGCTTAAATTTACATCCAGAGAAGGATAGCAACAGACTGACGCTTAGTTGTGCAGATATGTTATAGTGTTTCAACTGGTAACATTTCATTATCTTTCTCAGTCATCATATTGCATATGTGCTGTTATCACAATTCAGGCACAAGTTTAAGTATAACTGCAGGAGAGGTTTTGGTTACTCTTCTTATTACAAGTCAGTCCATTGACATTAGTGTGGTAGACTAGAGTTGAAATAATGTGATAGGTTTACAGTATATTGATAGTAGTAGATCATCCAGGGGTAATACTGTAGCTTAATGCAGCCTACTGTTTTACATTCAATATCCCATCCCCCTGTCCATCCATCCATCCATCCATCCATCCATCCATCCATCCGTCCATCCATCCATCCATCCGTCCATCCATCCATCCATCCATTCATCCATCCTCTTTTCCATCCATCCATCCCTTCATCC
>CM042405.1:9272296-9389796 GCA_023634145.1 Thymallus thymallus | reverse complement strand
CACTGGACTAAAAGTTGTGCAGACGATGATGTGCAAATAGAGATACTGGGGTGCAAATGAGCAAAAATAACAATATGGGGATGAGGTAGTAGTGTGGGCTATTTACAGAAGGTCTGTGTACAGGTGCTGTGATCGGTAAGCTGCTCTGACAGCTGATTCTTAAAGTTAGTGAGGGAGATACTAGTCTCCAGCTTCAATGATTTTTGCAATTCGTTCCAGTCATTGGCAGCAGAGAACTGGAAGGAATGGCGGCCAAAGGAGGTGTTGGCTTTGGGAATGACCAGTGAAATATACCTGCTGGAGCGCATGCTACGGGTGGGTGTTGCTATGGTGACCAGCGAGCTGAGATAAGGCAGGGATTTACTTAGCAAAGACTTTTAGATGACCTGGAGCCAGTGGGTTTGGCGACAAATATGTAGTGAGGGCCAGTCAACGAGAGCATACAGGTCGCAGTGGTGGGTAGTATATGGGGTTTTGGTAACAAAATGGATGGCACTGTGATAGACTACATCCAATTTGCTGAGTAGAGTGTTGGAGGCTATTTTGTAAATGACATCGCCGAAGTCAAGGATCGGTATAATAATCCGTTTTACGAGGGCATGTTTGGCAGCATGAGTGAAGGAGGGTTTGTTTGCGAAATAGGAAGCCCGATTCTAGATTTAATTTTGGATTGGAGATGCTTGATGTGAGTCTGGAAGGAGAGTTTACAGTCTAACCAGACACCTAGGTATTTGTAGGTGTCCACATTCTAAATCAGACCCGTCGAGAGTAGTGATGATAGTCAAGCGGGCGGGTGCGGGCAGCGTTCGATTGAAGAGCATGCATTTAGTTTGACTAGCATTTAAGAGTAGTTGGAAGCCACGGAAGGAGTGTTGTATGGCATTGAAGCTTGTTTGGAGGTTTGTTAACACAGTGTCCAAAGAAGGGCCAGATGTATACAGAATGGTGTCGTCTGCGTAGAGGTGGATCAGAGAGTCACCAGCAGCAAGAGCCACATCATTGATATATACAGAGAATAGAGTGTATGAATCAAGTTGGTTTATTATTATAGTGACAGTGAATTAGATGTGACGAATCAGTCTTTTTTGGTTTTAAACCTGGCTGATTTTAATGCTTTATGGATATATTAGAATGGGCTATTTCATTTATCTTATTGTGTACTGTCACTTTAAGAGAGGCGCTTTCCCGCAATTTCGTTGTTGAACTAGAAAGGAAAAGTTAGCGAGGAAGCCTTCTAGCTTAGGAGTCATAAGGTTTTCTTACCGTGTCCTGCTATGTTTTATTTGTATTATGTAACATTGGAATATGTATAATTTTACTTGTATGTGGAATAAAGGTTATGATATCGTTTAGGACCTTGAGCGTTGCTGAGGTGCACCCATGACCAGCTCGGAAACCAGATTGCATAGTGGAGAAGGTACGGTGGGATTCGAAATGGTTGGTGATCTGTTACGAAAGAGAGTTTGAACAGGCTAGTAATAGGGGTGGCAACAATTGCGTCGGATAATTTTAGAAAGAAAGGGTCCAGATTGTCTAGCCCAGCAGATTTGTAGGGGTCCAGATTTTGCAGCTCTTTCAGAACATCATCTCTCTGGATTTGGGTGAATTGCTGCGGGGGGTGCAGAGCTGTTGGCCGGGGTAGGGGTAGCCAGGTGGAAAGCATGGCCAGCCGTAGCAAAATGCTTATTGAAATTCTCGATTATCATAGATTTCTTCGGTGGTGACAGTGTTTCCTAGCCTCAGTGCAGTGGGCAACTGGGAGAAAGTGCTCTTATTCTCCATTGGCTTTACAGTGTCCCAGAACCTTTTGGAATTAGTGCTACAGGATGCAAATTTCTGTTTGAAAAAGCTAGCCTTTGCTTTTCTAACTGACTGTGTATTTTGGTTCCTGACTTCCCTGAAAAGTTGCATATCGCGGGGGCTATTCGATGCTAATGCAGTACGCCACAGGATGTTTTTGTGCTGGTCAAGGGCAGTCAAGTCTGGAGTGAACCAAGGGCTATATCTGGGAGCGAAGACGAACTTAAAAAGACATGAGAACAAGCGAAAATAAATGCTCATAAAAACTAAAAATGATTCTTGCAATACAGGCATGTTGAAAATTGACAAAAACATGGATTTGGATTATTCTACTTAATACGATATACTGTATAAGCAAAACCCTACTCTGAGGCTGGAATTAACCCAGTGATTAAGTGGTAGAGAATAGGGAATAACACTGCAGGATGAATGGTTCTGGGATACACTCCATTCCAAATGGCACCCTATTCCCTATATCGTGCACTGCTTTTGACCAGGGTCCATAGGGGCTCATAGGGCTCTGGTCAAAACTAGTGTACTATATTGGGAATAGGGTGCCATTTGGGACGCAGGCACAGTCTACCTCCAGTCAGGCCTGCCTGGTGCACGACAAATTAATGAATAGATCTTGATACATTTATTATCTTGGTAATTATCAGTCATACAGTATTATGTGAATGTGAGGGGTAAATGTAGTACATTGTAATAACTATTTGGGGAATCTATTTATCCTTGGATGTTACAGGTTTAACAGGTTTAACAGATATAGTGGTTGTAATGGGTTTAACGGGTGTAGCCCTTTCTTCTACAGTCAAATTACCTAGTGGCCTCCTAGGTGGAATAATATTAATATCTTTCATAATTTCATAATTGATAAACATAATTTTTTTTAAATGTAAAATATCTTCTGTGATGTATATAGAGTGTAATATTGTGTAATATTCAACTCAAAATGTAATACATTTCAATTCTATATCTGACATGGTACAAGTGTCTTCTTTTTCTCAAGCCCATAACCATGTGTATGAGGTGTATACTTTTTGTTAAGACTACCAAGTGCTGAAGAGTATTTTTCACAGAGTAATAAATTAGTAAAGGCAGAGTGCACTAATTTGGTGGGATAATGTATATTGTATATTTATTTCGAGGTTTATCAGGGTGGTCTGCCACACCCTCAGCACCCCTACTTCCCACGGCTATGACTGCTTCTATAATCTGCTCAAATGGAGCACGTCCCACATCGAGGCGTCGTACTGTCTTCTATCGCCTTTCACCTGACACCTAGCCTCGCTCGCTTATGTCCCTGCACCATGACCACATTCCGTGCCGCTGTGCAACCAACCCCATTACCTGTCAAGAGAATATCTATGTTTCCTTTCTGATCGTTGAGCCAATCCATAACCAGAGCGGACATACCATTTACCGTTACAGCTCTCCCTTTCATATTTACTATACTGTTTGTTTATCATTCAAGTAATACGGGTTATATGCTGGAATAGCATGCCGACGCCATTTGACAGAAGGTAACATTTTCTTGTGCGAAAAACATGTTGTGATGGTTATAGTGTTTTACATAATAACGTGCTGAATGCATAACACATTGGTAGCAAAACAACTTAAATCTGTGTATGGAATGCATCTAACACATACAGGAAATGTAGGTGCGTCCATCTAGGAGGGCAATGACCCACTCTGTGCCAAAATAATACAATATTAGATTTACTGTATCTGTGTATTCATGAAGATATTTGAGTTTGTGTGTGTGGTTGTGTGTGTAGGTGTGTGTGTGTGGTTTTGTGTGTGGGTGTGGTTGTGTTATCCTACTGTTACAGTAAGTCACTTTGCTTTATTGGAATTTCAATAGTCAATATCTACAGAGTAAATACATTTTTGTCCCGGCTTTGTAACTGTTTTCCTGAAGTTTTTCAATTTCTTTCAAAACTCTGTCAAGATCCCACCACAGTATATTCCTGTAATTACTGTACATTTCACAAATTCACTGGCAACTTAATGAATTGTAAAACAGTCCTCTCTCAGTGGAGAGCTTGGCGTCGCCCACACGGCTCCATGGTTCTGTTGTCACATGACGTTTTGGTGTCAGTTTTGGTTGAGTAAATGTTTCAGCAGCTCACACACACACGTCATTATGCCAGGCATCAGTCACTGTATCTGACATACATTGTGTTTAATTAGTTGTACCAAATGTTTGAATAGATACCTGTCAGCTCTGCTGTGTGGGCTAACATGTCAATGAGCTCTTTAGTCTGTCACTTAAAGTGATGAATTGATTCTAAAAACGTATTATAATTATCAGAAGTTGGAGGGAAGGTGGGGGTGATGGGGGCTCCCTCTTGCACATAACGACTTGTACAAATAATATGGCAATAATGTTTAAACAGGCTTAACAAGGTGGGTGAATGCATACTACCCTCCAATATGGTGGGCAGAGCGTTCTCAGCATGTATCTTGGTGTGCGTCACAAATTACACTCTATTCACTATTTAGTGCACTACTTTTGACCAGGGCTCATACGGCACTGGTCAAAAGCAGTGCAGTATATAGAGAAAAGGATGCCATTTGGGATGCAGAATGTAATCTCTGAGAGGATCCCTAATGCTTTAGGATCATTATGATCACTGTTGAACATTGAGACACATCTCTCCTTAAAAAAAAAAGAGAGGGGTGGAAAACCAAAGTCTTGTTGATAATAAAGTAACCAGTCTCATGTGTCTATGCCTCTTGGTCTCACAACAGCCCAAATAAGACACACGCAAGCCCTGGTCCTCTTTAGGTGTGTCACAAATGGATTATTCCACCATGTGCAGGCAGGCCGACACTCCGACACACAGAGATCATGGCAAGACAGAGACGGAGACCGCTCGGGTCCAAACCACGCTAATAAGCCATCGTTTTCACATTTGTTTAGGCTTTAGAATGCTCATGCAAAACACAACAGCAATAGAATCAACAGAGATGGAAAAGGAGGAGGATGAGGAGGGGTGGGGTGGGTTGTGCTCTCTTAATGTATGATAGCAGCATAGATACACACACTGAGGCGTGGCTTAATGTGACCACGCCCCGAGTAGGATACAGCTGTAGGTTAATCCTATTACTCCCATGAAATTAGCTTAACTTTGGCGTCATCCTAAGAAAACTACTGAGACTTTTTTTGTGGTTTCAATAAACGTTTTCAGCAGCCTTGTGTCGTTATTACCATACATGGATGTCACAACAACAAATGATTTGCATGATACGTATTCTGCCACTCCCATGTGTTACCCCACCTGCTAACAACGACAGTGGAGCTAGTAAAGCTGTTGCATTTTACTGACGTCACTGTTTGTTTACCCCTAGCTTTTATTGCCGCTTAGCTGACGATAACTGGCTGGCTAGCGAGATTAGTTAATCTCAAATCTAATTCGCTAGATATGTCGCGTAACTACTTCCTGTCGTTATTTATGTTGTCTTGCCTACCTGTCCTTTAGTCTGTAGGCTATATATATATAACATGGGAGTACCGGGAGTACCCTACGGCTGTACTCTACTTGGAGGCATGTCTCGCCGTGTGAATCTATTGTTTATTCCACTTCAATCATTTCTATGATAGCTCACTTCCTCCTCCCCTGCTTCTCTCCCATCCATCTATCTCCCTATCTGTCACTATATCTCCTCTTTCCCTCCCTCTGACTCTATCTCCCTATCTGTCACTATGTCTCCTCTTCCCATCCCCCCTCCCTGTCTCTCTCTCTGTGCTCTAATATCGTTTGATGAGATTAGGAGAATTGTCCCTTACTTTCTGACTTCCAGAGCAGCCATCTCGTCCCCTCAATGAGTCCGCCTTTAAGGACGGGGTGCACACACGCACACATAAACGATCTGACGACTAACGTTAAATATTAAGTAACCTTTGACCTAAAACTCTGACTTAACGTGGAAGGTCGTAAATTAAACCCCCTCCCCTACACGACAGGTGAGCGACAACAGGGTCCCTGGCTCGGTGATTGACAGCATCTCTAATTGTATGCACTCACTCATGACAATTTGATTAAAATATTACGCCGAAGTCTCGCCCCCTGTTTGTTCCTTTCCTCCAAACCTAATTTTGATTTAAAAAATAGAGATTACCTCCACAAGCATGACTGAGGATGCTATTAACTTCTACTTAATCTTTATTACTGATGTGATTTTAACATATGTATGGCTTTCGTTTCGCTCCCTTTGTTTTTTGCACTCTTTTCCCTCTCTCTCTCTTTCCATCCCTCTCTCTTTCTCTCTCCATACTTATTTCTCTCTATCTCTCTTTGAGAGATCTTGACTGATACAGTATATGGAAGTAGAAAAGACGTCTGTTAGCCAAGGTTTGATGCACTGTCACAGAGGGAGGAATAGAATTGGGATGGGAAGTCGACATCAGAAACAAAAGGGGGAATCTAGAATGTGGTATCTGGGAGATAATCTCCAGACAAAAGCATATTCCAACATACTCTGATCCTTCTGGATCATTCTGGATCATTATAGATGCCATATGATCGAATGTGATGTTGAGGATAATCAACAATGAACTGAACTGACAATGAGAATACTCATTCTAGCTTGTTGGGAGTTCTAATACATTCTTTATAGGTGGTCAGCTGAACTATAACTATATATATTCTAAATGAGTTACCTATGAGTTACATGATTGAATACATATGGAATGAATTAAGGAATACTGAAGAGCTTTTTCCTAGATAGATAGATAAAGTACCTATCTATCTATCTATCTATCTATCTATCTATCTATCTATCTATCTAGATAGATAGATAGATAGATAGATAGATAGATAGATAGATAGATAGATAGATAGATAGATAGATAGATAGATAGATAGATAGATAGATAGATAGATAGATAGATAGATAGATAGATAGATAGATAGATAGATAGATAGATAGATAGATAGATAGATAGATAGATAGATAGATAGATAGATAGATAGATAGATAGATAGATAGATAGATAGATAGATAGATAGATAGATAGATAGATAGATAGATAGATAGATAGATAGATAGATAGATAGATAGATAGGTACTTTATTGATCCCCCGGGGGGGAAATTTCATAAAGATGACCAAATACTGAAAATCCAATGGCTATCTAATCCAAGTGGTTTCCTGTCTTGTACACTCACACCAGTACAATAGAAGGTAAACATTCTAGGACAGTTAATTGATCACTCTAACAGTGCTTCCCTGGCATCCGTACAAGATAAACATGACTGATACAGAGTCCATACCAGAGAGCCCTTAAACCTAATTTCATGCAGACGTATCCGAGCCCAGACAGTGTCAGTTCAGTTTTAAACACCAGCATTCCCTCACTCCTCGTAGCATTATAACATGAGCTGAGTACCAATGAAATATCAACCTCTGTCTCTTTTGAGTAGCTACAGTGAACTCTGTAAAATAGAGGTTGTCCATTCTTTTTTTAGGTCATCAATTCAAATAGTTAATTTACCTTTAAGACGACTATAAACCTCTCTTCAGCACCCCCAAGCTCAGTGATATAAGGGGTCGCTTAGGGAAAACCAAATCTTGCTTAGGGCCCCCAAATAGCTAGGGCCGGCCCTGCCCAAGCTCCCCTTCAGCACCTCCAAGATCCCCCTCCTATAGCCTGCCTGCCTTTCTGCTGAAAGCTAAATAAATCCATTGTAATATGATAGCTGAGAGCAGGGGGAGCTTGCGGGTGCTGATACCATGTATCATTCACCTGATTTGAATTGTAGCTCTCTTTTTTGAACCTCTGCCAATTCATTTTGTACATTAAAAATTGGTCAGGGTTGATAAGATTCCATTTTCACGGTTGGCAATGCAGAACTGGCGAAAGAATACAATTACAGACCCCAGGGTAAACTCTCCGAATGTCAACTTGATGTAAATGATCAGAAGCCGCTGCACAAAAGAACAGGCTTTAACTTTAACCCCCCACCACCCACCATGCCTATCCCTCTTTTACTTTCTCTTTCTCTCCTTCTCTCTCCCTCGTCACTCTGAACCCTTTCACCCTGGCAGTCATAGCTCTGCAGTGTTGTTTCAACTGCCAGGGATGTAGGGTCCAGTCTGGGCTGAAAGGAAAGGAGGGATGTAGGGTCCAGTCTGGGCTGAAAGGAAAGGAGGGATGTAGGGTTCAGTCTGGGCTGAATGGAAAGGAGGGATGTAGGGTTCAGTCTGGGCTGGAAGGAAAGGAGGGATGTAGGGTTCAGTCTGGGCTGAATGGAAAGGAGGGATGTAGGGTTCAGTCTGGGCTGAATGGAAAGGAGGGATGTAGGGTTCAGTCTGGGCTGGAAGGAAAGGAGGGCTGTAGGGTTCAGTCTGGGCTGAATGGAAAGGAGGGATGTAGGGTTCAGTCTGGGCTGGAAGGAAAGGAGGGCTGTAGGGTTCAGTCTGGGCTGAATGGAAAGGAGGGATGTAGGGTTCAGTCTGGGCTGGAAGGAAAGGAGGGATGTAGGGTTCAGTCTGGGCTGAATGGAAATGAGGGATGTAGGGTTCAGTCTGGGCTGAATGGAAATGAGGGATGTAGGGTTCAGTCTGGGCTGGAAGGAAAGGAGGGCTGTAGGGTTCAGTCTGGGCTGAATGGAAATGAGGGATGTAGGGTTCAGTCTGGGCTGGAAGGAAAGGAGGGATGTAGGGTTCAGTCTGGGCTGAATGGAAATGAGGGATGTAGGGTTCAGTCTGGGCTGAATGGAAAGGAGGGATGTAGGGTTCAGTCTGGGCTGAATGGAAAGGAGGGATGTAGGGTTCAGTCTGGGCTGAATGGAAATGAGGGATGTAGGGTTCAGTCTGGGCTGAATGGAAATGAGGGATGTAGGGTTCAGTATGGGCTGAATGGAAAGGAGGGATGTAGGTTGATCCCATTATGGCTTTGTGATACTACATAGAGGCTATGTTCCAAATGGCACCCTATTCCCAATATAGTGCACTACTTATGACCACAGCCTTATGGGTCCTGTGTGTGTGTGTGTGTGTGTGTGTGTGTGTGTGTGTGTGTGTGTGTGTGTGTGTGTGTGTGTGTGTGTGTGTGTGTGTGTGTTTCTGCGTGTGTTTCTGTTTATATGTGTGTTCGCACACAAGTGCACATGTGTATGTGGACATAATGTGTATCACATTGCATGTGTCATGTGAAGACATGAGTCCAGAATGACACTAGCTACAGAAACACTTTTCCAGAAGCAACCAAGTGTTGATAATAGGTTTAAACAAATATTGTATTGCCCAACTCACTCATCTCCATTACAGGAACGTTTTCACTGTCTCATTGAAGCCCTCAGCAAGAGCAGTGTTGATAGGTTCCTTTCAAATACACCTTACACATGAATAATGTTATATTCCATAGTCAAAAAAACACAGCAAACAAACTTACATGTAGTCTGCACAAACATGTTGATTAAGCATAAAATGTTCAGAAACTTGTATTTATCACAAAACATTTGTGAGATCGGGTTGAGGAAAGTGAATGCTTGTCAATTAATACATTACTTTATATACCATCCTCAGGAAAAAACAAAATCACAATAAAACAAAATATCATACCCTGGTTTATGCTATTGCAATATATCAGGAGCCTTTCCATGCATGAAATCACTTTCTATAGAACACACCAGTTTTCTATATCTCACTTTGATTGTATGGAAAGATTTATCTTTCTCAAAGCCACTGAAAATGTCAGAGATTAAAGTAAGAAAAGCCACACATTGTTACAATATGCAACGGGACAGAAGATACGGTTGTTGAGACCATTCCCAAGGGCTCTCAAGACAAGACACTGCATCTCAGTGCTAGAGGCGTCACTACAGACAACCTGGTTCGAATCCAGACTGTATGACAACTGGCTGTGATTGGGAGTCCCGTAGGGCGGCGCACATTTGGCCCAGCGTCCGAGTTTGGCTGTTGTAGGCCGTCATTGTAAATAAGAATTTGTTCTTAACTGACTTGCTGAGTTAAATTCCACCAAACACAGGTTGAAATATTGTCAACCTGTGTTGACAATATCGTTTATTGCCCAACATGGTGTGCCCTTGCATGGTGTGAACTCACTAACACCAGTCTTGTAAATAGGTCACACGCACAACACGACCCCTACATGCTCTCAAAAAACCTTGGCTCTATTCCAGAGAAAGTAAATTTCAACAATCACAAACAATTTATGCATCAACAACGTATCCTCATTGCAGGGTTATGCTGCAGGCCATTACATGGAAAATACAAAACTCAGAACAGAGACAATGAAGAGAACAGAGACAGCAGAGACAACAGAGAGAGCACAGAGAACAGAGACAATGAAGAGAACAGAGACAGCAGAGACAACAGAGAGAGCACAGAGAACAGAGACAATGAAGAGAACAGAGAGAACAGAGCCAATGAAGAGAACAGTGAGAACAGAGACAATGAAGAGAACAGAGGACAGAGCTACAACCCATTTTCTGGTTTCTGTATTATCTACATCCATGAAAAAACGGTTCACAGAACAACTTTCAACTTGGGTTTGCAATAAGGTTTAATGCCATTGTATGTTTGGTTTTCATGAAACATTAACCCTAACAGTGACCTTATCCTAAAAACCATAAACAGAAGACAGAAAGACGGTGAGGATAAGTTACCACCATACTTTACTAAGCTCTCTCAGTAGTCTATTTCTCAAGGGACCGGATGGATTTTCTATTATATGATTGTTCATTTGTAATAAAAATAACTTCCTGACAATGATGTTGAATATGCTGGAAGATGTTTAATAAAGAGTGCCAGCTAGCTGTTGCTTATGGATACAGTACTATATTATCTGATCCTTTGATTGAGTGGACAACATGTCAGTTCATGCTGCAAGAGCTATGATAGGTTGGAGGACGTCCTCCAGAATTTGTCATAATTACTGTGAAAGTCTATGGAAGGGGGTGAGAACCATGAGTATCCTAGGTTTTGTATTGAAGTCAATGTACCCAGAGGAGGGAGGAAGCCAGCTGTCCTCCTTCTACACCATGGTGCTACTCTACAGAGTGCTGCTGAGGCTAATGTAGACCTTCATCGCAAAACAGTGTGTTTTAATAAATTATTCGGTGACATAAATATAATTAGTATAGTTTTATCTCAAAAGGATAATTTTTAGTCAATGTTTAAAAAAATGTTTGTCTATACAAACCATTCACATAAGTACATATACAGTACCAGTCAAAGGTTTGGACACACCTACTCATTCCAAGGTTTTTCTTTATTTTTACTATTTTGTAGAATAATAGTGAAGACATCCAAAACTATGAAAGAACACATATGGAATCATGTAATAATCAAAAAATATTTTATATTTGAGATTCTTCAAAGTAGCCACCCTTTGCCTTGATGACAGCTTTGCACTCTTTTAGGTCAAAAGTTAGTTCATATTTCATGTTAGTGTCAGATCGTGTGTGTGTGTGTTTGTGTGTATGCATGTGTGCTTGTGTGTGTGTGCATTTGTGTGTGTGTGTGAGTGCCTCAGACGTCAGTGAAGTGTTTTGCAGTGCTCTAAATTTTAAGCCCATCTTCCTTCCTCCTTCATGAGTCCCTGGATCATCAATATTCATCCCTCTATGACAGACCCCAGTCTAGTTGTGTAACAGTTAGCACTTAACAAACCATGCACTTCACCACTTAAACATATGTCAGGGAGTCTCTCAGACGTTTTCACCAAGGTCAATGACTGGCTATATGTATACAAACATAGAAACATATAGTACCATAAACACACGTACACACAGGGTAACACACACACACACACACACACACACACACACACACACACACACACACACACACACACACACACAAATACACAGGGAAAGACAAACACACACACACAGGGAAACAAACACACACACATATACACAGGGTAACACACACACACGCACATGCACACGCACGCACACACACACGCGCGCAAACACAAGCGCACAGTCTCTGGCGTAGACACAGCTAGTGGAGTTTGGCAGTGCCTGGCAGTGACACTGCTGTACAGAGTATCAGGGAGACATCATGTAAATGGGAGTTGACAGCATGTGCAGAGAGCAGAGCAGAGCAGGGGAGTGGATGGGAGGTTAGGCCAGGGATGGCAGTGCACAGACGGGCCAGAGAGCATGCCAGGGAGGGAGGGAGGGGGCTTACGATCTCTCACCTCTTACTCACCAAACAGCCTTTGACACCCACGTGACACAGCTGCCTTCACTATCCCTAATGACCACATGGCTGTGGCTGAGAATTGTGTGTGTGTGTGTGTGTGTTCATGTGAGTGTGCGTGTGTGTACGGCCATGTCAGGAGGTGGGTAAACATGCCCTGACAGACATCTGATGCATCCATTTGAGGAAAGAGGAGGAAGTTACTCGGAAGGGGTTACTTCATTATGCAGCAAATTAGAAAAATGTATAATTTATCATTACACCCAGCCGAAATGCCACCCGACTGAGCCTCACCCCTGTGAAAAACATCACGCGGAGAGAGAGAAAGAGAGAGAGAGAAACTGTCAGAGGCCTGCAGCAGCCAACGGGTAAAATTAATATGCAAATGTATGCAAGAAATTAAAAAGCAAAATTACACAGGCAAATGAGGTAGCTACACTTGAATTGTTAGGATTATGAATAATTACTGCGAATTTCCTGCTCCTAATATAACTTGTTTTTTGATAAACAAAGACTTAATTATCGAGATGCGCTGGAGAATTTCCGCGGCACTCATTAATCTTGCAGAAAAAAAACAAGTCCCTGGTGGCCGGCGGTAATGAAGAGAGCGTGCCCTGAATCGGCAGAAAGATCACAGCCACCGGGGTGCCAGGCTACCAAGCCCTCCCTGAGACGACGCTCGCTGCCACTGTCCCTCTCGCGTACCCAAGAGTGTCATAACTTCTTCCGCTAACTATCAAAGGGACTTATTTATGCTGGCAACCCAGCCATAAGTCCAATTTTACGAGGCCTGAGGCGGCAGGGGAGAGGTGGGGGGGTATGTGGGGAGAGAGGGGTGGTGAGTGGTATGGTAGGGGGGTGTTGAGGGGAATTTAATAGTGAGGAGTGTGGAGGGTGAGGGGGAAGGACGTGTCGGTGGGGAGGGGGGGGTGTTGGTGAGGGGGGGGAAGATGTGTTGTGAGGGGGGAGAATGTTGGGGGGGGGGGGGGGGGGGCTGTCTGTTGATACACTCTGGAAATGCCACTTTAGTCATCTCCCACTGCTTGGTCCCAACTGATAGCACTGGGTAATGGAGCCCAAGGTGCCTTGGCAGGGAGAGAGGATTGGTTGTTGGCACGCTGAGTGGTGCCCACGGCCTGGGGGTGTTAAAACACAACAGGGGGTAATTGAGCGGGGTGAGGGGGTAGCAGGGGCATGGCCGGGGGGGGGGGGGTGGAGGGCCACTTTGGGGACACGGGAGGAGTGGAAGTCCAGTGGTGAGTGGTGACATTGGGGTGTGGGAGGTGGGGGGGAGTAGGAAGGTAGTGGATGAGGAGGACAGAGCGGGGGAGAGGCCAGTGTTTAGTCCAGGGGGAGAGAGGAGGAGATAAATAGGAAGGCTTTAATGGGGTCTGGAGGTGTAGTTTGGTCTTCTCCCTCCAACCTTTAACTGCTGTCTTCAGTCACAGAGAGGACCAGAGAGCTGCCTGCTGGAGCACCACAGAGAGGACCAGAGAGCTGCCTGCTGGAGTACCACAGAGAGGACCGGAGAGCTGCCTGCTGGAGCACCACAGAGAGGACCGGAGAGCTGCCTGCTGGAGTACCACAGAGAGGACCAGAGAGCTGCCTGCTGGAGTACCACAGAGAGGACCAGAGAGCTGCCTGCTGGAGTACCACAGAGAGGACCGGAGAGCTGCCTGCTGGAGCACCACAGAGAGGACCGGAGAGCTGCCTGCTGAAGTACCACAGAGAGGACCAGAGAGCTGCCTGCTGGAGTACCACAGAGAGGACCAGAGAGCTGCCTGCTGGAGCACCACAGAGAGGGCCGGAGAGCTGCCTGCTGGAGCACCACAGAGAGCAGAGTACTGCTGCTACTGCCGCAGAGAGAGAGGGAGAGAGAAGAGAGAGAGAGAGAGAGAGATAGAGAGACATGGGGGGGGGGGTAAATAAAGGAGAATAGGCAGTCAAGGACATTGTCTCTCTGGGGTTGTCAGCTGCTGTGTGTGTCTGTGTGTGTGACTTAAATTGCTCTCAACATGTAATATTGACAAACAGTGGTTTGCGAGAGCTTTGGATATTTGTTCACACTGAAAATGCGTCAAAAGACAGTTAGCTATAGGCCCATATACTGTGGTGAGAGGGACCAACCAGAAGTGATAACTGTACTTTTAAGTGTCCTTAGAAGTAATTAGTAGGCACGGTAGCTGTGTGTTAGTAAGTAACCCATTATCATATAGGCTACTAGTCAGTTAACATTAAGCTCAACACCGCTAATAGAAATAAAAGGGAGGTCATGTATGTAAAGAATGGCATGCATTAACAATTGAATCAGCTGGCATACAGAGTCAAACCCATCATCTGACATACAGAGTCAAACCCATCAGCTGACATACAGAGTCAAACCCATCACCTGGCATACAGAGTCAAACCCATCATCTGACATACAGAGTCAAACCCATCACCTGGCATACAGAGTCAAACCCATCATCTGACATACAGAGTCAAAACCATCACCTGGCATACAGAGTCAAACCCATCACCTGGCATACAGAGTCAAACCCACCACCTGGCATACAGAGTCAAACCCATCAGCTGGCCAAAAAAAAATACAAGTAGGCCTTAGAAATATCTCAGTTGTATGCAGTGACAAAAGTTGGCTTTTAAACTTTAATCAGTTTCCTAGTTACCAAACATGTCTGACCCATAGAGGCAGTTAGAGGATGCAACATTGTATTCGTCCCATTATTGCGTCTGTGAGAGCATGGGCAGCGCCATTGAGTCCATCTCCATTTTGAAGTAGTCCATTTTCTTACTCTACTACTTCTATGAGTTTAAATGGTGCATACCACCACCTGGAGTGTGTTGTTTGAAGAGGTATAAAGCCAAGATTGGCATTTAACTGCCACCTGCAGTTATGGAATAGTAAAATTAAGTATAATTAGTAAACGTATAATTAAGTTGCTGATCCCTCCTGATGACCTGGATCGAATGAATTGATCCTTCCTTAACCCATAGGAAGTCCAACCCAGTTGACTACTTCAAAATTCTTCCTGACACACCCACTTCCTATTTCACTCAAACCAGGAAGTAATTAGTGTGGCTGGGGAGTGACTGAGGTGGAGCCCTCTGACTATACATGTCTCAATAAACCATAACCTTGTGGGTGACAAAGTGCAATTCTAAGTGCCTTTCTAAGTGTCCTTAAAAGTGATTATTTGGCACAGTAGCTCTATGGCAGTATGTAACCAATTAACATTAAAACCCTTAGTCTTCAAACCCACAGGTACTTATTGTTGTTCTAGAGCTTGAAATAAGTCAACACACTAATTAATACACTATACACTATAGGCAGTATGTAGTGAAATGTTTAGTGGGTATACTTGCCCTATAGGCCTATGTAGCCCTATGTAGGTATATGTAGCTCTATGTAGGAATATGTAGCCCTATGGAGGCATATGTAGCTCTATGTAGGCATATGTAGCCCTATGTAGGCATATGTAGCCCTATGCAAAATACTCAACCAGAACCCAGAGGAATTTATTGTGAATATATTAATGCCATTGGCATAAGGTCAACAGCATGTTATTCTGTTTTTATATGAAAGCGTGTATTTTATCTGTCAGCCTGCCAACCCCACTCTCTTAAAATTATATAAATTGATGGTGATGAGCAGATACCTTTTTTAGGTCAACACAGTGAACACACTGATATTAATTAGACTAACTTGATGTCTGTCTGTCTGTCTGCCACACCATTGGCTCAAGACGGCTGTTTGAAAACAAAGTATCTCTCTTCTCCTCTCTCTCTCCTGATGATGAAGTCGACCTTAAAGCTGACAGGCTGCTTTGATGCAGCCATCACTTCTTTTCAGTGAGCACTTCTTCTGAACGGAACACTCTCTTGTCTCTCTTGTCTCTGCGTGTGTGTGTTTGTGTGTGAATGTGTGAGTGTATGTGTAAGCGTGTGTGCGTGTCCACTCTCATGTGTGCATACGTGTGAATGAGTGTGTAAAACCCTGTTGCCTTGTGTCAACAAAGGGCCTAATTGTGGTGCTGGTGGGGACTGGGGAAATGGTTCCATGGTGGATCCTGTTGTTTAGCGAGGCCCAGTGTTTTAGAAATGTTAGGGTAGAGGTTGGTGGCCGAGGGAGGGAGGTCACCCAGCATTATTAAACTACTTAGACCCAATTAAAAGCCTTGTGACCCAGTGGGGGCCCAGTCATAGCTCTCTACCCTGACTCCCAAGTGCTGTCATGGTTCGTGGTAATGGAACGAGGCGCAGAGTGAGAGGTGCGTGCCAACATATTTATTTAATAATAACGAAAACAACAAATGAAACAAACACAGAGACCGTACCGTGAACTGGTGTCTGGACTACACATAAGCACACCAACAATGATCCACACGCAGGTGGACGTGAAGTGAACATAAATAGACAACTCAAGACAGCTGCCTCTAATTGGGGATCACCCAAAACCAACCCTGTGAATGTCAGGACCTGACCTTACAAGTCCCTTGCTGGGGCTTCACTAAAGAGAAGTATCTCGCTGGGGCTTCACTAAAGGGAAGTACCTCGCTGGGGCTTCACTAAAGGGAAGATGCAAGGACAGCCTTGGACACACAGCAGAACAACTCTTATGTTATGCATACACACACATATACACACACAAACATGCACATGCACACACAATTGCTTTACCAGCAACAACAACAACACCACACACACACAAGTCTGACCAACTTCGATTGCATCAGCAGCAGCACTGTATGTGGACAAAAAGGTGTGTATGACAGCAGTGGTAATATTTAATGAGAATGTAAATGATATCCTTTATATAGATGGATATTAAGTTACTTTTATGAACACAGCTCAAGGTGACAGACTCATTGTAAGACATACTGTAGGATACTATATAAAAACTATTCTAATCTATAGGATACAATATGAAAACAATTATAATCTATAGGCTACTATATGAATAGAATCCTTATATCTAGCCACTCCTTTGAGAGCTCCCTTGGAGGACCATTAGTGCCACACAATGAAACAGGAAAACTCAAATGACCCTTTAAAACCTACAAAACACTATTGATGCTTAACAGCTGTGTTGTGTCCTGAGCAAAGATAACGACTCCACAATCAAAAATGTAGGTGCAGAAGGCTTATCCCACTTGACGAGAGAGAGAGAGAGAGAGAGAGAGAGAGAGAGAGAGAGAGAAGCACTTTTGTCCGTTTCCCCTTGCAAGAACTAAAGCTTAATGAAGAGGGCCTGAAGACATGCCTCGAGGTAAGAGTAGGAAAGTTAGCACTAGGCTGGCACTGAAGTGCGCTGCTCTAGCTGACAGTTTATAAATACATCCCAAATGGCACCCTATTCCCTATGTAGTGCATTCCTTTTAAATAGATTACTATGGGGTCTGGTCAAAATTTGTGCACTCTGTATTGAAAGGTACCCCAACTGGCGGCCTGCGGGTGATTTTATTTGGCCCGCCATGTTTTCTGGGTAAAACAAATTGTGTATTTGTTTTATGTTGGACATAAAATACTGTAAAAACACCAGCAAATCAGTGAGCTGTTCCAAAGTACACTATTTCCAAAAGTATGTGGACACATGGTCGTTGAACATCTCATTCCAAGATCATGGGCATTAATATGGAGTTGGTCCTCCTTTTGCTGCTATAACAGCCTCCACTCTTTTGGGAAGGCGTTCCACTAGATGTTGGAACATTGCTGCGGGGACTTTCTTCCATTCAGCCAAGAAAGTCAGGCACTGATGTTTGGAGATTAGGCCTGGCTCGCAGTCAGCGTTCCAATTCTCCCCAAAGGTGTTCGTTGGGTTTCAGGTCAGGGTTCTGTGCAGGCCAGTCAAGTTCTTCCACACCGATCTCGACAAACCAATTCTGTATGGACCTCGCTTTGTGCACAGGGGCATTGTCATGCTGAAACAGGGAAGGGTCTTCCCCAAACTGTTGCCACAAAGTTGGAAGCACAGAATCGTCTAGAATGCATTGTATGCTGTAGCGTTAAGATTTCTCTTCACTGGAACTAAGAGGCCTAGGCTGAACCAAGGAAAACAGCCCCAGACCATTATTCCTCCTCCACTAAACTTTACAGTTGGCACTATGCACTGGGGCAGGTAGTGTTCTCCTGACATCCGCCAAACCCAGATTCGTCTGTCGGACTGCCAGATATTGAATAGTGATTCATCACTTCAGAGAAGGCGTTTCCACTCCTCCAGAGTCCAATGGTGCAAGTTTTACTCGGCCAACAAAATCAATTTTATGAAGCTCCCGCCAAACAGTTATTGTGTTGACGTTGCTTCCAGATGCAGTTTGGAACTCGGTAGTGAGTGTTGCAATCGATGACAGACAATTTTTACGCGCTGTGCACTTCAACACTCAGTGATCCCGTTCTGTGAGCTTTTGTGGCTGAGCCGTGGTTGCTCCTAGACGTTTCCACTTCACAATAACTGCACTTACAGTTGACCGGGGAAGCTCTAGCAGGGCAGAAATTTGACGAACTGACTTGTTGGAAAGGTGGCATCCTATGAAGGTGCCACGTTGAAAGTCACTGAGCTCTTCAGTAATGCCATTCAACTGCCAATGTTTGTCAACGGAGATTGCATGGCTGTGTGCTCTATTTATACATCTGTCAGCAACGGGTATGTCTGAAATGGCTGAATCCACTAATTTGAAGGGGTGTCCACATACTTTTGTATATATTGTCTATGTATATACAACTGTGTTTGCGTAACGGGATTAAAGGGTGACCGGGTTTGTGTGTGTGTGTGCCTGTGTGCTTCCGTATGTGTGTGTGCGCATGCCTGCGTAAGAGAATGCGTGTGTGTGTGTATGTGTGTGTCTGTGTGAGCGGGGTCAGGTCAGGGGGCTCCATAGCGCCCCGTGGAGAGTGCTCCCTCCAGGGCAGTCTGCAGGCGAGCTTCAGGACAACAGCAACATGCTATCACCGCCCCGCCGAGACACAGGCAGCCACCGCTATAGTGAGAGCACTGCTGATGCTATATTTATAGCCCTCTATTAAAAGTTAAACCTCTCTCTGATAACCAGTTCATAGCCCAACACAATGAGAGGTTCACTTCACTGAGTCTTTGGGCATCTCTTATGTTCTCTCTTTTCTCTTTCTGTATTGTATCTCTTTTCTACAGTAAGTAAATATATTTTCTCTTTCTGTATTGTATCTCTTTTCTACAGTAAGTAAATATATTTTCTCTTTCTGTATTGTATCTCTTTTCTACAGTAAGTACATCTCTTTTCTCTTTCTGTATTGTATCTCTATTCTACAGTAAGTAAATCTGTGTGGGATGTACATAGTAGACCAGTAGGTAACATTAGATAGATAGATGCAGTGTACAGTGAAATTCTTAAACTCTGAGCTCCAACAGTGCACATGCTCATGAAACAAACAAATATAGAATTGCGCAGCAGTCTAAGGCACTGCATCGCAGTGTTACGGCTTCACTACAGCCGGGGGTTTGGTCCCAGGCTGTGTCAGAACCGGCCGTGACCGGGAGTCACATAGGGCAGTTCACAATTGGCCCAGCATCTTCCGGGTTAGGGGAGGGTTTTGCCGGGGGGGGGGCTTTTCTTGGCTCATCGCGCTCTAGTGACTGCTTGTGGTGGGCCGGGCGCCTGCAGTCTGACTTCGGTCATCAGTTGAACAGTGTTTCCTCAGACACATTGGTGCAGCTGTCTTCCGGGTTAAGCGAGCGGATGTTAAGAAGTGCGGCTAGGCGGGTCGTGTTTCGGAGGACGCGTGACTCGACCTTCACCTTTTCCGACCCCGTAGGGGAGTTGCAGCGATGAGACAAGATCTCAATCACGAAATTGGGGAGAAAAAGGGGATAAAAAAATTGAATCGAAAATAATAATATATACATGTTTACAACTGTGACCACTGCGCCACTCAGAAGTCCTGATATATATCTACTATAGTTCTATGCTTCTGTTTATTTCAATAAGCGTCTCTTCTAGATTTCCCCATGTGGGTTGAATGCAGCCAGAGTAGTTAAGAGGATGAAACACAAACTGAGTGAGCTCAGAGAATAGCTGGAGCTGTCTAAGCTAATGCTTTTTAAAAACACTAGTATGTCACAAACCTCAGTAGGTACACAGCGACAACTGTATGGCGTAACACACTGCAATCAGTCCCACTGAGACTGCCCTCTGAGAAGATAGTATGTGACTGGTGGGGTGGGCAGGGGTAGGCAGAATGGCCTGATTAGACAGGCTTTCATCCTGTGTGGCAGCAACATTAACAAATCAACTTCATTACAAGGCTTGGCGCCTGCATGGCAACGGTGTCCGTGTCAGACTGCCGCTAAAACGGAAAGACACCCAAGTCACAATTAATCACAAGCAAAGCCTTGCCGATGATGAATTTATAAGTAAACTACCGAACACAAACATGTGCCTTCACACACATACACACCCACACACACACATTCCTCTAAAGAGACAGACAGACAGACAGACACAAGGCTGCAGTTCCATCCGCAGAGGGCAAATACAACACGTGCTTACCACCAGAGCATGCACACACACACACACACACACACACACACACCGCGCGGTACGGTAAGGAATATCATATCATTTAAAATTCATATTGATTCTGTTAATGAATTTCTAATATTTTTTTGGGTCTGAACTTATGGAAAATGAATACATACCCTCTGTAATTAACATTTCTATCCTGGTTTGCTCGGGCTGTGCAACTGGGTCACACTGTTTATGTGTGTGTGAGTGTGTGTCCATGTACAGCAGTATGCCAGTGTAGTGTATCTGTTTGTGTGCATGTACATATGTTCAACTGTAGTGTGTGTGTGTTCCACATGAAGTCTGTGTCCCCTCTTTTCCCCCAGGATGTCCCTTCACCCTCGTCTTAATGAAGTCCCAGAGAAAGAAGGGAGGAGAGGCCTGGTTGATTTTCTCCTGGTCTTCTTTTGGGCCACAGCATGAGTATCCAATTAACACTGACCCTGAGCCCAGGCTCATAAGGTGGCTAAACTAATACTGCTACTGTCCAGGGGGTTGGTTGGTTGGTCGGGGGCCGAGGTCTTAGGCCGAGTTCCAAATGGCATCCTATTTCCTATGGGCCCTGGTAAAAAAGTAGTGCACTATGTAGGAAATAGGTGCCATTTGGGACACAAAGGCTCTCAGAGGGTCCGTCGTTTAGCCAGAGAGGCCAGGGGACGCTCATTACCGGAGGACACATTTCAGAGGTGCTCTGCTCACTGTCCACCATCCCCTCTCCCTCCTGACCCTTCATTAATTCTCTGTTGAGAGAGATAAACACAGGGTTGTTTATCCAAGGAGGGAGGGAGGTGTACCCACATGCAAACAGAGCCTGATATCCTTTTTGTGGACCTGCATGTATGTCAGAAACTGGCGTGGTGTGTGATTGTTTGTGTGTGTGTGTGTAGGAGGGGACACGGAGGACAGGCGAGGAGGGGAAAGGGGGGGGAGTGGGAATCCAGTCTAATGCCAAGGGGACGGAGGAGTCCCTCAATCCCTACTTCATTAAAACCAAATAAAACACTGAGGCCATTTATCTATTTTCCTCCAAAGCCATAAACACAAATAGGTTCACCCCTCCATCCTCTCCTCTCCTCTCCTCTCCTCTCCTCTCCTCCCCTGCCCTCCATCAACTGCGCCTCACACCTATGAAAAACATCACAGGCGAGAGAGAGTAACAGAGAAAGAGGGAGAGAGAGAGAGAATAACAGGGAAAGTGGAAGAGAGAGAGAGAGAGGACGAATGAGAGTGTGAAAGAGAGATAGAAGAAGTACAGTAGTGATCTACACCTTTTTCTTTAATACCCAGACAACATTAAATCAATTGCTCCGTTATAATTGGTCAGTGGCAGTTCTGTTCTTCTCATGTAAATAATATAACTGCATCCTATCATCCTATCCTCCTGTCATCCTATCATCCTATCCTCCTATCATCATACCATCCTATCATCCTATCCTCCTATCATCATACCATCCTATCCTCCTATCATCATATCCTCTTATCATCCTATCCTCCTATCATCCTATCATCCAGATGATTTAGTGCAGCAGAGGGTAACGGGGGGAGCAATGGAGAAGGTGGAGTCAGAGGGAGGGGGTATTTAGTGGAGGAGGTGGAGGGAGGGGGTATTTAGTGGAGGAGGTGGAGGAGGAGGGAAGGGGTATTTAGTGGAGGTGGAGGAGGAGGAAGGGGGTATTTAGTGGAGGTGGAGGAGGGAGGGGGTATTTAGTGAAGGAAGTGGAAGAGGAGGGAGGGGGTATTTAGTGGAGGTGGAGGAGGGAGGGGGTATTTAGTGGAGGAGGAGGGAGGGGGTATTTAGTGAAGGAGGTGGAGGAGGAGGGAGGGGGTATTTAGTGGAGGTGGAGGAGGGAGGGGGTATTTAGTGGAGGTGGAGGAGGAGGGAGGGTGTATTTAGTGGAGGTGGGGGAGGGAGGGGGTATTTAGTGGAGGTGGAGGAGGGAGGAGGTATTTAGTGGAGGTGGGGGAGGGAGGGGGTATTTAGTGGAGGTGGAGGAGGGAGGAGGTATTTAGTGAAGGAGGTGGAGGAGGAGGGAGGGGGTATTTAGTGGAGGAGGTGGAGGAGGAGGGAGGGGGTTTTAGTGGAGGTGGAGGAGGGAGGGGGTATTTAGTGGAGGAGGTGGAGGAGGAGGGAGGGGGTATTTAGTGGAGGAGGTGGAGGAGGAGGGAGGGGGTATTTAGTGGAGGTGGAGGAGGAGGTGGGGGGGGTATTTAGTGAAGGAGGCGAGGGCTAAGGAGGTGATGTGTGTATGTGTGTGGGGGGGGGGGGGGGTATGGTGAAGAGGTGAGGGGTTGTCTCTCAGATGCTGTGTCCTCCAGTAGGTCATTGTGCCTGTTATTAATTGCATTACAATTAGCCAGATTTAACCCTATTAATGAAGTCTGTGTTAATATGATGGTCCTTACCAGACAAACTGCGGGACACACACGCAGACAGACAGACAGGCGCACACACGCAGACCGACGGACGCACACACGCAGACAGACGGACGCACACACACGGGAGAACGTGCATGTTGTTTTTCTGTTTTCAACGGTTGATATTCTAGAACACGGGTCAACCTGGATCCATCCCCTATTCTTCTCATGATGAAAGGGGGAGAAGTAGGAAGGGAAGAGAGGAAGTGGAAGTCCTCGTTAAAGGAAGTCCTCGTTGTCCTGTCTTGCCCTCAGAAAGAAATATAACTTATTGTCCTGTCTTGCCCTCAGAAAGAAAAATATGTTTTTGTCCTGTCTTACCCTCAAAGAAAAATTATTTAATGTCCTGTCTTACCTTCAGAGCTAAAACAAACACGCATCCGGTTACGTTATTTTTAAGCAGAAATCCTATTCAATTCCTCATCTGATCTCTCACCAGGTACACATCATCTTAATGTTGTGTTTTGAGGCACCTTTCTGACATATATTGTAGTTTCCTGAGATTGGATGTGGTGAGATTTCTGTAAATGGTTTCCAAGGGGACCATAACCAGGGCTGGGTCACAGGAACTGTTAGTGGTAGAGAGTGGTAGGGAAGGGTAAAGAAAGTGAGAGGACCTTAGGGCAGTGGTTCTAACCAATGAGTCGTTTCCCTGTGAATTAAGGACTGTTTGACTGCACCATAGTGAGAAAGTAAGGTAAGTGATTTACAGAATATAAGAATAACGTCAGTCTAGGCATTAATTGTGTTTCACACACATTGTGTTTCACATACACTAATGAATAGGCCATCTCGACTTTCACATATTCACTATTTCAATATCTGATGCCCTTTAGGTCCAGTAGGCTCTGAGACACATAATGGACAGTGAAATACCGAATAACTAAAATAATTGACGTATATAGTACGTGTATATTAGAATGACCTCTTCTGTAACCCTCATGCTCTGCTCTTGACCCATGCTGCAGTATTCACCCTATGCTCCCCAGATATTGAATTATATTACCTATGGCCCCATCCCAACCTCACCCCGACCACTTTGCATGCTCCTGCTCCCAGTCTATATAAGTGGGTTTCCACTTCAGGAGGAGAGGAGGAGTGAGAAGAGGAGAGGACAGGACAGGAGGGGTGAGAAGAGGAGAGGACAGGACAGGAGGGTTGAGAAGAGGAGAGGACAGGTTGAGAGGACGAGCGAGAAGAGGAGAGGACAGGAGGAGAGGAGAGGAGGGGTGAGAAGAGGAGAGGACAGGAGAGGACAGGAGGAGAGGACAGGTGAGAAGAGGAGAGGACAGGAGGAGAGGAGCGGTGAGAAGAGGAGAGGACAGGAGGAGAGGAGGAGCGAGAAGAGGAGAGGACAGGAGGAGAGGAGGAGCGAGAAGAGGAGAGGACAGGAGGAGAGGAGGAGCGAGAAGAGGAGAGGACAGGAGGAGAGGAGGGGTGAGAAGAGGAGAGGACAGGAGGAGCGAGAAGAGGAGAGTACAGGAGGAGAGGGAGGAGAGGACAGGAGGAGAGGAGGGAGAGGACAGGAGGAGAGGAGGGGTGAGAAGAGGAGAGGACAGGACAGGAGGAGAAGAGGGGAGGGGTGAGAAGCAGCAGTCCTTTGGACTTGAACTTCAACTTGACCCATGATCCCCCTACAGCTCAGATATCAAAACACAGTGCCATCTGGCCCTGACACACACACACACACACACACATGGATGGATGGAAGGGCACACACACACAAATAGAGTTGACGGAGGGTTGGGGAAAGGGCTGGGGAGCACAGGGGTTAATATCATAAGGTTAGGCAGTGGAATAGAGACTGCAATTATCTTCAATTCCAAGACAGAAAATCCTATTATTTGATGGTGAGTCTGACAGATGGATGAGCCAGCCACATCCTCTCCTGCCATTCCCGAGCAAGCCAATCTGGAGGCCATGGGCGAGGAGGGCGGAGAGGGGAGAGGGGGGAGGAGGGGGGTGTGGGACACAATGGAACATAATGGTGGGAGAGGGCAGAGGGGGCAGCTAGGTTGTGTGGTTGTTTTAGGTGGTGGGTGGAGAGGGGAGGGTGTGCACATGAAACCTGAGATTGGGAGGGTTGCCCCTTCTCGCCCCTCGGTCACAATGGGAAGCATGGCCGTTTGAAGAGCTCAGCTGTTGGGAAGTGAGGTGACAGATGAAGATATCTACTCCCTGGGAACAGCAGGAGAGGGAGGAGGGAGAGAGAGAGAGAGAGAGAGAGAGAAAGAGAGAGAGAGAGAGAAAGAGAGACAGACAGACAGAGAGCGAGAGAGATATTCTACAATATTTCTGAACATTTTACATTTAAGTATTACAGTATGAAAAACAGACAAAGTAGAAGAGGACAAAAAGCATGGCCTACAGTATATTGAGGAAAAACTGTTAAAAGACTTGCCAAGCCAAAGCTAGTGCTCCTTGCATATATCACACACGACCCCAGACTCTCTCTGCACACCAAGGGCTAAGAGAATGCATGTATTTTCCATCTAGACAGACAGCTGTGGCGCTGAGTTACCATCAGACCCAGGAGAGTACCTTTACAGGACAGGAACCAGAGAGAAAATCATTTTAATTACAGTCTATCAGGCATATCAAAATGTCATATCTCCCAGTTTAAATGGAAAGTGGGACAAATCAAACACTTGCACTGAGGCAGACAGTGAATACATCAACACTAATGTTGTCATGGATACATTTTAAGGCTTTTTATGAAGCTTTTTTTGTACATTTGCTTTATCAGTGAGACATTATATGACACGTCAATTAAATGTACTCTCTGTGAGGCTGTTGCCAACTATTGTGCCTCTCTTTCTCAATAATTCCACAGCCAGTTACTGTTTACCACTTCAACATAAATGGAGATTACACCAGGAAAGCCATTGGCTTACAGGCAGACATACCTTCCTCCTCAGACCACTTACAGACTGACTGACCACAACTGGTTGTCCCAGACCCTGAACAGCCTACAGGCTACCACAATAATGTTCTGTGGCCCATGTGTGGGGACATTGCCCTGGGCAACCCACCGGGCCTCTGTTCAGTCAACGAGAACAAGTGCCCCAACGGACCACACCCTCCACCACCACCATCACCCTTAGCCACAGCACTCACTTCCTAGTCAGAGGGACAATGGCCTGGGGCCAGTCTACCAGCCAGACCCAAATGCCCCTCCCAGACATCCAGGAAAACAAAACAGCAGCCAGCTCCCTCCGGACTCTCCCCCATCACCACTGTATTCAACATAGGGCTGAGGTAGCTTGGGCAAGCCTGGGCAAGTGGTGGGGAGGAAGGAGCAGCCGATGGAGAGATGCTGTTGCTGGATAGAACCAGAGAGGGAGAGAGGATGTATAGAGGGTTGACAAGTCGGCTAAGGTGATATTTTGGGGCAAAACTTAGCATCATATAGAACAGGTGAAATGTATTGAGACAATGGCATCCATTGGCAACACAATGCTAGTCTGCATAATGTAAATTCATGAGACATGAGGCCCCGTCTACTGTAACATGTAGGAGTCAACAACCCTCCCTGATTATCCACTAATAGGTGCTCCACAGCCAACATGTAAACTGGTTAATAAATATGTCCAGATAGGTTTATTTCCCCTTAATGGCGGTCCCAGCGTGTTGACACTGTGACCTAATTCAAGAGCCATCACTCACACATTACGTTAGCATCATCAGGACCTGTGCTGCATCACAAACGGCACCCTATTCCCAATGTAGTGCACTAGCTGGGGAAAAGTAGTGCACTAAATAGGGAATAGGGTATATTTTGGATGCATCCTACCTCCACCACCACTCCTTGCCTCTTCTTCACACAGCTCCTACCTCCATCACCACTGAATGACAATGAAGGTGGTAGGACCCCTTCAGAATTCATTACAAGCGCCAGGCAACTCTTCATTATTAAGATCTCTCTCTCTCTGTGTGTGTGTGTGTGTGTGTGTGTGTGTGAGACGTGTCTGTGTCAGAGTAATTAACAACTGCCGTGGCTGCTGCCTTGGTTGACGCTGCAGTGTCACCAACATTTACCCACTCCCCTACCACGGCCACAGCTGACAGTCATTACTTGTCTAAGTGGCAGAGTTGTTGGGAGGAAGGCGTGGGAGGAAGGAAGGGGGATGTTTGAAAGCTGAGTAAGGTGATGGTTTGGGAGGGAGGTGATGGGTGGGGAGGGAGGGAGGGAGGTGAGTGAGGAGGGAGGTAATGGGTGGGGAGGGAGGGAGGGAGGGAGGTTATGGGGGAGGGAGGTGATCAGTGGTGGGAAAAGTACCCAATTGTCATATTTCAGTAAAAGTAAAGATACCTTAATAGAAAATGACTTAAGTAAAGTGAGTCACCCAGTAAAATACTACTTGAGTAAAAGTCTAAAAGTATTTGGTTATAAAATACTGAAGTATCAAAAGTAAATGTATAAATCTAAAATTCCTTATATTAAGCAAACCAGATGGCACCATTTTCTTGTTTTTGTTGTATGTATAGATAGCCAGGCTCACACTCCAACACTCAGACATCATTTACAAATGAAGCATGTGTGTTTACTGAGTCTGCCAGATCAGAGGCAGTAGGGATGACCAGGGATGTGCTCTTGATAAGTGTGTGAATTAGACAAATCTTTTTTACTTTTGGGTGTCAGGGAAATAGTATGGAGTACAAGGTACATTCTGGAAGGAGGTGATGGGTGGGAAGAGAGGTGGGTGGGGAAGGTGATGGGTGGGGA
Source organism: Thymallus thymallus (assembly GCA_023634145.1). Taxonomy (NCBI): domain Eukaryota; kingdom Metazoa; phylum Chordata; class Actinopteri; order Salmoniformes; family Salmonidae; genus Thymallus; species Thymallus thymallus. The sequence goes on along the minus strand of CM042405.1, from coordinate 9,362,140 downwards.
GGGATTTTGGGAGGGAGGGTGGTGGGTATGTGGGAAGGGAGGTGGGTGTGTTGGTATGCGATGAGGGAGGAAGGAGGAGGGGTGTAGTGCAGGGTTGAAATTCAAAATTTCAAATTGAATTGCCCATGTAGAATTTAAGTCAGTGCAATTCAAAGACATTCCACTCAGCCATAGAACCTGAGAGTGTCATTCACACTTCCAGATACCAAAGGATATATCACCTATCTCTGGAAACAATGTTCATATACTCTTTTAACCTTAGTGCTTAGAATTGCCAATTACACTGAGTGTACAAAACATCTTCCATGAAATGGACTGACATGGAAGTCAATATTAGTGAGGTGTTCTTAATGTCTTGTACACTGTATTTGTATTTCCAGCAACCATTTAATTTGTTTGGCTTGTTTTTGAAGGCTTTAGGGTCAACTTGAGTGTTAAATGCATTCTGGGAAATTCAGTATTTTCCCCTTATTTAACAAAATTTAAGTGATTAATAATTGTCAGGATTAGTGTTCAGAGAGGTCTTTGGACACTTCTATGTTCGTTGGGTTTGGTGTCCAGAGACCTCTCTGGATAACTGGATAACTGTTAGTTTTGTTGTTTGGTCCCCAATTGGAGGCAGCTGCGCTGCGTTGCCTCTAATTGGGGATCCCATTTAAGGGTGCTGCCTGCCCACGTGTGTGGGTCATTGTTTGTGTGCATGCGAATGCACCTACGTTGTGGCTGTGTATTGTTTTGTTGAGTTTGCAAATAAAGTATGTCGAACCAATACTGCTCTGCGCTTTGGGTTCTGTCCTCCACTTGCCGTGACAATAATAATTTACAATATTCACATACAGGTTTTTCTTTCCTTGATCATTAATTTGAACAGTTTGTCCTGAAAATAACAATATTTTATATATGCATGTATATAATTACGTTTTATGTACAAGATGTATAGGAACTGTTTGAACGTGGGCAGCGTTGAAGAGAGAGATGCATGGTTAAAATCCCCCGAAATGGCAAAGAAAGCACTGGGATGCACTGTCTGTAACCTCGCGTTAACAGAGTGGATGACATCACATGCTTTGTTTGCGTCCGCGGAGGGTGGGATGTAAACAATTACAGCAATGGCCGCCGTGAATTCCCTCAGCAAATAAAAAAAATGACACCATCTGTTGTTAACTAATAAAGCCAGCCCACCACCCTTTCTCTTACTGGAAGAAACACTATCCCTGTCTGCTCTGATGGTCCGTAACCTGCCGATAGTGACGTTCTCTATGTGGATGTTATCGTTCAGCCAAGTCTCAGTAAAAAACATTAGGCTCGCTTCCCGATAGTCTCTTTGACCACGGACAAGAACCTCAAGCTCGTCCATTTTGTTATGCAGCGATCTCACGTTGCCCATAATGATAGACGGTATAGCCGGCTTGTACTTCCTCAGCTTCGCCTTACACTTCAATCCCGCCCTACGTCCACGCCGTTGCCTTTTCAACTTGTCCGGAATATCGAACTTTTCCCTGGGGTGCAGCAGTGCTGCGTGTGCTAAATCCAGGAGCTGACTCCTGTCGACGTTCAGCTGCGAGAAAAATAAAAAGTCCCTCAGTGATAAAAAGTAACGTTAAAACCTTCGTAAAACCGTAGCAATCCATAATCCTGAACTATTATAGTTCAACTGTAGCAAAAAAAAAATAAGGAAAGAGACTAAAAAACAAACTAGAACAACAATTTATGCACGAACAACGGGAGCTGCTTAACAGGCAAATAGAAGAGGCATTTGATTTTCATTGAATTTCACTGGATTCAATTATATTTCCTTTAATTCAAATTCAAATTACAATTCTGTATCCTGTTTACTAATTCAATTCAAATTCAATTATCTGAATTGAGCCCAACCCTGGTGTGGTGGTTGGGTGAGCAAGTAGGGAGGGAGGGGACTTTAAGCACGTACAGCTCCAGTCAGGCACCCTGCCACATGCTGATGAACATGTCTTTTTGATGACCACTAAGCCCACTCAAAGCTGCTGCCAGGGCTAAATCAAGGTAGTCTCAGTTAAATAACATTGCCACGAGCAGCATCGCAGATATTTGCTATGAGCGAGATGCAAGACCTCGCTCCCACACAGTCACACACCGTATCTGTGCATATGCATGGGTTCGCTTCATGCTATCAAAGAGCGGTAGATACAGGACCAAAACAGTGGGGGAGTTTAGCCTCGCGCTTCAACGCTCTTAGTTGTTGCGGAATTTTACCCACTATGCTGTTAACTTTGTTCGCCTACGTCAAATAGCTGAGTATACCTTTAATGCCTTTCAGTTTGGACGGAAGACTCCGCTTTGGCACTTTCCACTTGGAGGAGTCCTCATTCTTTTTACCCCTGGGGGATCACAGGCTACAGAGGAGACCCTGGGGGATGACAGGCTACAGAAGAGACCCTGGGGAATCACAGGCTACAGAGGAGAGGAAACATTGGGGGATCACAGGCTACAGAGGAGAGGAGACCCTGGGGGATGACAGGCTACAGAGGAGACCCTGGGGGATGACAGGCTACAGAGGAGACCCTGGGGAATCACAGGCTACAGAGGAGAGGAGACCCTGGAGGATGACAGGCTACAGAAGAGACCCTGGGGGATCACAGGCTACAGAGGAGGAGACACACACAGCTTTAACAGACACAACAAAATAAAGAGAATAAGAAAATGTATAACCAACACCCCTCCCCCCTCCGGTGGTGGTTCCATTCTCTCCGTCATTTCACCCAAAACATAACTTAAATGTGTATCTACATTTTATCATGTCTGGTATCGCCTTTGAAAATTGCAGGTAGTGGAGTGTTTAACATTCTCCTGTCAAGCGTCCCCCTGCTGAGACAATAAATGCCTGTCCAGTTTTGCTCACAGCGGCAGCGGCAGATTAGAAACAGCAGGATGGTGTAGTGTGAACACAATACCGATAAGGACGCATGTCTTAGCCCCCAATGCCAAGCCTGGAATCTCCCAATGTACGGAGAACCTGCTGTTTTCTAATATTTACACACAACTAGAATCGCAAATGTACCATACCTGCATTGAAAGAGCCACCCCCACCCACCTCAAATCAGGGGTATAGTTTTGGTGTTTTGTATTTTGTGGATGGGTTGTTTTTGTGGATGGGAAGGAATGGTGGGAGGGGGAGTGGCACAGACGAAGGTAAATCAGAACACAAAAAAGTGACATTTCTGTTGTTACTTTTCATCAGAAATACTGGTGGAGATGGATAGGTGTGGACAATTGCAGCAGTGAAGCTTTTATCTAGGAATTTCATTTGAGCGATGCAGATAGTGACTGTAGGGCAGGGGTTGGCAACTAATCACCAGGAATTCAGCTAAAAATGTTTTTAATTTAGGAAATCTGTACCCAAGTATTCCCACAAATAAAGTGTCTCAATCTAATGAAGGTTTGAAATTATTGTTATTATCAAATACAATCTCTTAGTTGTGGTCAATTTGCAGAATACAGATGATTATAGTTATGTTGCGGTCCCCGACCATTCGCTCTGACGTTATCTCTGTCCATTCAACTTACCATTGATAAAATGCAACTGTGTTCGTTGACCGTAGCTTATGCCTGCCCATACTATAACCCCACTGCCACCATGGGGCACTCTGTTGACATCAGCAAACCGCTTGCCCACATGATGCCAAACACACTGTCTGGCATCTGCCCGGTACAGTTGAAACCGGGATTAACCCGCGAAGAGCACACTTCTCCAGCGTGCCAGTGGCCATCGAAGGTGAGTGTTTGCCCACTGAAGTCGGTTACGACTCCAAACTGCAGTCAGGTCAAGACCCTGGTGAGGACGACGGGCACGCAGATGAGCTTCCCTGAGACGGTTTCTGACAGTGCAAAAATAATTTTTCCTGATATCCAATTGGTATTTACAGTCTTGTCCCATTGCTGCAACTCCCCTACAGACTTGGGAGAGGCAAAGGTCGAGAGCAGTGCGTCCTCCGAAACACGACCCTGCCAAGCCGCACTGTTTCTTGACACACTGCTCGCTTAACCCAGAAGCCAGCCACACCAATGTGTCGGAGGAAACACCGTCCAGCTGGCGACCAAAGTCAGCTTTCAGGTGCCCGGCCCACGACAAGGAGTCGCTAGAGTGCGATTGGACAGGGAAATCCCGGCCGGCCAAACCCTCCCCTAACCCGGACGACGCTGGGCCAAATGTGCGCCGCCTCATGGGTCTCCCGGTCACGGCCGGCTGTGGCACAGGCTGGGATCGAACCCGGATCTGTATTGACGCCTCAAGCACTTCGATGCAGTGCCTTAGACCTCTGCGCCACTCGGGAGGCCCCCAAACCCACAGTTTCATCAGCTGTCCGGGTGGCTGGTCTCAGACAATCCCGCAGGTAAATAAGCCGGATGTGGAGGTCCTGGGCTGGCGTGGTTACACGTGGCCTGTGGTTGTGAGGTAGGTTGGACATACTGCCAAATCCTCTAAAACAATATAGTAGGCGGTTTATGGTAGAGAAATGAACATTACATTCTCTGGCAACAGCTCTGGTGGACATTCCTGCAGTCAGCATGCCAATTGCACACTCCCTCAAAACTTGAGACATCTGTGGCACTGTGTTGTGTGACACAACTGAATATTTTAGAGTGGCCTTTTATTGTCGCCAGCACAAAGTGCACCTGTGTAATGATCATGGTGTTTAATAAGCTACTTGATATGCCCCACCTGTCAGGTGGATGGATTATCTTGATGAAGGAACAATTCTCACTAACAGGGATGTAAACAAATTTGAGCACAACATTTGAGAGAAATAAGCTTTTAATTTATGGGATCTATTATTTCAGCTCATGAAACATGGGACCAACACTTTACATGTTGCATTTATATCTTTGTATACTTTATGTAAGGCCTTGGCTGCAACTCATACAGCTGAGGCTCTATAGCAGGGGAAGAAAACTACACTTAACTTTTGCCCAAATGTATACATACAGTATCTAGTATAGTTGTTCAATATATACACACACACACACACAGAGAGAGAAACAGAGACAGAGAGAGACAGAGAGAGAGATCATACTAATCGGAGAGCCCCGGATTTACGTTTATGCTGTGTTCCATTGAAATACTTAAACCCTTCACAGTCATATGAAAAATAAAACTCATTCACCTAGGTCTTCACCTAGTAGGGTTGGATTTTTTCTTTCTTCTTATAAAATGCGACCTGACATTGCCTCAAAGTTACAACACTTTGGTTTAATATACATTTTTAAAGTGTCAATTGTCTGAAATCTGGGACTCTAGAGAGTAAGTGTTATTGAGTTTTATAAGACCCTGTCCGTCTATGTCTATATCTGTCTGACATCCATATTATGGCTTGGTGCTTCAGGAGGGACAAGAGGTGATTACACTACTACTGGGAGCTAGTCATGCTTCAGCATGTATCCATCGTGTGTATGTGTCCTCAGCCTCATCCCAGAGAGCAGGTAGATACCCACCTGCAGTCAGGCACTGGATAAAAACAGTGTCAATCAATGTCCGCAGTCAGCACAGCAAAACACTACTGGGACTACTTTTGTAGTACACTATGTAGGCAATAGGGTGCCATTTGGACGTACTCTGAGGCTGGTCGTGAGCGTTAGTGAGGGAACAGGTGATAGTGTTATGTTTAAGTGTCATCCCCTCCAACCTTCCCCCTGCTCTCCAGCCCCCCTCTCTGTGCCATCATTATGTGCTACTGCCCCCTACTGAGGAGCGATGGCTGTGCACACCACAAGGTCACGGTTGTGTCCCAATCACATATCCTTCCTTTCTCCCGATGTGTGCACTTGTTCACTTCCCTTCATGAATTTGAAAGGAAATTACGGATATATGGAAACTCCCTCTAGACTATACCTACACCAATCTCATGCTTTTATATTTGTGGGGAGTAGTGAACAAGTGCACACTTTAGGAGGAAGGAGAGATTATTGGAGCACACCCAGGTTTCGGGAAAGGGGAAAAGAAGGGAGGGGGGAAGGTAGGCAGGGGTGCACTTACTCCCTCCCTCCCTCCCTCCGAGCGCTCGGACTGGGTTGAGAGGATCGATCCCACTACCATGTAACCATGAGCCCCTGCAGGCTCACAAAACACAAACATTACAGAGATATCTTCGTCTGTGTGTGTGGATAAGAGTGTCTGCTACATGACTAAAATGTAAAAAAAAAAAAAATGAGCTGAGTGAAGGAGGGAGAGAGATGAGAGGTCTGTATGGGCTGAGTGAAGGAGGGAGAGAGATGAGAGGTCTGTATGGGCTGAGTGAAGGAGGGAGAGAGATGAGAGGTCTGTACGGGCTGAGTGGAGGAGGGAGAGAAGATGAGAGGTCTGTATGGGCTGAGTGAAGGAGGGAGAGAGATGAGAGGTCTGTATGGGCTGAGTGGAGGAGGGAGAGGAGAGGTCTGTACGGGCTGAGTGAAGGAGGGAGAGAGATGAGAGGTCTGTATGGGCTGAGTGGAGGAGGGAGAGGAGAGGTCTGTACGGGCTGAGTGAAGGAGGGAGAGGAGAGGTCTGTACGGGCTGAGTGGAGGAGGGAGAGGAGATGATAGGTCTGTACGGGCTGAGTGGAGGAGGAAGAGGAGATGAGAGGTCTGTACGGGCTGAGTGGAGGAGGGAGAGGAGATGAGGTCTGTACGGGCTGAGTGGAGGATGGAGAGGAGACATGATGAGGTGGACAATGTGTATGAACAAATACAGTTGATGTTTTTTGGAAAGAAAGAGGTTGCACTTTCTAAGAAAAAATTGATGGTAATATACTGAACTATTACTATCAGGTGAGGAGGTGGATGTATTTTGAAACCTTGAATCAATATAAAATCATACACTGAGTGTACTGAACATTAAGTAAACCTTCCTAATATTGTGTTGCCCTCAGAACAGCCTCATTGTTGGGGCATGGACTCTACAAGGAGTTCAAAAGCATTTTACAGGGATGCTGGCCCATGTTGACTCCAATGCTTCCCACAGGTGTGCCAAGTTGGCTTGTAGTGGATTTCTACTCTGAATAGCTCGTTCCATATCATCCCACAGATGCTCAATTGGATTGAGATCTGGTGACTGGGCAGGGCACTGCAATAAGTTGAATTCACTGACATGTTTGTGGAACCATTCCTAGACAATCCTTGCCTTGTGACAATTTTATTAACCTTCATTTAACTAGGCAAGTGAGTTAAGAACAAATTCTTACTTACAATGACGTCCTACCTACAGGGTCAGCCCCTGGTGCAAACCAGGGTTAAGTGCCTTGCTCAAGGACAGACAGGTTTTTATTTTTTTCACCTTGTCGACTCGAGTATTCAAACCAGAGACCTTTCGGTTACTGGGCCATCACTCTAACCGTTAGGCTACCTGCCGTTCCAAATTATCCTGCAAAAATAAAAATATATTTTCAGATGGATAGACTGCTGCAATGAAGGGATACACCCGATTACCAATGATGTTCAGATATCCAGTGGCATTCAAAACGTTGCTCCACTTTTTTCAAGGGGCCCAATGTGTGCCATGAAAACACACCCCACACCACAACCAGCCTGCAATGTTGACACGCAGCATGATGGATGCATGTACTCCATAACCTAGTCCTCTCATCAGTGTGAAACAGCAGGAAGTGGGATTCATCAGACCAGGCAATGTTTTTCGAATTCTCCAGTGTTGTTCCTTAGCCCACTGCAACCGCAGTTTCTTGCTGAAAGAAGTTAAAACTCTTAAGGTCATTGATTGCCATACCCCATTTGTGTCAACGTACAATGAGTTGTGCATTATTTTATGGGTCTTTGGGCACCAATGCTGTACTGGACTGTAAAGTTGACCAACTAACCTGTCGGCTGCTCTGCACAGCTCGTGTCAGCCTCCTTTGTCCCCATTCACCACCACTGGCCTGCCGTTGGCTGGATGTCCTTTGGGTGGTGGACCATTCTTGATACACACAGGAAACTGTTGAGGGTGAAAGCCCCAGCAGCGTTGCAGTTCTTGACAATCAAACTGGTGCGCCTGGCACTTACTACCATAACCTGTTCAAAGGCACTTAAATATGTTGTCTCGCCTATTCACCCTCTGAATGACAAACACAATCCATGTCTCATTTTGTCCAGGCTTTAAAAAAAAAAAAACTTTCAGCTGTCTCCCTCCCCTTCATCTACACGGATGGAAGAGGATTTAACAGGTGACATCAATAAGGGATCATGGATTCACCTGGTCAGGCTCATGGAACGAGGAGCTCATAATGTTTTCTCCACAGTGTGACCATGTAAAACACCAAAAAAAAGAGGGTTATTCTTAAATCAGTAATACAGGCACCATTTCACACTGACTCGTCTTTTGAAACATTGGTCAGAAAAGTAGGCCTTTCGAAAACACAGAAAATACAACGGTAAAATAGTTAACTGTATCAGTAATATAGTATACCCTCTGACTAATGATTAAACCATGTCTGACCATCTATTTTCACCAAATGTGAATAGAATAACCGTTAATCTATAATCTCTGCACATTAGTCTCTTGACCCAGAGTACTGTTCCCCCCAGTCACACTTTTTATAGTTACAAAAGTTAAAACACAACCGGCCTAATTTGCTATGAAGCTGTGGCCACCTGGCTTGAGGTCCAACCCACCGGGGGAGGAAGGGGAAAGTGGAGGAGGAAGAAGAGTGGATAAGTGAAAGGGGGAGGCTAGGGGAGGGAACGGGTGAAGGTAGAAGGGAAGAGGAGAGAGGCAGGAGAAGAAATGAGGGAGGGAGGGGGGAGCCGTCAGCCCCTTTACATGACCATGTCAGACACACGGCCAAACTGGAGACTGACACTTCACATTCACATCAGCCTTAGCAGATTCTAAAAGATACTTCTCCATTACAGGAGGAAGATGGCCTTGTGTTGAATATGGAAACTATGCAGGACACACTGTTTAGGAAACCAAGTGTACTGTATGTGTTGGATGACATTGGCATGGACAAACTTTTCACCTATTGGATTGAAAATATCATACATACAAGCATGATACACAAGTCTTCAATGACATTCAGTGTACGAAAATACCACTGAAACACACATCAATATTATCATTTTATTAATCAGACTTACAGAAGGCCTTGCGTGTTAACAAAATGAAATAAAAAAAATATGCACAGGCAGAACAGACACACGATACTCTACAAACTGTTAAAACTGAGTATCTCTTAAAAGCGCACAATGAGAGGAAGGTGAGATGACAGGAAGGTGAGCGGAGAGGAAGGCTGGAACATAGAATAAGACGGCAGAAGTCATTCTGAATCCTTTTTCTTGGGTCTACCTCTGCCTCTCTTCAGGCCAGGTGTGGTCTGAGTACCCGTCTCCACCTGTGCCTTCTTGGGGCTGGCAGGCTTCTTGGGGCTGGCAGGCTTCTTTTTAGGCCTGGAAACCTTTTTAGGCCTGGAAACCTTTTTAGGGCTGTCAGTTTCCATTTCATTCACCTCTGTTGGGAGAAGATCAAAACGTATTCCGTGTTATTTTTACCTGAGAAGAGGACAGGAGGAAAAGAGGATTCTTACCCTCATTCTTTGGAGCTTTTCTTTTCTTGGCAGGAGAGCCATCGGTCTCATCATCAGACTCCTCTTTATAATCAACCACTTTCTTTCTTTTGGAAGTCTTCTGTGAGGAGACAGGAAAAAAAAAACAGGGATGTGAGAGAGTGAGAGGTCAAATCTCACAGTCCGCCTGCAGCAACCTCGGAGGGGGCAGAAATCAAACATAAAATGAGTAACTGCTGTGGCACACGACGACCGAACACTTAAATCTGGCAATTATCACTCTGCCATCTCACAGAAGAAGAAAACCTTCTACAGGAATGATCCAATCAAAGTACACACTGAATTCTGCTGCCTTGACCAATCTAAATAACAACAACGGTCAGGGCAAATGTTGTTTTTGGGGTAATTCTCTAAAGACATCTGGAACGGTCTTCAGGGTCAAAGTTGAGATTTGATAGTTTAGTAAGTGACAAAGCAGAGCTGTGTCGTTACTTAATGAGGTGAGCAATTTAGTACCTATTTTCATCAACTAAGACAACTTCTTCCCCTCTTCTACACATTCAAGACTAAAATGAGCAAATAATTGTCCATGAAATCATAGAAACCAAGAACACGTTGACGAGAAAGATGCACTTACCGACAGCAATCAACTCCTCCCTCTCCCTCTTTCACTCCTTCACTCCCTCCCCCCCTCTCTCCTCTTCTGTCTTGCCTTCCATTTTACCAATTGCTACCTTATGATTACCAGCAGACCCTGCTGAGCTGAACAGATTGGCTGGGTAATTACATACAATAACGGCAGTGGGCAGGTAACCCTCAACTGGCATGAGCCAGCTCTCCGGTGGCACCTTCCTTATGCAAACGGTATTGTGGGTAGTGCGAAGAGGGGGGAAGAAAGGGGGAGGAGAGACCCCTCCCTCTGCCGTGAGAGTGGCCACTGATTGCCGGGCAGCACCAACTCCAAGGTTACCGTGCCATCAAATTTGTGAGACATTACTGAGGGATAAACACAGGTAGACCTGTCTGGGAGGAGGAGGAAGGTAGAGGATAAGGAGGAAGAGAAGGGAGGATAACGATTAGAGGACAGGAGGAAGGAGATGGGTAAGATGGAGAGGGCTTGTGCTGTGGTTGGAGAAAACCCTGTCTATTAGCCAGTGTGACATAGAAAAGGCTTTGGCCAGTGTGTGTGTGTGTGTGTTTTGGGGGTGCGGTCAAGTTATATCTTTTAAAAGCATCACACCTTAATTGTATTTGAAAATCAATGCAGTTGCCAGCCATTCACATTAACCTGCTCAATTAGTCTCGGATCATGCTTGGGCATTTTTACATTTCAAATGAAATGGCTTTCAACAGGTAAACACATTAGGGTGCTTTAAAAAGGTCTGGAGCGTGCCAGGTTTTAAATGCAGAGGCTACCATGATCTCACAGCAACACAATTGTGTGGTTGTGTCACTTTTTGCATGCGTGCAACGTGTGTGTGTGTGTACACCGACCTTGGCAGAGGACGATGGCCCGGCTCCGTTGCTGTTGGCCGCAGAGAACTCCAGCTTATCGTCATCTTTGGTGCCGATTGACTTAAGCCCCGCCTCCAGAATGGACCGGAGCTTCTGATAGGATGGTTTGTCTGTGTAGCTTAGAGTCTTCACCTCCTCCATGAACTTCTGAAGTTCATCTAAAACATGACAAAGAAAATAAAAGAGTGGATTTATACTTTAGGTTGAGAGTTCCAGCACCAAGTATATGAGCTGCGCTGCTTACCCAAAACAGGGTAACACTTTACTTGACACCCAGCATAATAACAACACATACAAAAGTGTGATTTATATTTTCTATTTACAGTAGTTTCTACTGGAAGGGTTAGATTTAAATGTAATAACGTTTTAAGTGTCCTACCCACAATTAAAAGGTCGCTAGCTAGCTGCAGAGTGGTTGAGATTCTCCTGTTCAATATAGTACAAGGCAATGAGCATCCATATGCATTTCAACCGGTTTCCCCATCTGCTCCAACAACATTGTGATAAAAACAGAAACATCCAATACAGAGAAGAAAAACTAAACCAATTCAACTTGTGACCATAACCTACAACAAGGATGAGAGCAAGAGAGAAATGGGGAAGAGGAGAGAGCAAAGGAAGTGGCGGGGTGTGTCAGTCCCCATTCCTTCTGCTCCATCGCTCCCAAACTATTGTTTACCGTCTAGCTAAAATAAGTCACACCAAACAGAATTAGTGATGATGATGAACACAACAGAATGATGGCGGCTCCACTCCCGTCCCCTCTCTCGCTGGGCTGGTGAGATGCATTGTGTGCGGCTTTACCACAAGAGAACAGCCCGTCCCCTCTCTCTCCCCTTCTGTCACACTGAGTAGAGGAGGATAGGAGAGGAAGCAAAGCCCTGGATTCAGCTCTCAATTAAATTGCTTGTTAAAATCTCCCCCAAGCAAGTCTCTTCTTCTTATTGGTGTCCTTTAGTAGCAATTTGACCATGAAGATGTGTCTGCTTGAACTCTGAGAAGCATTTATTTGGGCTGCAATCTGAGGTGCAGTTAACTCTAATAAACTTATCCTCTGCAGCAGAGGTAACTCAAGATCTTCCTTTCCTGTGGCGGTCCTCATGAGAGCCAGTTTCATCATAGCACTTTCTGCAACTGCACTTGGAAAAAACTTTCAAAGTTCTTGAAATTTTCCAGGTTGACTGACCTTCATGTCTTAAAGTGATGATGGACTGTCGTTTCTCTTTGCTTATTTGAGCTGTTCTTGCCATAATATGGACTTGGTCTTTTACCAAACAGGGCTATATTCTGTATACCACCCTTACCTTGTCACAACACAACTGATTGGCTCAAACGCAGTAAGAAGGAAAGAAATTGCACAAATTAATATGGCACACCGGTTAATTGAAATGCATTCCAGGGGACAACCCCATGAAGTTGGTTGAGAGAATGCCAAGAGTGTGCAAAGCTGCCATCAATGCAAAGGGTGGCTACTCTGAAGAATCTCAAATATAACATACAGTTGAAGTCAGAAGTTTACATACACCTTAGCCAAATAAATTTAAACTCAGTTTCACAATTCCTGACATTTAATAATATTAAAAATTCCCTATCTTAGGTCAGTTAGGGTCACCACTTTATTTTAAGAATGTGAAATGTCAGAATAATAGTAGAGAGAATGAATAATTTCATCACATTCCTAGCGGGTCAGAAGTTTACATACACTCAATTAGTATTTGTTAGCACTGCCTTTAAATTGTTTAAGTTGGGCCAATCGTTTCAGGTAGCCTTCCACAAGCTTCCCACAATAAGTTGGGTGAATTTTGGCCCATTCCTCCTGACAGAACTGGTGTAAATGAGTCAGGTTTGTAGTCCTCCTTGCTCGCACACACTTTTTCAGATCTGCCCACACATTCCTTGTCAGGGCTTTGTGATGGCCACTCCAATACCCTGACTTTGTTGTCCTTAAGCCTGTTTGCCACAACTTTGGAAGTATGCTTGGGGTCATTGTCAATTTGGAAGACACATTTGCGACCAAGCAGTAACTTCCTGACTGATGTCTTGACACAGGCACAGTCAACTTAATGTATGTAAACTTCTGACCCACTGGAATTGTGATATAGTGAATTATAAGTGAAATAATCTGTCTGTAAACAATTGTTGGAAGAATTACTTGTGTCATGCACAAAGTAGATGTCCTAACCAACTTGCCAAAACTATAGTTAACATGAAATCTGTGGAGTGGTTGAAAAATGTGTTTTAATGACTTCAATCCAAGTGTATATGTAAACTTCCGACTTCAACTGAATATTTTGATTTGTTTAAAACTTTTTGGGTTACTACATGATTCCATATGTGTTATTTCATAGTTTTGATGCCTTCACTATTATTCTACAATGTAGAAAATAGTCAAAATAAAGAGGTGAGTAGGTGTCCAAACTTTTGACAGGTACTGTAGGTCTACAACATATTTTAAGTGTTGTCACTCTAAAAGGCTAGCAAACTTTAGCGAAGACTCTTGCCCTCCTCGGGCATTGCCTTAGTTCACAACAAACTTAAAGTGGAAAGTTTTGTTGCAGTCAGAGAATTAGGGCTAAATAATTAGCACTCATTATGAGGAGATCAACAAGGCCCCTTACTATGGAGAGAACAGCCTCTCCACTCGCTGTTGTGTGTGTGTGTGGAGGTGCTTCAGTTCAATTAGGGCTGGTTGTGGCTGGGAACAGAGAAGGGGATGTAATGTGCTGAGAACAACAACCCACGTTCTCAAGAGCCACAGAGTGTGTGTGTGTGTGTGTGTACACCACAGTGTCAGTGAAGCAGCAGCTAGTGAGAGTGGTGTAACTATAACTCAACAGGAGCCTAACAGGTCCTCAAGTTCTAGTTTGAGAAGTCAAACAAATCTCCACTGCAAGGCCTATTCAAAGTAGAAAACATTGTTCAAAGAAATGTAGCATTTGTGTGTCTCACCTGGCTTGTCTTGTGAGGAGAAACACTTGGACATGAATTCTGGCACGTTATCCCTGCATCTGTGAATGACAAAAACAAGTAAGGATCTCAACTCACCAACCCATGTGTGTGTGTGTGTGTGTGAATGTATGTTTGTTATGCGCACGCAGATGTGTGTGTGTGTGAGACATCTTACTGTAGTTTTGCGTCTCTGACATAGAGGGGGTCCTTCAGCTTGTCTTCCCAGGGCAGTTTACTGCAGAGCCACTGGACCATACAGTACCCCAGGATCTCTAGATCACTCCTTCTACAGGGAGCTGTAGGCAGACAGACAACAACGTGCCGATGAAGGGTTTAAAGTAGCAGTTGGCTGCGGTGTGTTAGCGCTCACTTGCTGGGATTCAAACAATGGTGGCCATTAAACATGTAGAATTGGCAGGAAATTAAAATGCCAGCCAATGCTGTGGTCAGAGATAGGACCGCTACCTGCTGCGTTGAACTGTTCATTGCCACAGTTTCGTTCTTTCCTTATTTTCACAACTGGACTGAACAACAGATACCTTTTGAGGTCCTACTGATACAGTGGCGGCAGGGTTTCCGTTAGACGGTAATAGTTGGCTTTGGGCTGTAAAAAATAAATAAATAAATAAGCATCGGCCAATTGTCCAGGAGAAGAAAAACAATACCATTGCGAAATAATACTTTTGAGCCTATTCACTGATGTAAATACATTTGACTGGTCAAGCTTATCGGTATATGGGTTAAATTGGATAATTTCATGGACATTTGAGAATACAACACAGAAACAAAATTAGGATAATTCTTTATTGAAGGATTGTGATGTGATTAGGGTTGCACATTTTGGGGAATATTCAGAGGTGAAAACTTTCCGTGGGAATTAACAGGAATTAACAGAAATATATGCAAATTAATATTAATACCATTTAAATGTTTCTTGCATTGGATATATTTACCATATATGGAGACAGAAACATAAACCTTATCTTAAGTAGACATAATTGCAAATGATGAAATCCTTCCAATAGAAATAAGAAAAACACTTTAGTTAAGAATTTAACTTTAATTAAATGAGTTGACTCTTCACATGGGATGACTTCACTGAACAACAAAAGAAAGGGAATATTGAATGATCCATCGCATCTACCATCTTTGGTTGTCTTCCGCTCAAGCTTCCATGTCTTCTCTCTAGACCTCCTCAATGTCCACCTCTTGAACATCAGACTCTGAGGCCTCATCTTCACTGTCACTTTCCAACCTTGTTGAGGATGGCTCGTTGTCAGGCTCAAAAGCCTCAAATTTGCCCGAATGGCCACCAATTTTTTAACCCTTATATTGGTCAGCCTGTTGCATGCTTTGGTGTGTGTGTTCCCAAACAAGGACCAGTTGCGCTCTGAAGCGGCTGAGTTGGTGGGATTTGGAGGATGGAGGCAACAGAGCAAAGAGCCTCAGAGCCACAAAGTCCCTTCCATCAGGTGGCTGATGAGATTTGTTGGCACGGCTGCCATATTGCATCTCCATCCCAAAGCCTTTGCTTGGAAGTGTACTTCACCAAACTGCCAAGAACCTTGCCCTCATCCAGGCCAAGGTGGCGAGACATGGTAGTGATGACACCAGAGGCCTTGTTGATCTCTGCATCAGACAGGATGCTCTTGCCAGCATACTTGGGGTCCAACATGTACGCTGCGGCGTGTATGGGTTTAATGCAGCTTTTCGATGTATTTCAGAACTGCAGTTTCCTCTGCTTGGAGCAACAGGGAAGTGGGCAGGGCAGTACGGATTTATTCTCTTACATCTGCAATCAGAGTCTGAACATCTGACAGAATGGCATTGTCTCCCTCAATCCATGCAATGGCTGCTCTATCCCAAAATACATCATCCAGGAGGATCCTGTTGATGGGGCTGTCCATATGTCAGAGCAGCTTACTGAACACAGCACAGCCCATCTGTAAATAACCTCATCCCCATATTGTTATTTTTGCTCATTTGCACCACAGTATCTCTATTTGCACATCATCATCATCTGCACATCTATCACTCCAGTGTTAATGCTAAATTGTAATTATTTCGCCACTATGGCCTATTTATTGTCTTACCTTCCTAATCTTACTACATCTGCACACACTGGACATAGATTTTCTATTGTGCTATTGACTGTACGTTTGTTCATACCACGTGTAACTGTGGTGGTGTTGTTTTTGGTCGCACTGCTTTGCTTTATCTTGGCCAGGTCGCAGTTGTAAATGAGAACTTGTTCTCAACTGGCCTACCTGATTAAATACAAATAAAAACCGGCAGACTGTGAAATGGCCATTTCTTGGAGAGACTCCTTCCCCTCCAAGAGACTGTCAAACATGATGACAACACCACCCCAACAGGTGTTGCTGGGCAGCTTCAATGTGAAGCTCTTATTCTTCTAACTTTGCTTGGTGAGGTAGAAGGCCAGCATCCCGGAGTCGCCTCTTCACTGTTGACGTTGAGACTGGTGTTTTGCGGGTACTATTTAATGAAGATGCCAGTTGAGGACTTGTGAGGCGTCAGTTTCTCAAACTAGACTCTAATGTACTTGTCCTCTTGCTCAGTTGGGCACCGGGGCCTCCCACTCCTCTTTCTATTCTGGTTAGAGACAGTTGACTCTGTTCTGTGAAGGGAGTAGTACACAGCTTTGTACGAGAGCTTCAGTTTCTTGGCAATTTCTTGCATGGATGTAAATAGTTAAGCAGTAAAATTAAACAACAACTTTTTTTTTGTATTAAACATGTATGGAAACAGGTGAATTAACACGCCTCCGTAGGCTCAAGCAAGCTAAAACCCACAGGGTAGAAAAAACTAACTAGCAGAAATAGTTAACAAGTTAGAAATTATTTAAACACACTTTGCTGTAGGCTACTATTTACTAGTTAACAAAAAATCATGTATGTCATAAAATATATTCACCCAACCCAGTATTGTAATCAAAACTTACCAGAAAGCATGTAGTAGTGTGGGCTCAATAGCATCTCATTAGTGTGCAAGATCTTGAAACTTAACTGTACATGTGATGCAAGAGTGCACTGCACATGTGAATTGGAATTGGGGATAGTTTAACTAAAATATGCCACAAGACCTGGAAGGTTCACTGTTATTATTAATTTAAGAAAAATTACCCAAATTCCAGGGCTTAACTTTCCATGGAAAATGACCGACCCTTTGTAACACTATCTGTGATTAATCAACACTAGTTCATCTTGAATAATAGTTAAATTATCATACAGATACAGAGCCTTTTAGCAGAAAATCTGTCAGACAGTGCTTCAATAAGCCCAATCATTGTACAACAATTCTAAATGCTAATATTTTTATTTCTCAACTGGTAATTGAAGCGGGCTTCCCATTTGTCATTCAAATGCATAGGGAAAGAAAGGCAGGCTTCATTAGCACGCCACACACCACTTTGCAATGAGATGAAGGCAGTATACATTTTAAAAACATATAGCTACTTAATTGGTTGAAATCTGAACATTTTCATATGAGGCATGCTTTGCCTTGCTTCAAAGTAGCCTATGCAAAATCCGACCACATCCGTGGAGGCAATTTTTTTATAAAGACTTCCACTTGCCAATGAAACCAGTAGCCTATTTCTCTCATGGTCTATGGGTTTTCAACTTTCTTTCATTGTCCGGTAGCCAAACGCACATTTGCGCGTAGCCTACTACCTTGTGCACATTGATGTGCTAATAGCCTAATGTTAAGAAATAGTTTATCAACATTAAGCTAAACGTTCGGATCTGTTGATTCATTGCCTAGGCCTACTGGTTGTATGAATTTGGGATCTATCGTCCCACAACTGTCCCAGAGTCTGTTTTGGGCTATTTCTTTCTCGACAAGCTGACCAATAGAATAGGTCAACTTTTCTGCTATGGGGGATTGGGGGAAAACATAGTTTGGAAAGCAAATGGCTATTGCTGTAAAGAGAAGACAATGAAAAAAAACTCTAATCCATCTTTTAGTTATAAAACTGCTCAATTTAATAATAATATCGGCACCAGCGGAGAGCATGGGCCATATCCCTGGTGAGTGTGCACTGCGAATATTCACTACCATTGTCGGGTCAGTTAAGTTTACTTTAGGACAATAATTTCCTCCTCCAGTTTAGATGGACGTCTTATTCTATTTGTCTCCCGTTCTCGTAGGCCTATTATATAGAAAACACTGTTTTAAAAAGATCTGTTTGTCAGTGTCAGCAGAGTAGGCTACCCTGTAATTTGCCCTATTAAAAAAGATTCTACTGATGTCTCCAGTCACATAAAGTGTAGTAGAATTATATGAAATGTGTTTACATCGTGTAAAGAAACATATCTAATATAGCCTATAGCCCAGGCCTCTACACTATACGCAAACAGTGACTGAGCTACATTATTAGCCTAAATTATGACTATTGTTGGGTTCTACTTGCTACAACAGAAGATAATGGTTACATGTATGAGGAATGTATATGGTGGGGTCAATGGAGGTTGGATAAGAAGTATGGGTCTGGAAAGTTACTAAGTGAGGGAAAAGGCAACCACTTAGTTGCGGTCACTGATAAGTTTGGATAGCTGTGGATCAGTGAGGAATGTGGGCCATGTCAGATGAAGTGAAGAGGAACGGTACCATAGCATACACACATGGGAGGCAGGGCCATGACTACACCAATGAGAGGAACCACTTACGTTCCAGCCTAGCAACAGAGATGTATTGGCTGTCTAGATGTGCATGGAGTTGACTCCGCCCAGTGGAGGGTATAAATATATGTAGTTGTGGAAACATGTCTTCTGCAGCTGTGTGACCCAGTGGGTGAATAAACTTGGTTTGACTAGTTGTCCATTAGTTGTTACTCTGTTTATTTAGAACCAAACACTATCCAATCCACTCATCACATTACGAATAGTAGGCTGTGTTACATAAGTCTACAAATGCGATGATGCATGGAATGCTTTATTATAAAGGTGCATTTCTTGTGTGAAATGTGCTTCTCCAAAATTCACACTACCCCCTATGCATAGGCTAGTGATTTTGCTGTTCGTTACTCGTCTTGGTTGAGGAAAAGTAAATGTTGACAGTTACTCTAACATCTTCAAAGTGCACGATAAGGATACATGTCATTGCATCCTCGACTTGCATGTTCTGTTAAGACTAATTATCATAATCTGAATGTGTTTTTGGTCATTCCGAGCACCGTGGGTGAACGCCCTAATCAGGTTACCTTTATATTTTGAAAAAAACCCCCCAAAAAAACAGAAGAATTTATTCCTTTTTCTCCCAATTGAACATACCCCTGGCTTGGCTCGGTGAGAGGTGTGCTGTACTTACAGACTCCTTTGTGTGCATCGATTGAGGTGAACTCGATGGTCCCGTCGTGGCACCTCTTAGGATCTTCTTTGTACTCCTTCAGCACTCCTTCGGGAGAGTACCTATAGGCCAGCCCATAATCTACTAAGTAAACCTAGAGGTTTGCAAACAAAACAGACCAATTCATGCATGCACACACTGACACAGCCAACCAAAGGAGTGAGTATACTTAACATGATGTGGCCTGTAACTAAATTACTACTAATGAGCTGTACCAAGTTTCATGCTGTTATGTAAACATGTTTTTCCACATATCGACTGGACTATAACAATAAAGCATTCATTACAAAGCATAGTTACAGTAAACTACAGCTCCCTCCCTGCTCAAATCCTCAGCTCCCAGAAAGTCAAAACTGCAGGCAGAGAGCAGGGAGAGAGAGCAGAGAGAGAGACCACCTTGTTTGCTTGAAAGAGCTCTTAGCCTCCATCTAATCTCTCCCCTGTTTAGAGAAGAATAAACACCCCCCCCTCTCTCTTTTCTGTCTCTAATGTTGAATTGAATCTAATGAAACTGTGGCAGCAGCATTATCAAATAAATAAATATATCCAATGTTTGATCAATTTACATATCAGGTCAAAGGCATTACTTCACTTCAAGAGGTGGAGAAAACCATTTGAAATCCTACCCAGACTGAGACATAGGCCTCTCCCCTTTAAAAGGGATAGTGCTAGATTCTGGCATTTAAGCCATTTTTATGTCTCTGCGTGCAGTATAAAAGGAAGTTAGTGGTAGTTTTGCAAGCCAATGCTAATTAGCCTTGACTGGAAGTCTACAGGTATGGTAGCATTGCTAGTCACTACACACCAGTGGAGGCTGCTGAGGGGAGGATGGCTCATATTAATGGCTGGAGCGGAGTATGATGGCTGGAATGGAGTGAATGGAATGGCATCAAACATAAGAAAACCAGGTATACCATTCCATTCGCTCCATTCTGGCCATTATTATGAGCTGTTCTCCCCTCTGCAGCCTCCACTGCTACGCACAAAGCACATAGCTAGCTATCCATATAGCCCTGACATGGTTAGATCTAACATGATTAGCATTGCATTGAAGCTAGCCATATGAGGACAAAAAGCCCCACTACATACGTGTTTCTCAATCCATTCCTGGGGTTCTAACTCACCTGATTCAACTAAACTTATCATCAAGCCCTGGCTTAAGAATTAGCTGAATCGTGTGTGCAAGTGCTGGGCTGAAAATGTGCACCTACAGGCCTGTGTGGCCGGTCAACGCAGAGTGAATGACAGACAGGTAGGACAATAGAGAATACAACAGCTCTAGGCTTATATCTACGGACAAGACAGCCAATTACCTGATTGGGGTTGTTGTGGCTGAGGAGGAGGTTGGAGGCTTTGATGTCAGCATGGACATACTCATGCTCATGGATGTACTCCAGAATGTCCAGCTACACGTGAGGAGAAGAAAAGGCAACATACATATTAAAACATTATTTACTGAGATAATAATACATAGGCAAACAATAATTTGGATGCTTGGATGTCGGCCCACCACCCCAAGCTCAACAAGGCAGAGCTGCTCTTCCTCCCGGGGAAGGCCTGCCCGCTCCAAGACCTCTCCACGACAGTTGACAACTCCACTGAGTCCCCCTCCCAGAGCGCAAGTAACCTTGGCATGAACCTGGACAGCACCCTGTCATTCTCTGCAAACATCAAAGCAGTGACTTGCTCCTGCAGGTTCATGCTCTACAACATCTGTAGAGTACGATCTTTCCTCACACAGGAAGTAGCCCAGGTCCTAATCCAGGCACTTGTCATCTCCCGTCTGGAGATGTACACTACCAGTAAAAGGTGACTAACTCATGAAACTGTTTGAGAGAATGCCAAGAGAGCGCAAAGCTGTCATCAAGGCAAAGGGTGGAGAATCTCAAATATATTACTTTACACTTTTTTATTCCATATGGGTTATTTCATAGTTTCAATGTCTTCACTATTATTCTACAACGTAGAAAATAATAAAAATAAATAAAGAAGAGTAGGTGTGTCAACTTTTGACTGGTACTGCATATTGCCTTTTGTGAGCCAACACTCGCAGTTGACTCCCCACCCTACTAGGACTGCGGATAGGTACTTTATTAAGGCAAAATGTACTTACTATAACTGAGATATGTGGTTGTCCCATCTAGGGCTGTGGCGGTCATGAAATTGTGTCACCCGGTGAATGTCAAGCAAATAATTGCCTGTCTCACAGTAATTGACTGTTAATTAACATAAACACATTTAGCATTTAATGGCTGTCTCTACATTTAAAAAAAAGTATATTAAACCCATGTAATATAGCCTACACCATCACAATAAATCCATTATTTACTTTAGATAGGTCTAAAGAAACATGATAGGAAGAAAATGTAGTCTATTTCAGAAAAACAGAATAGCATACTCTGAGTTGTTCTTATGTTAGGCCATGATCTGGCTATGAAATATGGCTGTGGGATACACTAGTTCATTTAGAGATTCGCTTAGAATTCCTTGGCGTTATTTTATATTATTTTATAGTATGAAGAATACAACATAGCTGAATAAAACAGGTACTCCTATATGCTTAATTTAGAGTTATTTATGTAACTTTAGTTGTGATACAAATGTTGGGATATATGTTTTGATATTTAATACATTCTAAGTTGCATGAAAGGCATGAGCTCTGACTTGTTTTTTGCGAAGGCTGTACACACTTCATCAGTCTCTCATTCACAATTTGACAAGCACTTGATAATGGCTCAAATTTCCCGTCTGCATGCCCTTTTGCGTGGCTGTAATGCCCCCTAAAAAAATCCATGCCTTTTGCGGTCAGTGGCCGTTGTGTCCTTGGGCTGAATATAATAATATGAATTCCCTTCTCCTGGCTGCGTGCCGAAGCACCTCTCACTCACATGGCTCTCTGTCACATGATCGGGTATTTCTCACAGGCTACAAGTGAAGACGGAGATATCAGGGATAAAATAATTTTTTTACTAGGCAAGTCAGTTAAGAACCAAGATATTGGAAGAACTGTCCACATTTACTTATGTTGGCCTAACGAACAGCAAAAGCACTAGCCTATGTAAATCTACTATCCCGCATAGTACAAAAGTTGACCTATTCTGTGCGATAAATAAATATTCCAAACATAGTCTGGGACTGTTGTGGGACGCGATAGATCACAAAATTAATACAACCACTAGCTTTAAAAATAACCTGTTTTAAGCAATGAGCCTGACGAAACAGATGAGAATGTTTAGCTTAAAATGTTGATAAACTATTAGCAGGGATGTGACACTTTTTTGGGGCACCAAAACATGAAAAATGCAGGTTTTAACTAATTAATGAAACAACAAAGAATATGATCTACATGATCAGTCCCTGTGTGTAAAATACAATGCTTTTTAAATTTTAACTAGGCAGTTAATAACAAATTCTTATTCACAATGACGGCCTACACCGGCCAAACTCGGACGACGCTGGACCAATTGTGAGCCGCCCTACGGGACTCCCAATCACAGCTGGATTGTGATACAATGTGAACCTAACTCACGCTAAAAAATGTAAAGAAAGCAATCCAAATGTTATTTGTTGCCAAGACTTTACTGCAAGTTACACTCAAGTCTTGAGGAAAACACAGCCTTTATAATAGAACACCTGTGACCCCCCACACACACACACACACATCTAAATATTGCACTTGAGGAAAACAAGTTGAAAAAGAATGAAACAAACAAGCATTCTATTTTTGCTCTATTATATTGGCCACTATATTAGACGTTGATCAAGTGAACAAGGCTACGTGTGCAAAAATAATGTTCACCGAGTAAAACATGTAATAATCCCCCCTCTCACACAAGTGTTACTGTCAAGTTCAACACAACAAAAGCAATATCTTTGCGCTACATCTCACATTATTACATTGCACACTTTCTGCATGTGGACATCTGTTCTACAATGTGCCAGCAGAGCATGATACCCTTTGTTGGCATAATTGATCTCGTTCAGGCAGAGAGTACACCTGGCATACACCTTTTTATCCACTGTATTGAAAAAGTGAGAAAGAGGGAAAGTTTGTAGTGTTTCTTTGACCTCTATAGTGGCATCCAGCTTAAGCCAGGCCCAGCTCCAGCTACACTTGATCCCTGAATCCACTTGTTTAACAAGCAACGACTCATTTTCACCAATTCTCTTATTCTAAAAATGAACCACATACCGTAGAGGGAAAACATTAGTTCACAGAAAGAGTTTAGTTTGATAGCTAGTTAACATGTTAGCAAGCTAACGTTAGCTGTCTGAATTTATTAGCCAGCTAATTCACACACCATAAACTATTATTTGTTCCGTTAAATTAGCTAATGTTGCTCAACAATTAATGTTATCTGGCTAACTAACGGAGAGTTCAATCCAGCTAGCAAGATACCTAATGCTAATAATACTTGTTCCACCACACTTTCTCACTCACCTCAAACTTTCTAAATGCCAGTTGTTTTTCGGTTACAGCTCATTAAGTATGCTTCATCACCTTCTCACCCGTCTCTGTGGTCAGGCTTCTCGCCTACCTCTGTTATCCTTCAGGGGACGCGGTGCTGTAACTGCCTTTCCAAATAGAAAGCTGTATGCTGTAACTAGCAAATTGGTTGCAACTTCTTTATTCTCTTCAGTTGCGTGTAGCATTCTGTTATGTGAACGTTTGGCTAAGCCTTGGATACAGGCAGTACTGCTCCAAACGCGCATAACTCGTTCGCTTACAGACAGTAGTAATCCAAAGCACCACCACCCCTGCCCAAACGTTTCTCATCAGATCTACACGAATCACCTAGGTCACCTATTTTGGATTCAAAATGGCAAATATCGCCGAAAGGTGACTAGTTTGCATTCCTGTATTAGGCTATTTCTTCACATTATAAGCGCAGCAATGCACACACGTCAGTAGGCTATAAGCGCGAATGTTCCATTAGCGGAAAACACCATTATCAAAAGATGGGATTGGGCATGTAATGCTTTTATTATAAAGGTGCATTTTTATGGTGAAAATTATCTTCCCCAAACTTGAAACTCACGCGCTGCGTATGTATGCCAGTTAGGCTCTACACCTGTTGTAAAGCAGATTAATGTGCCTAGGCTACATGAGGTGTGCGACTACGATTTGACAAAGTCCCAAAAAAAGCATGCACTATTTCTTGCCTTAAGCTGCCTGGCTCATTCACAAGTGATAGGCTAATATTGTCACCCATCACACTATTCTTGATTTAATCTTGTCTTCACATACGCTAAATAATATAAGTGTTTAGAATGGACCATTATCATGCACCTGTCTCAAAACAGGGGCAGCGGGAAAAATACATGTAATCTATGCACTTAAATAGTGGTTCATTTTCATGCCAGCCAGGTAGGTTATACTCCGGTTGTAAAGACAAGCATGTGCTTAATATAAGGAAAGTTGAGAAATAAATAAATAAATAAATAAATATAGTAGGCCTAGCCTATAGAAAGCTGATGGGATCCTGCTCTATTTAATAGAGGCCATCACTCTGTTTTCACACACAATTGCATAACCTATAGAAATGTTGACATTTGCATTGATGTCAGAGTGATTAGAGGGACAATAGAGTGCTGAGTACCAGGCAGTTAGCATGTTTGGTAGGCTACAAATGACCATCAGCAGCATCAGAGCATGGAGAAGCCTAATTACCGTGACCACCGGTGTGGTGGTAATATGGTCACCATAACAGCCCTAGTCCCACCTAGCTATCTTAAGATGAACTAAGTCACTCTGGATAAATGACAAATGTAAAGATATAGTAAATTAAATAAACAGCCAAGATGTTTCATAGCGTGAATTAAATATATCAATGCTTTAGTTAGTTGTTTTTCTTAGCTCTACTATCTGCAGTTATATGACGACCAAACTCACAAGTCTCAGCCCGAGCTGCAGGACCAGTTTTCTGGGGAACCTCCTTCCAGTTTCCTCAAACTTCTTCTGAAGGTCCGTCCCAAACCGGTCCATCACCATGAACCTGTACCTGGAAGGGAAGAACCAGAGGGAAGCAGAGATTCGGGGTGATTTTCAAATGACACCCTATATTGTGTACTACTGGTGACAAGGGCCCACGGCACTCTATATAGTGCACTACTTTTTACCAGAGCCATATGGCAGCCGGTAAACAGTAGTGCACTATAAAAGCGAATAGGGTGCCATTTTTCAATGTTAATGTTAATCAATCAAAACTGCCTGTAGCTGGAGGAGTAAGGTGTTGGATTGACATGCACAACCGCTTAACGTTATGGGTGTGTCAAGTATGCTAGAGACAAACTGGTCCACACGTATTTATATGGCTGACATATCAGAAGAGATTGCTGTGAAGGTACTGGAAGAACCAGATTGAAAAAAGAGGAATGAACAAAGGTGAATTTTAGCTATCGTTATTTTCTGAGGGAGAGTCTTCTTTTTCTGTTTGATCTCTCTGGCTCTTCTGCTTCTTCTTCTCATTCTCCTCTCCAACAGGGGGCCCCTCTACACAGCCAGTGTCCTGCTTGGGAGCATTTCCTACGGACATACACTCGTCCTGGCAAACACATCTGGGAAGTTCTTCTCCAGCCACTGCCAGCAACTAATCTGTAACTTGGATCCATTTGTAACTTTTCAACTTTGTGCAACTAGTTGCAAGGTGCAGCCAATTAAAACAAATACTTTATCACATGATCCATTCTGACCCAGTTGTCATGCCAATAACACAGCTGTCAGTGCAGCTCAACCAGCAATCAAGGTTAAAAGAGACATTAGCAGAAAGGGAGATTGTTAAGTACATTGTATGGCAGTCAAGAAATTACATTTTCAAAGAGAACCTTTCCCTGACCAGTTTCAACTGAAATTGTCCACCATGAACTGTGCTAGCTAGCTAGGTAGCTTAAGAAGTTGCTAGCTTGGTTATTTCATTACTAGCTAGCTTTGTAATGTAAATTTGTCTAGATAGCTAAATTGTACAGGCTGTACTTTGTCTATATCCATGCTGTTACAATAACCAAACGGTTGGATAAACAAATAATTTGTGAAACCACATGTAACGCAGCAGATGACATGGGGCGAATTTAGAATTCTCAAACAATATGACGAAGCAGCTTCAATTTGATTGGCTGTTGCATGCAATTGTGTCTCGAGTTGCTTCATGTAACAGCAAAGTTGCTTGAAGTGATGTCACTTGCAACCTGCCACTAAAATTACATGAAAGTTTCTTAAAGCAACTCCAGCCTTAGATCCCGCTTGTGATATACTAGACAGTTTAGTTTGAGAATGAGCCAGCAACTTTTGAGACTGGTTTCGTATCAACGAACAAAAAACGGTGGCGGATACCATTGTCTTTTGTGGAGAAAAAAGTGATCGATTTCCATTTCTGGTTTGGGAATGAACCTTGCTTTTTAATGCTGGTAACCATTGTATAAAAGCAATAATACATTAGGCCAGGCGTGGCCAACCAGTCAGGGACTAAGAGCCACATTTTTTTCTATGTTACTGCAAAGAGCCACATCATACATACGGGGACACATGAACATCCCCCATCCCTTCCTCTCTCTCTCACACACACACACACACACACCTCTGTTCAGCCAGATTTACTGTAAATGTCACACACCAACATAATGACAGAAATGGACACCTACAGTACTAAGACCACAGGCCAGTAATTTTCAACAATGAACATTGTGTGCAATGTTTCACACACAAACTCTCAGTTCAACCAAGTCCACTAACAAAAACATAACATTATATAATAGCGTTTTTCTCTTACTATTCATTTTGCTTAGTGGGACTTCTGGCATTCCTTGGTTTGAACAATCCTCTTCAAATCTGGCTTGTATTCCATTGTTGCCACAAAGCAATTACTTTACATGTATGACAGTCAGAACAGATCGATGCTTTGATTTCACGTTTCAGGGTAGAAAAAAAGAGACTCGCAGACATATGTTGAACCAAACATTGACAGTATCTTGAGCGCAGCCCGTTTGACATTGGGGTATTTTTCCATTGGCACACTTTTCCAGAAATCAATGGTCCCTTCCCTTAAAGCAGGTTTCAGTTGGTCCTCCTCACAAAGATCGATCATCTCCAACTCAGCCGCAGCTTCATCTGTGACTAGCGGAGATTTCAAACAGTCCGTCTCCGCATTAAATGGGTTGAGGAGGAAGGTGATCTGTGGCCTTTTCAGTTGTAGATCACGAAACCGGGTCACAAAGCTTTCGTGTAGGTTTTCAACCAGTGTTGCATATCTGGCTGTTTGCTTATTTAGGGCGGCTCTAGTGACTTGCCCGCTGGCTTTTAGCAGAGTGGGAAAATGCGCTAAAGCTCCCTTTTGAATATGCGTCTTGAACAGCTTCAGTTTGTTTACAAACGCAAACACACTTTTATATGAATGTAAGAGCCGCATGAAACCAGGCAAAGAGCCGCATGCGGCTCGGGAGCCGCGGGTTGGCCAGGCCTGCATTAAGCCATGTGTTATGACATTTTTCTAATGGCTGAGGTGGTCTATGCCAATCGGCTTCGCCTCACATCTATGACCATATCAAAGCCACGATGAAAATGTCATAGCCTCTCATGTATTATTGCTTAACTACTCAATACCTTTTTCCTCCTTTCTCATGTAGTCCAGACCCCCAGTACTTCGGAACTCCCAAATACTTCAGCTTGTGAGAATTCATCCAACTCTGAACTAAAACACACAAAAAATTGCAACAGTTGAATCAATATAAAATAATTATATTTATGGAATAATGACTATATAAACAATACTAGATTTGAAATTTACTTCAAAATACTTGCCTAAAACATAATTCACGATACAACACGCTAAAAGGCATTTCAATTGTAAATGGCTAAACTAAGATGCCTGCCATTTAAAAGTAAAAATAAGGCAAATGATTCTAAACACTCTTCATAAAACTTGGTGGTAGTGGTGCACAAAGTAATAAGAGCAGGATAATTCCATGCGGGCCAGTGCCGGCCGTAAACTAATCTACTGGGACAAATATTTACCAACAGACAACGCCATATTCCAATGAATAAAATATGAGTGTTCATTCCTTAGCAATATAACAGTTAATTGTCAGGGGAGATTGACATTTGGATTGTTATGATATAAAATGCAAAGTTGCGGCCTTGGGGCGAACACAGGAGCCACCAAAGGCACCATGTTGGAGACAGAGGCCCTCACTAAATAGCCCTACAACTTTAATTTAGAAAGTTGCTCATTTCTTTATGAGTATTTGTTTGTTCCAGTGTTGAGAGGATGTGTGTGTTCGTGTTCATGAGGGAGGGAGTGGTGTCTGGTATGCATACTTAAATCCGGCTTGGCAGCTCGCATGTAGAACTTGAGCTCTGAGAACAGTGGTCCGTTGTCACTGGGCTCCTAGATTAAGGAAAAAAGAGATGACAGAAGAGGACAGTTGACCAAACAGTACAGCTTTATTCACCCCATTAGGGTCAGTTTAGATTACATTATAAGGAGCACAGTTATACTCTGGAAACACTATACATGCAGCATAGGTAGGCCTGGAGTCATGCAGGGCAGTCAGATTGAACTGAACATGTTGAGTATATTGTCATTAACTGTACAGGCATATTAAGGATGTTAAATGTCTCCTTTGTCTTGCTTGTATAGGTATGAGATGGAACTGAGGCCAATCATGCAATCATATACAAAGGCATGTGTTATCAAGCCAGAGTTGTCTTACCACTTTGATGACATATGGGGCATCAGCTCCAACTTTTTTAGATGAATTTTCATCGGCTGTTGAACAATAACAGACCTCAGATTAGCCTATTAGGGGAAAGGGCTAGAGATACACAATTAATGAACAAACAATGAACTAGCATTTGTGTTTATTATCCATGTTGCCATGCTCCCCTTACCCAGATAGAGCAGTCCAAAGCCGCCCTGTCCGATAGGGGCTCCTAGTTTCCAGGACTTCTTACTGGTATCGGTCAGTAGTTCTCCAGGGGGGAACTCCTCAGCAAGCTTCCTCTTGGCTGGTCCTCTGCCCTTCCCTGCTGCCTGAGCTTTAGGGGGCATCTGGAGGAACCGGACATATGTCATCTATACATCTACCACATTTTAGTTAATTCAACACAACTATCTTGTCACTAACAGCCAATACTGTATCCTGTATTCTCCTAGAACATACACTACCTTTCAAAAGTTTGGGGTCACTTAGAAATGTCCTTGTTTTTTAAAGAAAAGCACATTTTTTTGTCCATTAAAATAACATCAAATTGATCAGAAATACAGTGTAGACATTGTTAATGACTATTGTTGCTGGAAACGGCTGATTTTTCATGGAATATCTACATAGGCTTACAGAGGCCCATTACCAGCAACCATCACTCCTATGTTCCAATGGCACGTTGTGTTAGCTAATCCAAGTTTATCATTTTAAAAAGGCTAATTGATCATTAGAAAACACTTTTGCAATTATAGTTTTCAAACAGATCTGGTAACCACTACGGTAAGGTAGTTAACTATATAGATTATTGTCAGGTTCACGATGGCTTGACGAACTAACGTTAATTTAGCGAACTACAGAGTAATCATCAATCTAGCCAGAGTTAGACTTTTACAACAAAATGGTGCGAGATAGATTTTCTTATCTTCGATGCAACCAATATAGGTTTTTACATTGTGCTAGTCCAGCTAGTCGAATCTAGTTAAGCGTTTCCTAAATATTTAGCTAGTTAGCTAACTACCTAGCTAGTTGACGGCGATTACTTGTTGGTTATTAGCGAAGTTAAGCGAACTTAATGCCAATAACTAACAAGCGTGCATCCATGATTGGCAGACAATTTCAAAAACCAGCGAACGGGTAGCTAAACAATCTGTTTTGTTAACGAGGTAACGTTACTCTAACTAGTTAGCTAACATTAATAACTAACTGATGACATGCTAGCAATGGCCTTCATTCTGATGAAGCCTTGCCCGGATGATTCGCAAAACCTCGCGTTTCCGTTATAATCTTGTTCCTAAACACTTTATGTCGATATATCTAAACAGACATGGAATTTCACAGGTTTTAAACGTTTAATGCAAACCTCGTTGTCTTTGTTGTTATTTCCAAGTTATCCTCGATGCTCCTCAAAAATTCGCGCACTATAGGCAACCGGAAATAGATTCGCGCATACTACAACACTGCCTAACCCTATTGGTTAGAAACACGTTCTCAATATGCATATTTTCAGGGGCGCTGTGAGAGTTCTAAATCGAAAGTGCTGCTGGTGCTGAGGAGGAGGAGCAACATAGAACTCTATATTTTTTGTATATATTTTTATATATACATGCATTTCACTACACACGCAATAACATCTGCTAAACACGTGTATGTGACCAATACATTACATTGTATATAAATGCAAACGTTTCAAAGTAAGATTGTTTAAACAAACTTGTTGTGATGTGTAATCGGATAGGTCTATGAATGCAGGCAGTGGGAAGATACATATAAGAAGTTGATATGTTGACATCCAAGCAGTATCACATCCGGCCGTAATTGGGAGTCCCATAGGGCGGGGCACAATTGGCCCAGTGTCTCCAGGTTTGGCCGGGGTAGGCCGTAATTGTAAATAAGAATTTGTTCTTATCTGACTTGACTAGTTAAATACATGTTAAATAAATACATTTTATTTTTATTAATGATCAATCCATGTCTATTATTTTGTAGCCTATTTTATAGGTAGACTAGTGGCGTCAGGTAGCCTAGTGGTTAGAGTGTTGGGCCTGGTTGCTGGATTGAAAAGGTTGCTGGATTGAATCCCTGAGCTGACAAGGTAAAAATCTGTTGTTCTGCCCCTGAACAATGCAGTTAACCCACTGTTCCTAGGCTGTCATTGTAAATAAGAATTTGTTCTTAACTGACTTGCCTAGTAAAATAAATACACATTTAACTGAATTATTATTGTACCTGTTTCTGGCAATTTGATAGCCTTGGAAACTATTGGGGTTCACTTGCATCCCCGGGAACGTGGCTCATGAATAATATATACAGTATGTCACATTTTCTGTTTTATTTGGTTGTTGTTTTCTTAGGTTACTGCTGGAGGGCATCCTTACCTTGTTTTCAAGTTTCCAGGTTACACTGATTATTACTTATTGGATTCACCTGTGTTTAATTACCTTCTCTGTTCACCTGGTTGCCTTGTAATTTAGGCTCCTCAGTTGGTCTGTATCTTTGCTTAGGTCTCATGTTTATTAGTGTGCTCTTGTCCGGTTGCTTTGTTTCTGTTAAGACTCCTCCACTCCCTACCAGCTCAGCGTTTTCCTCATCTCCCGGCACCGGAGCGCTATGAGGGACATTCTGGGAGGTGTCGTGGGTTTCTGCTCCAATGTTCACTGGCCTTCGAGCTACAGGCATCAACGTTTCCCACTGAGTGTTCCAGAGTGGCATACATCATCTTCTTGCCCTCAGGACAGGCTCTGGCCTGGGCCACGGCCATATGGGAGCAACAATCAGACATTTGTTTTAATTGGCAAAGCTTCACCCAGGAAATGAAGAGGATTTTTGATCACCCCATCAGTGGCAGGAACGCGGCTCAAAGTCTCATTGCGCTTCGGCAGGGCAGCCGGAGCATAGCTGATTACGCCATTGACTGTAGGACGCTCGCTGCTGAGAGCGATTGGAATACAGAGGCACTTCACTCAGCCTTTCTGAACGGACTCAGCGAGGTTCTCAAGGATTAACTGGCTTGCCGGGACAATCCTGACACTCTAGATGAGCTTATCGTTCTGGCCATCCAGATTGACAACCGGCTTCGGGAACGTCATCGTGAGAGGATGGAGGGGTCCCGAGTTGTTTCCAGTGTTTCGGTCCCAGCAGAGGGAGCCAGGTCTTCGTTTGTTCCACTGCCTTATGCTGCGTCTGCTTGTCTGGTACCCCGTCAGAGTTCTCAATTCGGCTCTGGTTCTCCTTCATACCCTTCAGAGGAGCCGATGCAATTGTGACACACCAGACTTTCCGCTCTGGAGAGAAGAAGCAGGATTAACAAGCAACGTTGTCTGTACTGTGGA
Source organism: Thymallus thymallus (assembly GCA_023634145.1). Lineage (NCBI taxonomy): Eukaryota > Metazoa > Chordata > Actinopteri > Salmoniformes > Salmonidae > Thymallus > Thymallus thymallus. The sequence continues at coordinate 9,329,778 of CM042405.1, read as the reverse complement.
CAGTCTGGACATTTCCGTGCCTCCTGTCCCGAGCTGACGGGAAACAAGATGACTCGTCAGTAGACGGGAGAATACTGGTGAATACAGTCTCCAGCTTCCGACACGGTACGCACCTTGCTTCCGGCCAACCTGCGGTGGGACAATGGGCAGTTGGACATTCCTGCTTTCATAGACTCTGGGGCACACATTAGCTCGCAAACAGGGGCTGCCTCTCACTATGCTGGACATTCCAATCACTGCGCTGGATGGTCAACCCCTAGGCATCGGGAAGGTGAAGAAACTCACCATGCCTATTCAGCTACGAGTTCTGGATAATCAAATGGCGTTTATCCAGTTACATTTGGTGGACTCTCCTGAGCTTCCCCTGGTTCTTGGACATCCGTGGCTTTCTGTCCATAATCCTCAAATTGACTGGCCCTCGGGAAGAGTTCTGGGATGGAATCCTTCATGCCAGTTCTCTTGCCAGCAACTCTCTCCACGTCTTTTCGGCCCTGCTGCTCATCTGTTCTCCTAGCTGGGGATGACAAGCCTGATCTTTCCCACGTACCTCGGGATTACTGGGATCTGGGTCAGGTCTTCAGAAAACAAAGGGCCAGCAAACTGCCTCCTCACAGGTCATACGATTGTGCCATCAACCTCCTGCCCGGCACCACTCCTCTGAGAGGAGGGCTGTATTCTCTCTCAGGTCCAGAGACGGCAGCCATGAACAGTTATATTAAGGAGGTGCTGGCAGCTGGTTTTATTCAGCCGTTCACTTCACCGGCAGGTTTTTCCTTTGTTGGAAAGAAGGATGGGGGGTTATGTCCCTATATCGATTACCAGGGTTTAAATAACATTACCATCAAGAACCGTTACCCTCTCCCTCTTATGTCGCCAATTTTTGAGAGACTCCAGGGAGCCACGGTTTTCTCAAAATTGGATTTACGCAACGCATACAGTCTGGTGAGCATCAGACGGGGATGAGTGGAAGACAACGTTCAACACCCCCTAACACTCTGTAACAATGTATAATATACATATTCAGCCATTCACCCATACTATGCAATGTCTTTTTATAGCTTTTTGCACTTTAGACTTCTTGTATTTTTATACTTTTTCATACTGCCGCACTATGTATCATTTATCGTGTATCTGTCTTTTGTGTATTTTCGTTCTGGCAATAAAGTACCTATCTATCTATCTATCTATCTATCTATCTATCTATCTATCTATCTATCTATCTATCTATCTATCTATCTATCTATCTATCTATCTATCTATCTATCTATCTATCTATCTATCTATCTATCTATCTATCTATCTATCTATCTATCTATCTTATCTGGATGACATCCTTATCTTCTCCAGGTCCATGGTTGAACACATCCAATATGTTCGCCAGGTTCTTCAAAGACTCCTCACTCACCACTTGTTTGTGAAGGCCGAAAAGTGTGATTTTCAAGTCCCTCAGATCTCCTTCCTAGGGTACATTGTGTCTCAGGGTTGTGTACAGATGGACTCCCACAAGGTAGAAGCGGTTGTCAACTGGCCGCGGCCTAGCACAGTCAAGCAAGTCCAGCGCTTTTTGGGTTTTGCTAATTTCTACCGGAGGTTTGTGAGAGACTAGTTCTGTGGCTGCGCCACTGACAGAGCTCACCAAGGGCTCGGTTGGGCATGTAAGCTGGACCCCTTCTGCCGTGAAAGTGTTCCATAACCTCAAACGTCGGTTTTCTTCGGCACCTATTCTAGTTCATTCGGACCCTTCTCTTCCCTTCGTGGTAGAGGTGGATGTCTAAGACACTGGCGTGAGTGCGATTCTGTCTCAGCACTCGGCTAAAGACCAAAAGCTTCATCCCTGTGCCGCCTTCTCCAGGCGTCTCACTCCAGCGGAGAGGAACTATGATGTCGGCAATCGGGTGCTTCTTGCAGTCAAACTGGCTTTGGAGCAGTGGCTGCACTAGTTGGAATTCTCAGAACATCATTTACGGTTTGGACTGACCACAAGAATCTGGCCTACATCCAGGAGGCTAAACGCCTCAGTCCCCGACAGGCTCGTTGAGCCCTTTTTTTCACCCGGTTCAGATTCACGTTAACTTACCGTCCGGGGTCAAATAACGTGAAGCCTGATGCCCTTTCTCGCCAGTTCCCCAGCTCCAGTGAGGATCGGCCGCTTGGAACCATCATCCCCAGGTCGCTCATCCTCGTGCCGGTGTAATGGGGTATAGAGACTAGTGAGGGAGGCGCAAGGAGGGGGGGCAGTTCCTGACGGCTGTCCATCTAACAGACTTTTTGTTCCTCTTGGAGCATGGTCCAAGGTACATCAGTGGGCTCACTCATCACATCTCACCTCTCATCCGGGAGGGCAGCAAACGCTAGAGTTTCTGAGGAGGAGGTTTTGGTGGAGTTCTATCTGCTCAACGTCTCATCTCTCGTGGCCGCCGGACCTGGAAGAGGGCTAGGTCAGCGCTCCTGAGGTCCTCAGCTCTGGTTCAATGACAGGCCAACCGTCATCTCCATTCGAGTTACCCCCCCCCCTCCATCCAGGACAGGCCATTCTGGTTGTCTACTAGGGATCTGCCTCTGCGCGTGGAATCAAGGAAGTTGGCACCCCGGTACGTTGGGCCATTCAAAGTTCTACGGCGCATTAATCCAGTGGCCTATCTTCTTCTCCTTCCCTGGTCCATGAGAGTTCACCCCACCTTCCACATCTCCAGACTCAAGCCTGTGGTTTTCTGTCCTCTGTTTCCGGCCACTGAGCCTCCACCTCCACCTCGCATGATTGCGGGACAACCAGCCTACACGGTGCGATGCATCCTCTCCAGTCGCCAGTTCCGACGTGGGACTCTATATCATTTGGACTGGGAGGGTTACGGTCCTGAGGAGCGATCCTGGGTTCCAGCTCAGGACATTCTGGACCCCGAACTCATTCAGGATTTCAGTCACTGTTCAGCTACCCATGGTGGAATGTCAGGAGCAGTTCCTTGAGGGGGTTGTTGTTTCCTTAGGTTACCTCTGGAGGGCATCCTTGCCTTGTTGTTTCCAGGTTCCCCTGATTTATTACTTATTGGATTCACCTGTGTTTAATTACCTTCTCTGTTCACCTGGTTGCCTTGTTATTTATACTCCTCAGTTGGTCTGTATCTTTGCTTAGGACTCATGTTTATTAGTGTGCTCTTGTGCGGTTGCCTTGTTTCTGTTAAGACTCTAAGTAAAAGATTGGATTTACCCTTACCTCTGCTTGCTGTGTTTCTCTGTGCCTGGGTTCGAGTTCGCACCAACACTACTTTCACAATTTAGGTCCCTGAGTATCCCTATCTTATTTCTAGCCTGAGCCTCTCTCCAGAGATGTTGCACTGGGAACTTTAGGAGAGTTTGAATCCTGTTGTCACAGGCGTGGAGTTTATTCACTGCTATCGCGTTTAACAAAACATGTAGTTTAAGGTCTCGTGAGCTATGCCTGTTTAAAACAAGAATGGCCCTTGAGATGTCCAACAGATAAAACGAGGAGCACTCTGGTGACTCTACTCGAAATGCACTTCTATCCCCAAAATTATCCTCCCCAACCGGGAGATTCATGGTGGACGTTCAGACGCAGAACAAAAGATCACTTGATGCAGTGACAGCAATAATGACGGAGATACTTTGTCCGTGTCTCTGTCCCGGAGCCCAAATAAATTTAAAGGTGAAAAGCATGTGTGTTTCCTCCCCAATGAGTAGATAGAGTCAGGCTTGGCTGAGCGCAAGGACACAAGCAATGGGAGAGCTGATGTCCTCTTCATCTTCTCATCCTCGATGGCTCTGAGGAATGCATTTTTGGGGAACTTTTAGGGAGTGATATAGGCTCCCTCATAGGGTATTGATCCCGAATCAACTAGCCTATTAGACTAGGTATTGTATAGGCCTGTAGGCATAATGTTGTTCTATGGAGGGCTGATGTCCGGTAGACCTAGCACTGATCGGTTTCACACTCTGCTCATTGAAAATCTGGACATTTTACATTATTTTCATTAGTCTGACTCCTGATTTGTATTCTAGACCTCCATGTTTTCCCCTCCCTCATTTATTTATCAGTGATTTGCATAAACATTGTAACCAACACAGAATCACAGCAGTATCTCTTAGTGACCTAAATGTTTTGAAGTAAATTAATTAATTATTGTATCTAACTTTTGATTAATGGCCAGGATTGACACATCCTGAGACACACACACACACACCTTATCACATTCAAGATAAGTGTTGTTATTGGTTTAGGGAGCTGTCATTCTCTGGATAGACCAACCTACTGTATGTTTACAGAACCATTGAAACGACTATGGAGGCCATTGTCATATTATGTTTGTGATGAATGCTATGAAATACGTTGTTTATGAGCGATACAACTTCAGTGTGACACAAATGCTGTATCAAGTTTGAGACAGCCAGTGAGTCAAGTGTTCCCATCTGCAAGTCCTATAGGCCTAGCTACATCTGTTAGACTCACTCTATAAGAAAGGCATCTGTGATGAATTTGATCGCTTGATTGGTTGATTTACAAGGCAGACACTCATCCTCTCTACCCTTCCCACTCCCAAATCACTGCCATATTCTCCCTTCCCCACAGTCAGTCAATCAGATGGGCACAGACTGCATTCCAAATGGCACCCCATGTGTTTGATGTTTTTGATACCATTCCACTTTTTCCACTCCAGCCATTACCGAAAGCCCGTCCTCCCCAATTAACGTGCCACCAACCTCATGTGCTTTCAACACGCCACTGAAAAAGTCAAAAGCTGCAATCCATTTTATGATACCTCAAAATATTGCAGAGAAATTCAAAGCTATTTGCAAACATTGCAAACACCAAGTTGGATTCTTAGCAAAAACATATTTGAGCCTCATTGTCTATCTGAGGGTAAGGGTTCTTGTTACAAATACATACTATACTATCGGTCAAGGAGTAGTTCACTCAGAAACTAAACTAACATGATTTTCCACCAACCTTTTTCATAGTTGATTCAAGAAGGCAGTTTTGGAATATGTAGTTTCCCTTTGACACTTAATAGACATATTTTGATACTGTTTTCTCAGTAAAACTTAACATGAAACTGTTGTTGTGCCTGTGTAACAAAACTGAAATTACTTTTGGAGCAACATTTTTTTAGCATGTTGTTACATAATACTTTAGTAATTGCATTTTAATTGCATGGCAATGAGCTGAGAGGTTTTGTAACTACTGTACACAAGAGGAATAGTCCTTATTCCACTTCTGTAGTAACTCCATTATTATGCATTTAAAAAGCAATTTCCAAAGTCCTATGTAACAACAATCACAAAGTTACTAGACATGTATAAAACTTGATGTGAAGTGTTACTGTATTACCTTGTGTCACTCATTATTAAAATATATAAGTTAGTCATTTTAAAGCTACAAAAGTGGTCTAGTCTAATGTTGAGGGGATTCCATGTCCCTCATGTATTTCATTCTAGGCAATAAGCCCCTCAAACTCAACTCTGGACCTTGAAGCCAGTTCCACCACATTGTTTCATTGTTCCCCTCTAATCAGGGACTGATTTAGACCTGGGACACCAGGTGTGTGCAATTAATTATCAGTTAGAACAGAAAACCAGCAGGCTCTGGACCTCATAGGGTAAGAGTTAAGTGCCCCTGCCGTAGGCTATACTGTATATTAAGATACATTCCATGTGCTTATGATAATATATTTACAATAATTAAAATAACTGTTTTAGTTTTTGGTTCTTCATCAGATATTTGGCTGCCATCAAATCAATATTTTTATGTTTTAAATAACATGCATATATTCAAATATTATTAGGTTTTCTGAGAGGTGTTCAAAATACTTTCTAATATTATTTGTTTTTCTGAGACCTGTTTTTTAATATCAAAGAAAATAGTTGCCTTTTAGTTGAAACGCTATATAAATTATATTCGACTACCTCAAGTATTTGAAAATATATTTTCAAATAAACTACAAAATACAACAATTTTCTGCCCAGGTCTGCAGTACATGTTTCACTGCAGTACATGAGTGGAGGTTTGATCAGACAGCTCACAGCTCAGGAAGAAAGACACATCTCATCAGTTCATATCAGTTTACTATCCAGTGATATGAATAATCTCTGACTATACTTATTTTGTGGTGACAGGAGACATTTTTGCATTAATGCAACACGATTTTACTACAGAGAGACAGAAATACTGTGGTTCCTCGGCTTTATAGCAGACACCCACAGTGGAAGATTCATGCTGTGAGACTGCACATATTAAAATTCAAGGGTAATTTCAATCAGTCCGTTTAATCAGCCCCCATCAGGCTTACTGCACAAGAAAATGAGAACAGCATCTCTAGTGCAAACAAGAGGCTAAGAGTAGGTTAACTACTACATTGGATTTAAGTTAGTGGCTTTGTAAATAATAGCACAGCTGTAAACAAAAGTAAATTAACATGGGCTAGTGTGGGTGTACACACGCACACACACACACACACACACACACACACACACACACACACACACACACACACACACACACACACACTCCACACCACACCACACACATACACACACACCACACCACACCACACACACGCACACACACTATAGACATTCCGACATATATAATTTATTTGATGTACCTACTTATTTTACTTGGACCAGCTATGTTAACAATATCGGTTTCTCTCCTACATAAATGTGCAATTAGATCAAGGATAAATATTGGTAGAAGATTAGAGACTACAATAAACACACACATACACACACACACTGTATTATCTTGGAGGTGCTAATGAACCCAATTACATTCGAAAACGAATGTAGGTGGTCCTGCTAAAATAGTAAAATATGTATGGTTAAGGAGTAGCTAACAGGATAAATATTTATCAGAGAGAGAGAGAGAGAAAGAGGGAGAGAGAGAGAGAGAGAGAGAGAGAGTGTGAATTCATAATAAGAGTATGCAAAATGAGAGTGTGAGCTTAAAGAGCATATTTATTAAATTAAGTATTTTCAGGCAGGGTAATCCCCCTGAGGATGGGCGTTGAAGACTATTTAAAGCTGTTATTTTACCCACAGGCTTTCGCTGTTTCTTTGAAATGTTTAAAGTGGATAAAACATTATTGCTTTTGGTTACATCTTCATAAGAGTGGTAAACAATAATGAGTTTTCCGCTCAGGGCCGAGCATTGCCTTACTACACTTATTCCTTCATGAAGCTTTATGAAGCTTTATTTTCTGGGTTAGATCCCGTGCTTATGTACATAATTCTGATAAGTCCTATCAACATAGTTAGGCCCAAATAGGCAATGGGAGAGGTTAAAGGCCCAAGGCCCAGTATTGTATTTTATATATACTGTCTTTCCACACTATGAGGTTGGAATAATACTGTGAAATTGTGAAAATTATTATAATGCCCTTTTAGTGTAAAGGCCCAGTGCACTCAAAAATTTGATTTTCCTGTATTTTATATATACTGTATTTCCACAGTAGGAGGTTGAAATAATACTGTGAAATTGCGCATTAATTGTTGTTTTAGTATGTTTTTCGTCAGTTTTTCGTGAGTTTTTTTTTGCAACAGTTGAACTATAATAGTTCAGGATTATGGATTACTAATGTTTTACGAAGGTTTTAGCGGTACTTTTTATCACTGAGGCACTTTTTATTTTTCTCAGCGCCAAACGTACACGAGAGTCCTCAATTATTTACAACCGAGCCCAGCTCCTGGATTTAGCACACGCAGCGCTATTGCACCCCAGGGAAAAGTTCGATATTCCGGACGAGTTGAAAAGGCGACGTGTGTTTTACTGAAACATGGCTAAATGATAACATCCCCGTAGAGAACGTAACTATCAGCGGTTTCCAGACCATCAGAGCGGACAGGCATAGCGTTTCTTCCGGTAAGAGTAAGGGAGCTTTATTAGTTAACAACAGATGGTGTAATCCGAGACATATTAAGGTTGTGATCCGATCTACCGAGGGGAGGGAGTGCAGTGGAGTTGTATGCATCCTTCACATTAACATATAACACGTCCAGAGTTTTATTATTCCTGGTAGGGCACTTCACAAACTGTTTGAATGTAGGCAGCGTTGAAGAGAGAGATGCATGGTTAAAATCTCCCGAAATGGCAAAGAAGGCACTGGGATGCGCTTTCTGTAACCTCGCTGTCACAGATCGGAGTTAAGGGACGATACACGGAGCGCTGGTGGAGTGTCATTCCTTTTTATTTTGGAGTTGTTATCTCGAAGCACAAAATACAAAAAGGAGAATGAATATAATAAGTGACTTACTTCTCTGTGACACAGTGTAGACAGGCACAAACAATGATCCACACACAGGTGGATGTGTGGGGAGCCTAAATACAATCCCCAATCAGAGACAACCCTGTACAGCTGTCTCTGATTGAGGATCATTACTCCCCTAGTTAGGGTGTGAGGGCTTGATTGTGGTCCTTCCACTCCCCCTGGTGGGAGTCAGAGGCCTAACCACAATCAAACCCTCACACTCGCGATATCAGAGTGGATGACGTCACACTCTGAGTTTGCGTCCGTGGAGTGCGGGATGTAAACAATAACAGCAATGGCCGCCGTGAATTTCCTTGGCAAATAGTAGGGTCTCAGGCTAACGGCTAACAGCTCAATGTCCGGGCTACAAATCTGTTCCTTACCGGAAGAAACGCTATCCCTGTCCGCTCTGATGGTCTGGAAACCGCCGTTAGTTACGTTCTCTATGGGGATGTTATCATTTAGCCATGTTTTAGTAAACCACAATAGGCTAGCTTCCCGGTAGTCTCTTTGTCCATGGACAAGATCCTCAAGCTCACCCATCTTGTTATGCAGCAATCTCAAGTTGCCCATAATGATAGATGGTATAGCCGGCTTGTATTTCCTAAGCTTTGCTTTACACTTCAATCTCGTCCTGCGTCCACGCCATCACATTTTCAACTCGTCCAAAATAACAAACTTTTTCCTGGAATGCAGCAGCGCTGCATGTGCTAAATCCAGGATCTGGGCTCGGTTGTAAATAATTGAGGACTCGCGTGACCAATCGGCGCTAAGAAAAATAAAAAGTGCCTCAGTGATAAAAAGGACCGCTAAAACATTTGTAAAACAGTAGCACTCCATAATCCTGAACTATTATAGTTCAACTGTTGCAAAAAAAACTCACGAAAAACATACTAAAACAACAATTAACACACGAACAATGGGAGCTGCTTAACAGGCGACCACACAGGGCGGCGCCAATCTCGTATTACCTGTTAATTTAACCAGACTGTATATTAAGTAAACTATTATTACCCTCACTTATATCATACACACATTTAGCTATTTAAGTATCTCTCTGCCATCGACCTGTATAGTATAGTTAACCATGCAAATACTCCTTATTTATCTATATCAACTTGCCATATTTTTATCATTTTTCTTTTCACCTCTGTAACAATGTATAGTGTACATTTTCAGCCATTCACCCATACTATGCAATTTCTTTTTATAGCTTTTTGCAATCCAGACTTCTTCTATTTTTATACTTTTTTATACTGCCGCTCTATGTATCATGTATTGTGTATCTGTCTTTTGTGTATTTTCGTTCTGGCATTTTACACCTGCCCTGTGTTTTTTTTTCGTAGCTGCTTGATGAAGAAATGTCCCTTTGGGGATCAATAAAGTACCTATCTATCAATCTATCTAGTGCAAGAACTTTGGTGGATGGCGTTTTGGCCTGCCTGGTGACATCACCAGGTGGTAAATTAGTTAATAGACCAATAAGAAAGAGAGTTCCAAACCTCTCTGCCAATAACAACTCGTTTTCAGTTTTCCCCTCCTCACTCAGACCACTCCCAGACAGTCCTAGCAAAATTCTTGCTTGAGAAATTGCTCTTCACTAAGAAGCGATTTTTGTTGCTTTTTGACCATTTGAATTGAAAATAATCACATTAAGGAACTTAGTTGTTACCCAGAAAAGATTTGATATTGAGATAAAAAACGGCTGCATTGGACATTTAACTTCTCAAAATGCTGCTATCATTCAGATTCAAATTGAGACACTTGACTTTGACATGAAGCACTGTTGTCATTTTTTGGAGGGTTATTTGAATGACTGTATGTGCTACTAAGTAAGTGTTGTGTTTTTTAGATGATTTGTTTACTTTAATATTAATTAATTTCAAAAGCACTTCCAATTTGATTTAAGTGCTCTGCATTCATTTTGGAGCTCTCGCCGACAAGGGTGAAATTCAGAAATGTTTTATGATTCCAAAATACTGTAAGACTCTAATCACGTTGACCTAAATAGGAGTTAGTATTCTCTCTGGGTTGTAGGCACCAGGCGGAGTAGCCTAAGCTAGGAGTTAGTTGCTTGTTGTTGAGTCATTTAATGAATAGATATTGGTTATTCCTCCTACAGATTTTTCACTTGAGTGGACTGAGTAGAAATCAATTACCTCGACAACTTTCCTATTTATTGAAGGGTGAATTATCCCTCCCAGTGCAAAGCTGGCAACGTTTTATTGCTCTTAAATTCAGAAGGTCACATTCAATTCACAGAAATGTTTTTGTGTGTGTGGCTAAATCCCCTCCAAGAAAAAATCCTCTCTAGGAATTTGAAAGACAGAAGAAAATATTTGTGTTTTATATGCGGACCCTGCTGGTTTCCTGTCTTTCGATTATCATTAATATTGCACTGCTGTAGCGGCAGCCTACCTACCTACGGTACGGTAGTGTTACATCATGATCCTCGGCTGCTGCCAGCCAGTGTTCCTTTCACAGCACACAGAGATGTCTCTCTCTCTTTTTCGCCCCATGTAATTCTAAAGGGAACAATTTTTTAAAATTAAATGCATGCTGATTGTTATTGTGTCTCCCTGGGTGTAGGGAATAGGCAGACGAGAGAGAAATGTCACTAAGTAAGTGCTGCACTATTTCCTAGGCTGTTAGTGCTTCGGATGCAAATGCAAGCTGAGAGAGGAGAGAGATTTGAATGTTTGAGACTGAATGCAGGCTTATAAAAAAACAGCAGGGGAATCGGACATATGTCTCCTCGCTCATTACAATACAGACAGCGATAAGAGGGGATGATTACTGGGGTATTTGAAATGCCATAACCATAGCTATCTGAACAGAGGAATGTGAGAGCCTGAAGAGAAGTGGGCTTCCTTTCCTTAGCTTAGCTGGAGGCCATTGGGAACCCACACACACTCAAGATTCTCATTTGGTAAACGCGCAGACAAATTGTCACTAAAAATCCCTTATTTAGAAGTGAAAGGATCGGTGCCTCCTATTAAAATACATTTTATTTTGAGAGGAGACCTTCTTCGATTATGGTTCATGTTGGTTTATGGCAAATTAAATCAACAGTGGACAAAAAAGCTATGAACATTTAAAAAAAATGTAAATAGCTTTTTGTTGATTGTATGAGTAGCACAAAATGTTTTGCACGTAGTATTAGTACTTTTTTATATAATAAGAGCAGTATTATTATTATTAGTGATTGTAGTTGTAATATTGCTGTTGCAGCAACACCATCTTGATCATCTCTGAAAGATCAGGCAAAGGTCTCTCTCTTTCTCTCTCTCTCTCTCTCTCTCTCTCTCTCTCTCTCTCTCTCTCTCTCTCTCTCTCTCTCTCTCTCTCTCTCTCTCTCTGAGCCCTGTACCTCAGCATCGCTCAACATCCATCAGAAAACCACAGCATCTCTGATATGCTATAATCGCCTGTCTGCCCAGCGATACGATACAGACTTACTCATATCTAAACACTATCAAGCCTAAATAACTTCCCATGCAGACTTGTAAACGTTAATGTGTAGCAACACACCCTCTGGATGCACACACACACACACACACACACACACACACACACACACACACACACACACACACACGCGAAAGCATTCAGAGGCATGGGTGAATGTTATATTCGACATCTAGCATTTAGGGATAAAATGTATTTTACACAAAGTCTTAAATGCAACATATATTTCAAAATCATTACACATAAACAAAGATAGACAGTGGGAAATATTTATAAAGTAAATTAGAATTTTGTGTACGTAACTTTTTATTTTTATGATAAATTACACATTTTTTCTATGCTCTTTCTAGACACTGCAGGTTTAATTGCTAATTGTTAACTGGGAATGAATACATTTGCATATTAATTAGCTCCCAATTTACATTTTTTATTTGCTGCCTTCAAAGGGTGTGAGATAAAAGGTTGTGTTATTTTAAATAATTTATCCTTTATTGCAGAAAAGATGCTGAAAGGAAAATGTGTGGGTGATTTTAACCCTTAAGAGCTTTAACTGTAAGAAAGTGTTCTGAATTGTTTTTTTTCTTCAAGTAATTAAACGAGTAAGGAGAAAGAAGATGGCGTTAATACAAAGCCACCCAGAGAGACAGAACAGAGACAGAGAGTGGGACTGGGAGTCCTGGATCAAGAAGGAGTGAAGATTGGCAAATGCACCAGAGATGACTTCTGTAGAAGTCAAGTTTATAAACCATATCCCTCTCTGCCTAGAGAGGGAAAGCTTTTCTTTTTATCACTCCATTTCGTCCCTCTCCCTCCTGACACATCAATAGATTTGGCAGCTGGTCCCTCAGTTTTCTCCTCCACGCTACGCAGCCCATCTCAGCAGCACAACAACGGGGAAGGGGGCTCACAACTTCAGAAATTGACGAAAAACAGCAACTACTGGATTTGTGTGTGTGTGTGTGGGGGGGGGGGGGGGGGGGGGGTGTATGCTTGTGTGTGTAATCAGTGGGCTGGCCTGGGGGTTACATAGCCTCAAATTGTTTGTACAGAGAGTTACCACATTCCTGTACTACACCGTACCCAAACTGAATCGATATATTGACCAATCACCACCGTAGAATAGTATTTGTCTCACACTCATCAATAAAATAAGATCCTCCCTTCCAGGTTACTCTGCCAAATACTCAGAAGAGATGCTATTATAAAGTAGAACAATGTCATAACTCATACTGCTATAATGTTGATTATGTTAATGCCATGCACTAACCTATTAGACTATACATTGTGTGTGTGCTCTATTATCGTGATAGCTTTCTCTAACGCAAATGTTGTCTTTGGCACAATGTTCCCTGTCATTTCTTCATAACATAAAGGAGTCAGTCATGATGGATACACAGGTACCAACGAAATTCAATAGTTTACATTTTATTTCATTATCCAGAGCGACTTACGGTTAGTTAGTGCATACATGTTCATACTTTTTTCGTACTCGTCCCCTGTGGGAATCAAACCTACAACCCTGGCGTTGCAAGCGCCATGCTCTAGCATCTGAGCTACACGCCAGGATATTTTGTATTTACAAAATGTGTAATTTATGTTCTGACTGAAAACATTTTTGTCGGTCTATTGCCTATTATTATCTTTTGTACTCTCATGTCCATTGAACAATGAATCATTTTTAAAGATGAAAGAGAACAGGCAGTATATAAAGTAAGCTGGTGGCATCCTCACTCAGTGGGATTTGGCAAAATGTGCGTTTGGTTGCTCCACTTGATGTGAGGGAGAAAGAGTTGACATGATTGCATTCCTTCCTTCCCCGAAACAGACAGACAGAGAGCGAGAGTCCCCAACAAAGACAGAGAAAGAAAGAGTGAGAGAGATTGAGAGAGAGAGAGAGAGAGATACATGTTATTACTTTTTTCTATTTGCATGTAAGAAGGGATTCTCGTACCTAGTTCCTTGGATGTTCTGTTCTGGTTGTCAGGAGAAGAATAGATTACCGTTTCGACTAACCACGCAATTTTGTCACCTTTGGAGATTGATGTATTCAAATTAGATGTATGTGGGACAGTGGCTTGGCAAATGACCGCCTCAACAGATGACCAGCTGTTACTAACTAATATACACTGGTTAATTAGGATGTGGTGTTGCCATCAACAGTAAACTGTGTGAAATCCATAATTTCTCTCATGTTGCTGTCATGTCATGGTGGTGGTGATGGAGGGTAGAGATTATAACTCTGAACAAACAAGGCAGAGAGCCATGGAGAGATAAAGGGATGGAGAGATGGAGGGATGGAGAGATGGAGGGTTGGAGAGATGGAGGGTTGGAGAGATGGAGGGTTGGAGAGATGGAGGGATGGAGGGATGGAGGGATGAAGAGATGGAGAGATGGAGGGATGGAGAGATGGAGGGCTGGAGAGATGGAGAGATGGAGGGATGGAGGGATGGAGAGATGGAGGGCTGGAGGGATGGAGAGATGGAGGGCTAGAGGGATGGATAGATGGAGGGCTGGCGAGATGGAGGGAAGGAGGGATGGAGAGATGGAGGGATGAAAAGATGGAGGGATGGAGAGATGCAAGGGCCCTGTGTTAGAGGGGGTAGCTTTTCTGTATCGTTTCTGTTAATGAGAAATACTAACTTCTCCTTTCTCTCTCTGTCGCTCTCTCTCTCCCACTCGCAGCAGGTTACCTGTTTAAATGTTAGGGCCCCATTTCTGTATTTGGAAGGTATGTTAATGTAAAATTGTTGTTATAATCCTCTCAAGACTTTATTTACGACATGAGTGTGATGAATATGATATTGTATACAGTGAGTGGTATGGTGCTTGTTGAATGTAAAAATGAATGACTATTACAACCATTTTAATCGAGCACAGGCTTAACTGAATGACAACAGAGACAGAATGCAACATGGAATTTTATTGAATAGTTTGGGGTAGGCCTCATCTCCGAGGTAGATGCTGATGACAGGTTGCCCTATGCTGGGCAGCTGGCATCTAAACTACCCCCCGCGCTGGGAGAACGGGGATCCGATGAAAGGCCTTTAGTTGGTGGTGGTGGGGAGGTGGAAGGTCTTTGGAAGACTGTTGCTGCAAAACATCAAGTGAGAGACACAAGGGGTGAGTTGGCATAGAAATACTCCCCTAGATTTATGCCCATTGGTTGAAAAATTGGAAAGTGATTATTGTACGAATGAGCCCATAGGTTATTCAGGAAGCGTGGTGGAATTGCCTTAGTGTGCCAAGCTCATAGACTCAAGTTAATAGGTGAATGACATTCCGCACCCTTGCTAGTAGTGAAAGAGGAAAGATGTGGCGCTATGCTGACGAGGTCACATTAATAACACTACCATATGAATACCTGCTATGCTGACGAGGTCACATTAATAACACTACCATATGAATACCTGCTATGCTGACGAGGTCACGTTAATAACACTACCATATGAATACCTGCTATGCTAATGAGGTAGACTTATAAACGCAACCCTATAAATATCTGCTATGCTAACGAGGTAGAATTATAAACGCAACCCTATAAATATCTGCTATGCTAACGAGGTAGAATTATAAACGCAACCCTATAAATATCTGCTATGCTAACGAGGTAGAATTATAAACGCTACCCTATAAATACCTGCTCTGTTAACGAGGTAGAATTATAAACGCTACCCTATAAATACCTGCTCTGCTTACTAGATAAATGTAAAAGTGACGAGCCCTTCAGCCTTACTGATTGAACATTCATAAACTACATTACAACAGTTCAATATTACAATATTAGAATATTACAACAGTTCGTAGCCCTACAGACATTACATTGCAGTACATGATCAATATAATTTCTAAGTGGCCATTGGTTTACTAGTACATGCATCTACAGCAGCAGTAGAACTGAATTTATAATCAAGAGTTCTAATGTGATGCTGAGAAGCTTCTGTTTGGGGTCAACCCCTGCCCCCTTCGACGAGTGAAACAAGAGAGCTATGTAGGGTCATCTCTCTCTCTCTCTCTCTCTCTCTCTCTCTCTCTCTCTCTCTCTCTCTCTCTCTCTCTCTCTCTCTCTCTCTCTCTCCCGTCGCTTTGTTGTCACGCACTGATAACATGATAACATCACACTGGGTTGACGACACCCTGCAATATTTATCTTCCCCAACATAGAAGTGATTTTAGTTCCCCTTTCCTTCGGTTCCCCCTGTTCCTGTGATACAGTTAAGTGATTATAAAATAAAAAATAAAATGATTATGCTAATGATGAATAAATGAGGATGTGTGTGACTGTGAGCTGTGAGACAGCGATGTGCTGTTTGCTCCCTCCACTTCGCAGTCATGGAGATAACAGTTTATAAGGGGAAGGAAGAAGGGGAGGAGCTAGGGCCTCTAATAGAGGCCGACTGATGCTGTGGCCATCAAAGTGTTTCTCTAGCCTTTGTTTAAAAGTAATCTAATCTTGAATAATCAGACACCCTTTGATTCATGACTGGGAGGGAGGGGGAGGACCTTGGATGTGATCTCGTTCGAGAGAGAATGTCTCTGTTGTCACATCACACTGTGTGCACTAACTACCAGTCACATCATCTTTTTTATTTCTCTCAGAGCTTAGAACTTTATTTCAGATAGTAAAAAATTGCAAGGATAAGAGGGGTAGGGGTAAGGGTAAAGGAAGAGAGGTATGAGTAAGGAAAGTTGTTTTGTGTGCTTTAGCCTAGTATATTCACAAAATAACATTGATTCCTGACTGGGGACATGGAAATCTGACTGTTAGGTAACAGTCACAATTATCTTCTGTTTGATTGCTTTCTCTACTCAGGTGAGCAATTAGACCACCGCTCCTGCGAGGCTCTGGAAGAAATACTGAAATCACTGAGCTTTGATTTCATCAATCTTTAGACTGCAGAGCTACAGGAAAATGTGTTTTATGTGCAAAAATGTTTTAGTTTTTACTTTCCATTTGGGTTTTGTGTTCAGCTGTCCCTGTGTAGTGGATTTTACTCTCATCAAAGGAACTGGGAACTCCATTACTATGTTGCTGTTGAATTTAAACCTCCCTCTTTCTTTATTTCTATCTTTCTTCCAGGGAGCATCCTCCTTGCTGTATAGGATTTTGTATTATGAATCTATAACTCATCTTGACATCACTGACAACACCAGTATTGGGATATCTGGTTGGAAGACCACCCTCTATCATTTGATAAAGCAGGTACATGTGGTTCAGTGTAATCTGTGTGGATTTAGGCCAGGGATGAGATAGTGAACAAAGATACACTAGGCTGGTCTCAGGAAGAGAGGGAGCGTATTCTAGAAATAAGGAGTAAGATAGTCCATACATACTTCCAGTCAGTGCCTCAGACTTCATTACCATGGGCAATGTCTGTCTGTCTGTCTGTCTGTCTGTCTGTCTGTCTGTCTGTCTGTCTGTCTGTCTGTCTGTCTGTCTGTCTGTCTGTCTGTCTGTCTGCCTGCCTGCCTGCCTGCCTGCCTGCCTGCCTGCCTGCCTGCCTGCCTGCCTGCCTGCCTGCCTGCCTGCCTGCCTGCCTGCCTGCCTGCCTGCCTGCCTGCCTGCCTGCCTGCCTGCCTGCTTGGTCCTTGGGGTGAGATCCTCTCAGGGCCCAGGCAGGGTGCACGGAAGGCAGGGAAAATCTTCCCAGGCATCTTACCTAGCTACGGTACCGTGGCTGTGGCTAAGGAGAGGGGTTAGCTGACTGACTGGGTCTAACAGACAGACAGATAGTCAAAGGATCTATTAGTCATTTGCCAATGACAAAATAAGCCCAGACGGCAACTGTATATTCAGTCCAACGTTTGTTCAATTAGCGGTAGTTCTTAGATGAAAAAGAAGTGAGGTTTTACCTTGTAGTGAAATGGACTTCAAAGATGAGAACAAAAGTCAACTCTTAGGCAGTATTACACAAGATCAAACAACATCACCTCGGTTTAGAGAGACAGAAGGGCAGTTTTACACAAGATCAAACA
Organism: Thymallus thymallus; assembly: GCA_023634145.1. NCBI lineage: Eukaryota > Metazoa > Chordata > Actinopteri > Salmoniformes > Salmonidae > Thymallus > Thymallus thymallus. The sequence goes on along the minus strand of CM042405.1, from coordinate 9,312,082 downwards.
ACATCACCTCTGTTTAGAGAGAGAGAAGGGCAGTATTACACAAGATCAAACAACATCACCTCGGTTTAGAGAGAGAGAAGGGCAGTATTACACAAGATCAAACAACATCACCTCGGTTTAGAGAGAGAGAAGGACAGTATTACACAAGATCAAGCAACATCACCTCTGTTTAGAGAGAGAGAAGGGCAGTATTACACAAGATCAAGCAACATCACCTCGGTTTAGAGAGAGAGAAGGGCAGTATTACACAAGATCAAGCAACATCACCTCTGTTTAGAGAGAGAGAAAGGCAGTATTACACAAGATCAAACAACATCACCTCTGTTTAGAGAGAGAGAAAGGCAGTATTACACAAGATCAAACAACATCACCTCGGTTTAGAGAGAGAGAAGGCAGCAGAGACAAAATCTGGACACCTTTGATGTGCCGACTGGATGGAGGGATGGAGGAAGGGAAGAAGACTAACAATTGCTTGAAGGTGAGCTAGGCCTCTCTCCCTCCCTCCCTCCATCCCCCCTCTCTCCATCTCTCCTTTTTAGATAGATAGATAGATAGATAGATAGATAGATAGATAGATAGATAGATAGATAGATAGATAGATAGATAGATAGATAGATAGATAGATAGATAGATAGATAGATAGATAGATAGATAGATAGATAGATAGATAGATAGATAGATAGATAGATAGATAGATAGATAGATAGATAGATAGATAGATAGATAGATATATAGATAGATAGATAGATAGACAGTCCCTGCTGTCATATCCAGGCCCTACAGTAGTATCATATCCAGGCCCTACAGTAGTATCAAGTCCAGACCCTGCTGTAGTATCCAGGCCCTACTGTCATATCCAGGCCCTGCTGTAGTATCCAGGCCCTGCTGTCATATCCAGGCCCTGCTGTAGTATCCAGGCCCTGCTGTCATATCCAGGCCCTGCTGTAGTATCCAGGCCCTGCTGTCATATCCAGGCCCTGCTGTTGTATCCAGACCCTGCTGTCATATCCAGACCCTGCTGTAGTATCCAGGCCCTGCTGTCATATCCAGACCCTGCTGTAGTATCCAGGCCCTGCTGTCATATCCAGGCCCTGCTGTAGTATCCAGGCCCTGCTGTCATATCCAGGCCCTGCTGTAGTATCCAGGCCCGGTCAAAAGCCCTCCTCAGCAGCAGACTTAATGTGCTGCGCCTGCAAAGCACCTGCCTCTTTGCACTCGGTATACACTGCGCGCACACACACGCAAACACACACACACTAATGATCTGTTCTTTCTGAGTTCTTCCTCATATTATGGCGTGATACGGCTCAGTAGTACCACCCGTGTGTGTGTGTGCGTGTGTGTGTGTACTCATGCATTTGTGTGTTCATGTCTGTGTGACTGCATGTAATAGTGTGTGTGCATATGTCTGTGTCTCTGTGTGTGTATGTGTGTGTGTCTCAGTGTGTGTGTGTGTTTGTGTGTTTGATCGGTGTTGTCCGTGCTCGGCCATGGCCAGCAGGAACAGACGATGGAGGACAAGGAGCGGTGGAGCAGAGTTTGGCCCCGTGACCCTCACAGAGGGACTGTCTTCAGCTTGTCACTTTACACACTGCTATCCAGATCCATACCGCCACCGAACCAGAGACATCCCTTGTACCCAGGACACACTGTAAGGCAGGCATGAGGATCAGTAACCAGGCCTCTCCATACTACTGCCCCCCAGCACTCAGCATTGGACATTTCCTTATAGGCACTCATAATAATATTATCTTTGTCAGGGGCAAGAGATACAAATACCTTAAATAGTAAGATACTAGTAAAGTTCTCTCAAATATGTAATGTCGAGGAGTATTATAACATTACTTCCAATGTTACACCCTGCGGCTCCATGGTGATGGCTTTGGTCCTACTGTCCATCGTGACGTTCATTGATTGGCTGGTGTTTCATCCCTGGGACGTAACCATGACGACAGAGGGAGGTGTCCTCTAGTGATCAAGGAGGAAGCAATACACACGCGCGGACATGTGTACTATACAGTATATACAAAAGTATGTGGACACCCCTTCAAATTAATGGATTTGGCAATTTCAGCCACACCGGTTGCTGACAGCTGTATAAAATCGAGCACACACTCATGTAATCTCCATAGACAAACATTGGCAGTAGAATGGTCTTACTGAAGAGCTCAGTGACTTTCAAGGTGGCACTGTCATAGGATGCCACCTTTCCAACGAGTCAGTTCGTCAAATTTCTCCCCTGCCAGAGCTGCCCTGGTCAACTGTAAGTGCTGTTATTGTGAAGTGGAAATGTCTAGAATCAACAACGGCAAAGTGGTAGGCCACACAAGGTCACAGAACGGGACCGGCAAGTGCTGAAACGCGTAGCGTGTAAAAATCGTCAGTCCTCGGTTGCAACACTCACTACTGAGTTCCAAACTGCCTCTGGAAGCAACATCAGCACAATAACTCTTCATCAGGAGCTTGTATGCGGCTGCTCGGCCATGCACGCAAGCCTAAGATCACCATGTGCAATGCCAAGCGTCAGCTTAAGTGGTCTAAATCTCGCCGCCATTGGACTCTCTCTGGTGGAGGATACAAGGACATTCTAGACGATGGGGATGGCCCTTTCCTGTTTCAGCATGACAATGCCCCTGTGCACAAAGGGAGGTCCATACAGAAATGGTTTGTCGAGATCAGTGTGGAGGAACTTGACTGGCCTGCACAGAGCCCTGACCTCAACCCCATCGAACACCTTTGGGATGAGTTGAAACACCTAATCACCCAACATCAGTGCCAGACCTCACTAATACTCTTGTGGCTGAATGGAAGCAAGTCCCCGCAGCAATGTTCCAACAGCTAGTGGAAAGCCTTCCCAGAAGAGTGGAGGCTGTTATAGCAGCAAAGGGGGAACCAACTCCATATTAATTCCCATGATTTTGGAATGAGATGTTCGACAAGCAGGTGTCCATATACTTTTGGTCATGCAGAGTATACACAATGTATACACACACACCCAGTAGACATAGAGAAAGGTATGTGAATGTGTTTATTGTCTACTGGATGTAGTGTGAGGGTGAGAGACTTAGCCGATTGACAATCAAAACTAATTTTAAAGATACACAAAACATTCCACACAAAAGATTTCTCATTCTAACTTCAGAATTAAGACAAAGCAATAACTACACTGTGTGCTCGTCCTCCTCACCAGTGAGACAGAGACCCTCTCTGCCCCCCTGTCCCCTGCAGCCTCTGCCTACCCCCCTGTCCTCCCCGTCCCCCTCCCTCCTTCTCAGTGGGAGGCCCAGCTGTGGATCATTGCCTTCGATCAGAAGGGCCTTGATTGTGGCGCTCGGCTGGCCGCGTGTGCTGGAGTGGTCCGGATCAATTCAGCGACACCTCCATTTGGTTCCCACTGTGTCTGATGACAATGTTGGCATTCCACATTGAGCCCAACTATCTGATCAAATCTACTGCATCGATCTGCCAAGGCTGAGCCATGTGACAACCCTTATATATACACACACACACACATACACACACAAACAAGGCTCTGGTCAGGATCCTGGAGCATCTTTTCATTTGTGTTGATCCTGGATTGTCTATTAGCTGTGTTGATCCTGGATCACTATTTAGCTCAGCCCCCAGCTTCAGCCCCCAGCTTCAGCCCCCAGCTTCAGCCCCCAGCTTCAGCCCCCAGCTTCAGCCCCAGCCGCTGACTCAGATTTAGCCTGTCCCTTTGACAGCATAAACTGCACGTTTCTGTCATTTGAGTGGCAGTTTGGAAATCAAAAGGGTATAAATTAAACCAGGGCCCATATCTGGCATATTCAAAGAGAAATCACCTGGCCCACTGGCATATTCAAAGAGAACTCACACAGGCCAGATAAAAGTGCCCCTCTCTCTCTCCCTGTTCTGCCACCACCAACAATTTGATCAAACAATATATATGTGTTTAGGAGGGCTTATCAGGCAGCCTGCCGTTAAGAAGGAGAAGGAGAAGTCCTGGAGAACTGTAATGACGATAATTAAGCCGATGGCTGGTCGTGTCGTATATGACACAGAAAAAGCTGTTATTAACCTTTCTAGTTTGTTGTATTTCTCTTTTCCTTTAGTCCTCTATGCTGTGTCTGCTGAAAGAGGAAGGAAACAGAGGGAGAGTGGGTGTTTAGGGTCAAACATGGAAACACTTGTTTGTAATGTAACCCAGATCACACATTATCAGTTAGAGTATAGTGACACTTCTTCCTAATGTAACCCAGATCACACATTATCAGTTAGAGTATAGTGACACTTCTCCCTAATGTAACCCAGATCACACATTATCAGTTAGAGTATAGTGACACATCCCCCTAATGTAACCCAGATCACACATTATCAGTTAGAGTATAGTGACACTTCTTCCTAATGTAACCCAGATCACACATTATCAGTTAGAGTATAGTGACACTTCTCCCTAATGTAACCCAGATCACACATTATCAGTTAGAGTATAGTGACACTTCTTCCTAATGTAACCCAGATCACACATTATCAGTTAGACTATAGTGACACTTCTCCCTAATGTAACCCAGATCACACACTATCAGTTAGAGTATAGTGACACATCTACCTAATGTAACCCAGATCACACATTATCAGTTAGAGTATACTGACACATCTCCCTAATGTAACCCAGATCACACATTATCAGTTAGAGTATAGTGACACATCTCCCTAATGTAACCCAGATCACACATTATCAGTTAGAGTATAGTGACACATCTCCCTAATGTAACCCAGATCACACATTATCAGTTAGAGTATAGTGACAGATCTCCCTAATGTAACCCAGATCACACATTATCAGTTAGAGTATAGTGACACATCTCCCTAATGTAACCCAGATCACACATTATCAGTTAGAGTATAGTGACACATCTCCCTAATGTAACCCAGATCACACATTATCAGTTAGAGTATAGTGACACATCTCCCTAATGTAACCCAGATCACACATTATCAGTTAGAGTATAGTGACACATCTCCCTAATGTAACCCAGATCACACATTATCAGTTAGAGTATAGTGACACATCTCCCTAATGTAACCCAGATCACACATTATCAGTTAGAGTATAGTGACACACCTCCCTAAACAGTAGAACTGTATTCTGAGAGGATTACCATTCTTGTCGGTCTAGGTACTCCGGTTATGAGTGTAATGGTAAATCTTTGTTCATGACAGGGAACATATTTTGAGCTTATACTTCTTAATGGTAGTTCTTGGTTTTCACTCTGTTTTATACCATATTATTTTTACTGTCTTTACATTTTTGGTTTTAACTGAAGCCCTGTATTGTGTTTTCCCCTAAGCTCTCTTCTCCAACACCACAGTGGTTAACATGCGACAGGCCTCATCCATGCTTGACTCAAACCCTCAAACACCCAGTCAAGTCTTTAATTGGTCGCTATTATCCCCTGCGTTCCCCTTCAAACCTCTCTCCTCCCTGGGAATGGTTTCAGTTGTCCAACGGACGTGCCGTGCCTCTGTTTATCCCTCTCCCCTCTGTACGTCTCTGAGCTGGCATTATGGCATTAGCACTCACACAGCAAGGGGCTCTGGAGTGTATTTGTAGACACCACGGTACAAATTAACTCTGAAGACATTCCTCATCAGGTCTGCTGGTAACGAGCGTCTTTCCGCCCCCGGAAAAGGAGGTGTTCTAGCATGTCGCTCCTCGCTCTGTCGCCCCCCTACCTCCCATGGCCCCCTGGACACCCCCAGGTTTATACGGCTGGTAATCAAGCTTCAACACTAATGCTTCTCTGGAGAGACATAACAGAGAACTTCTGTAGAGTGGCTTACAAGAAGAGATTAAACATCCTGGAACATATTCATAATCACCATAAAAAACAACTTGCTGCAAAATATCTGAAAATATAGTTAGTTGAATGTGCATATTTATTGTGCCAGTCTCACTAGTTGTGGTTCTATTAGAATTCCACAACTCTATTCCTTTATTGGATGTTCTATTCAGGTAGAGGAGAGAGGATGTGTCCCAAATGGTAACCTATCCCCTAGTGCATCACTCTATGGGGACTGCTCAAAAATAGTGCACTATATAGGCAATAGGGTACCATTCGGTACCTTTGACCCGTGACCCTGTGTTGTAATGTGTTCCAGCCCTTCCTAAAGACACTAGAGACGTTGAACCTTAGGGAGAATAAACAGAGGAATCCACACTGAGAGAATCTCTAATGACGAACCACTCACTTAGGCCTGGAACACACACACATCACCTGTGAAGGTACACTCTCCTTTCACACGTCATGTGTGAAGGTACAATGCTCCACAGCTTCAATATGAATACTTTAACCCACAGCAGTTTGTCGGTCACGTTAAAGTTCACAATGAGAAGTAAGATAAAGACTGAACAGCCATCCATGGTGATATGTCATTGTTGCCTGAGGAGAATGATGCTGCCTCTACCTTGCTGTACTACAGGCTCCCTGTTGGGTTCACTAAATAATTACCCGCACTTGCCGTCTGTTTGTCATGATTTTATTTGTTCTAACTGCATATTAAAGCGTTAATTTAAATCTCCAAGGAATGGAATGCTTTCTTTAAAATTAACTCTAATTTAATTCGTGTGGATGGGGCTCTGAACCTTTTATTTTGGTGTTTGCAGTGGTTTTGTTAGTCTCCTAAATGTCTTCCCTGGCAACAGAAGGCATGGATAAATATATGGGGAAAAGCTATTATTTGAAATTATTAGGTTATAGGTTCATGTACTGTGAATATGGTGAATGTGTATCTACTGTATACATTTTAATGGGGACAGAAAATACATTCCTTGTTAGAGAAAAGCATTTCATGCCTAGCATCAGACACACATAGCCTTATGATTAACATTTCTATTGTGAAGATTAGCGTTACTGTGGTTTCAGTCCGGGATGTTTAAGGCATGGTAATAAGGAATGTTTTAGTGCTCTGCCATCGTCAGGTTCGAAGTCCCACAGCAGGGATTTGTCTTAGCGGGCGCAGCAGCTCCAGATCCAGGTGGGAGGAGTGACGATTGGATTAAAAAGCTAATCTTTCCATCAGAAAATGGCGGGGGGTAAATGGACGGTGGGAACAGATCAAGTGTTCCTCACTCTGTCCCTCTGTATTCCCTGGATCGCAAAGAAATGTGAAATATTAATTTTTTCAAAGAAAAAAACAATGGGGATTTGTTTGGGAGTGTATGTGTGTTTGTGTGTGTAAGTTCTGAGAACATGGTAACCACGTTCTGGGTACGTTTTATTTTACATTAAAGGAATGGTAATATCTTAAGTTCTGAGAACATGGCAACCACGTTCTGGGTAAGTTCTATTTGACATTAAGGGAATAGTCTCTTGAAAACATTCCCTGGACATCACGGGAACATTCCTATGAAAACGTTAGTTAATGACCAAAGAGAGAGTGTGTGTGTGTGTGTCTGCCCATGTGTAGTGTGTGTTGTGTTAGTGTGTGGCTATGTGTGTGTGGTGCAATTGTGGATGTGCATATTTAAAAGGAAAAAGGTAGCTGGGCCAGGGACTGCGAGGGATGGGAGGAAATCTGGGTCCTTCCGTCTTTCTTTATAAGCGTCTGATGTTTCATGTCTGTTGCCACGCTGCTCCATTTGATCATTGATGTTTCATGTCTGTTTCCACGCTGCTCCATTTGATCATTGGCCTGTTCGGCGTTAATTATTAATTATTTACCAATTTAAAATATGAATCGAACCAGAAGCCTTATGAAAAGTAACATTCAGAGCGAGGGGTGAATAGTTATTCTGTAGCTGCTCTTTCCCTGCCTGCAAGGCTGCAAGGTGGATCCAGGCTGTTTTCCCTCCTTATCAACCTGACTAATATACAAACAAAATGGTCTGCGTCTCAAATGGTCACCTTATGTAGTGCACTGCTTTAGACAAGAGCGCTACAGGCCCTGGTCAAAAGTATTGCGCTATAATAAATAGTGTGCCATTTGGGACACAACCCATCTCTTCATCAAACTTCATCTAGCAGGCACCTCTTAATCACTAGTCTGAGGTGGGGATATTTTGTTTGCTGCTCAAATATTGGTTCAGAGTTGATCAGTGTCACGTCCGTCTCTGTCCTACAGTGGAAGGTTCAGAGTTAGTCAGTGTCACGTCCGTCTCTGTCCTACAGTGGAAGGTTCAGAGTTGGTCAGTGTCACGTCCGTCTCTGTCCTACAGTGGAAGGTTAAGAGGTGGTCAGTGTCACGTCCGTCTCTGTCCTACAGTGGAAGGTTCAGACTTGGTCAGTGTCACGTCCGTCTCTGTCCTACAGTGGAAGGTTCAGAGTTGGTCAGTGTCACGTCCGTCTCTGTCCTACAGTGGAAGAATCAGAGTTGGTCAGTGTCACGTCCGTCTCTGTCCTACAGTGGAAGGTTCAGAGTTAGTCAGTGTCACATCCATCTTTGTCCTACAGTGGAAGGATACAGTGATAAAGCTGGATATATAGACTATGTCTCCCTGTGATGTGGCAATATTGAGTTGTCATTGTGAGAGTGTTGTTCCCTACACAGAGTGATAGTTAGGAGAACAGGAGGGAGTCTACGGTTATTTGTGTTGGAACTCTGTGGGGATAGAGGTACTTTTGGAAGCTGTTCTAGAATACTCAATGCTGTGTGTTGGGAAGTTACAGATGTAGGATCTAAATTTGATCACCCTGTTGTTGTATTTTAACATTTCAGACTTGATTTGCCTAACTAAAAATGTATCAACCCCTACAAAAATGTCCATTAATTATAATCCACATTTCCTGTTGCTGCAGGATAATTTTTCCTGCTATGAGAAAGTGGTCAAATTAGGATCCAACATCTGTATTTTGTTGCTTTGCCCGGGGGTAGGGGGGTTAGGGGTGTGGTGAAGGGATGGAGGTTTTGGCAAGGGTGGATGTGGAGGGGGTCTCTGGGGAGCTGTTTTGGGGGCCCCTCTGTGTCATGGGGGTGCAGTAGGTGTGCAGTCAAAGAAAAAGGAACGAGGAAGAGCCAGACATTGGGCTAGGGTTTTTTTTGGGGGGCCCTTTCCTTTGGCTTTGTCAGTCTCGGTGGCTGGCTGTGTGACGGCTGGGATGGGAAAGCCTGGCCATGCATGTAGTCAGCACTCAGGTTCCGGCTCAGAGGGGTGATGGGCTGCATCATCATAGGTAGAGCCAGCCCAGTGCTCCAGAGACCACGGCAGACTATGGGCCCTGGTTGTGCACTATATTGGGAATATGGGGCCATTTGGGACGCAGACACAGACCATCCCGTCCAGAACCACAGAGATGATGCCTCCGAGATGGAGCTCTCATAGAGAGAGAACTCAACTAGGATTCAGGCTCTCTTTTATATATTTTTATATTTTGTTTTTATTAAGTGTGTTTGAACAGGGACAATGCACAATAAAATCATAAGTCTCAGTAAATGTATGTGTAAACGTATGTGTTGTACCAGATTTAGCTAAAAGCTCATTTCTATCTGCAGTCCCCTTGCTCCTCGGTTACCTATCTAACCACTATCTAACTGAACTGAGGTTTTAACTACAGCTTTTGTAGAGAAACTAACTATAACTATCTACTCTACACTACTCTACTCTACTCTACTTTACTATACTCTACTTGACCCTATTATACTTTACTCTACTCTACACTACTCTAATCTACTCTACTCTACTCTACTCTACTCTACTCTACTCTACTCTACTATACTCTATTCTATTCTACCATTCTCTACTCTACTCTACTCTGCTCTACTCTACTCTATTATATTCTACCATTCTCTACTCTACTCTACTCTCCTCTCCTCTACTCTACTTTACCCTATTCTACTTTACCCTATTCTACTTTACTCTACTCTACTCCACTCTACTTTACCCTATTCTACTTTACTCTACTCTACTCCACTCTACTTTACCCTATTCTACTTTACTATACTCTACTCTATTATATTCTACTTTACTCTACTCTACTTTATCCTATTCTACTTTACTCTACTCTACTTTACCCCATTCTACTTTACTCTACTCTACTCTACTTTACCCTATTCTACTTTACTCTACTCTACTTTACCCTATTCTACTTTACCCTATTCTACTTTACTCTACTCTACTCTATCCTACACTACCCTTCTGTACTCTACTCTTCTCTACTCTACTCTACCCTTTTGTACTCTACTCTACTATACTATACTCTATTCTGTTCTACCATTCTCTACTCTACTCTATTCTATTCTACCATTCTCTACCCTATTCTACTTTACTCTACTCTACACTATCCTTCACTAACATTCTGTACTCTACCCTTCTGTACTCTTCTTTACTCTACTCTACTCTACTCTACACTAGTCTACTCTACTGTACTCTACTCTACACTAGTCTACTCTACTGTACTCTACTCTACACTAGTCTACTCTACTGTACTCTACTCTACACTAGTCTACTCTACTGTACTCTACTCTACACTAGTCTACTCTACTATTCTCTACTCTACTCTACTATATTCTATTCTATTCTACCATTCTCTACTCTACTCTACTATATTCTACCATTCTCTACTCTACTCTACTATAATCTACTATACTATACTCTACTCTATTATATTCTACTTTACTCTACTCTACTCTACTTTATCCTATTCTACTTTACTCTACTCTACTTTACCATATTCTACTTTACTCTACTCTACTCTACTTTACCCTATTCTACTTTACTCTACTCTACTCTACTTTACCCTATTCTACTTTACTCTACTCTACTCTATCCTACACTACCCTTCTGTACTCTACTCTTCTCTACTCTACTCTACCCTTTTGTACTCTACTCTACTATACTATACTCTATTCTGTTCTACCATTCTCTACTCTACTCTATTCTATTCTACCATTCTCTACCCTATTCTACTTTACTCTACTCTACACTATCCTTCACTAACATTCTGTACTCTACCCTTCTGTACTCTTCTTTACTCTACTCTACTCTACTCTACACTAGTCTACTCTACTCTACTCTACTCTACACTAGTCTACTCTACTCTACTCTACTCTACACTAGTCTACTCTACTGTACTCTACTCTACACTAGTCTACTCTACTGTACTCTACTCTACACTAGTCTACTCTACTATTCTCTACTCTACTCTACTATATTCTATTCTATTCTACCATTCTCTACTCTACTCTATTCTACCATTATCTACTCTACTCTACTATAATCTACTATACTATACTCTACTCTATTATATTCTACTTTACTCTACTCTACTCTACTTTATCCTATTCTACTTTACTCTACTCTACTTTACCCTATTCTACTTTACTCTACTCTACTCTACTTTACCCTATTCTACTTTACTCTACTCTACTCTACTTTACCCTATTCTACTTTACTCTACTCTACTCTATCCTACACTACCCTTCTGTACTCTACTCTTCTCTACTCTACTCTACTCTACCCTTTTGTACTCTACTCTACTATACTATACTCTATTCTGTTCTACCATTCTCTACTATACTCTATTCTATTCTACCATTCTCTACCCTATTCTACTTTACTCTACTCTACACTATCCTTCACTAACATTCTGTACTCTACCCTTCTGTACTCTTCTTTACTCTACTCTACTACACTAGTCTACTATACTCTACTCTACTCTACACTAGTCTACTATACTCTATTCTACTCTACACTAGTCTACTTTACTATACTCTACTCTACTCTACTATACTCTATTCTACCATTCTCTACTCTACTCTACTATACTCTACTTTACTATACTCTACTTTACCCTATTCTACTTTACTCTACTCTACTATACTCTATTGTACTATACTATATTATATTATACCATTCTCTACTATACTATACTATACTATACTATACTATACTTTACTATACTTTACCCTATTCTACTCTACTCCACTCTACTATACTCTACTCTCCTCTATTCTATTCTACCATTATCTACTCTACTCTACTCTCCTCTATTCTATTCTACCATTATCTACTCTACTCTACTCTCCTCTACTCTACTCTACTCTCCTCTATTCTATTCTACCCTTCTCTACTCTACTCTACTCTATTCTATTCTACCATTCTCTACTCTACTCTCCTCTATTCTATTCTACCATTATCTACTCTACTCTACTCTACTGAACTACTACATCTATCAGAAGACTACTGACCACTTTTTCTGACATTGCTATAATCACAGCGTCACCTACTACTAAACTCCAACTGTAACCACTACCATTAGACCTGATTAATTCAGTAGTACTCTAATACCTCAGAGTGGCAGTCTTTCAAACACAAACACAACAACACACTCGTAGCTTGCTGCACTCCTGATGTATTTTCAGGGAAAAACAGGCATATTTGCCAGCTGTGTAATTTACTGCCTCTCTCATTTGCATATTAAAGCCTTAATTAGCCCCTCAGTGTGTTTTTTTTTGGGGGGGTGGGGGGGGGGGGGGGGTGGGGGGTAGTGTAATCATTGGACGTGTAGTCATGTGTGAGGACTATGTGTTTGTGTCCGGTGGGAGGTGGTGAGGGAAGAGTGGGCCGTGTAGGGAGGGACCCAGAAGAGGGCCAGAACTGAACAGTTGTCAGGTTACACATTTAAAGTCTTCTGAGGGTCTCTGTTGACCATGTACTGTGTGACGTATGTCTTTGTTCCCCGATGCTATGTATGTACAGTGGGGAGAACAAGTATTTGATATTTGATCCCCAAGAACACAGTGGCCTCCATCACTCTTCAATGGAAGAAGTTTGCAACCACCTAGACTTCCTAGAGCTGGCCGCCCGGCCAAACAGAGCAATCGGGGGTGAAGGGCCTTGGTCAGGGAGGTGACCAAGAACCTGATGGTCACTCTGACAGATCTCTAGAGTTCCTCTGTGGAGATGGGAGAACCTTCCAGAAGGATAACCATCTCTGCAGCACTCCACCAATCAGGCCTTTATGGTAGAGTGGCCAGACAGAAGCCACTCCTCAGTAAAAGGCACATGACAGTTTGCTAAAAGGCACCTAAAGACTCTCAGACCATGAAAAACAAGACTCCCTGGTCTGATGAAACCAAGTTTGAACTCTTTGTCCTGAATGCCAAGCATCACATCTGGAGGAAACTGGAACCATCCCTATGGTCAAGCATGGTGGTGGCATAATCATGCTGTGGGGATGTTTTTCAACGGCAGGGACTGGGAGATTAGTCAGGATCGAGGCAAAGCTGAATGGAGCAAAGTACAGAGAAATCCTTGATGAAAACCTGCTCCAGAGCGAACGTTCACCTTCCAACAGGACAACGACCCTAAGCACACAGCCAAGACAACGCAGGAGTGGCATCGGGACAAGTCTCTGAATGTCCTTGAGTGGCCCAGCCAGAGCCGGGACTTGAACCTGATCGAACATCTCTGGAGAGACCTAAAAATAGCTGTGCAGCAACACTCCCCATCCAACCTGACAGAGCTTGAAAGGATCTGCAAAGAAGAAAAACTTCCCAAATACAGGTGTGCCAAGCTTGTAGAGTAATAGTGGCAAGCTTGTAGAGTAATAGTGCCAAGCTTGTAGAGTAATAGTGCCAAGCTTGTAGAGTAATAGTGCCAAGCTTGTAGAGTAATAGTGCCAAGCTTGTAGAGTAATAGTGCCAAGCTTGTAGAGTAATAGTGACAAGCTTGTAGAGTAATAGTGCCAAGCTTGTAGAGTAATAGTGCCAAGCTTGTAGAGTAATAGTGCCAAGCTTGTAGAGTAATAGTGCCAAGCTTGTAGAGTAATAGTGCCAAGCTTGTAGAGTAATAGTGCCAAGCTTGTAGAGTAATAGTCCAAGCTTGTAGAGTAATAGTGCCAAGCTTGTAGAGTAATAGTGCCAAGCTTGTAGAGTAATAGTGCCAAGCTTGTAGAGTAATACCCAAGAAGACTCAAGTCTGTAATAGCTGCTAAAGGTGCTTCAACAAAGTACTGACTAAAGGGTCTCAAAACCTATGTAAATGTTTGATTTCATTTTTTTATTTTTAATAAAAAAATGTTTTTGCTTTGTCATTATGGGGTATTGTGTGTAGATTGATGATGAGAAAAAACCTCCCTGACCAAGGCCCTTCGCCCCTGATTACTCAGTTTGGCTGGGCGCCAGCTCTAGGAAGTCTCGGTGGTTCCAAACTTCTTCCATTGAAGAATGATGGAGGCCACTGTGTTCTTGGGGATCTTCAATGATGCAGAAACCTTTTGGTACCCTTCGCCAGATCTGTGCCTTGACACAATTTAAAACATTTTAGAATAAGGCTGTAACGTAACAAAATGTGGAAAAAGTCAAGGGGTCTGAATACTTTCCGGCACTGTATGAGAAAACAAATGAAAATGCATGGTTGGCCTAATAAAGACTGGCATGAGGGTGTTCTATTTAATTTAGCACTATCCCTGAATTGATGAGATCTCATATGTTTTCTCTGTTGCATACTTCTCCCAACTCCCAAGATGTGACAATACATGTGTTGTTATTTTGAGGTAATAACTCACATACATAGAGACTATGCAAAACATACGTTTCTGACTGAACTGTCAAGGTGTCATATAGCTGTGATTCTCATATTCCATAGAGTTCAATTGAAAGTGCACTACTTTTGACCAGGGCCCATTTCCTTCTGTCTCTAATGAGGGTCTGCCTCAACTGTCCTAACCCAAATGGATTCAAACACATGTGGTTAATTCAGTCAAACACAATGCTTTTATAATAACCTAAAACAGAGAAAGTTCTGCGGGTTATATCAACCACTATGCCTAAGGGGGGGGGGGGGGGGGGTACAGTGTGTATATTCAATGCATAAGTAGGGGGTGTTGGATGGGAGCGCCTCTCTGTGGGCATGTCCTGGTGCTCTACGCTCAAACGCCCCCGAGTCACCAGTCACCCATCGTAGAGCCCAGGGAGACTGACGCCCGCTTCTCATCTGAATACCATGAAGCCCTGTGCCTTCCCCTCTCTCTCTCTCTCTCTTTCTCTTGCTCTCTCTTTTTCTCTCTCTCTCTGCTTTCATCAGGATCTCTCCTTCCACAGAGAGCCAAGCAATCCCTTTCACTTTTCACTTTCAAATGGCTGCTGCATGGAAGAAATTGGCCTGTCCACGCTAGTCGAGTAGGATTTAGGTATAAATATGAATATTTTATTAAGTCTTCAGTCAGTTGCCCCAGAGATAGTGAGATGGTGAGAGCTCCAACACAGCACCCCCACCCCCCTCTCTGCCCATACGGTGGCGACCTTGGCGGTTGGCCAATGGAGCTGGGCAGGAGAGACACTCTAACGCCCAAGTGCTTGGCCGGGCCCAGTGGCAGAGTGAGAGAGAGGAAATGAGTAGAGATACCTCCACTAGTGTGGAAAACTAGAGGAGAGGAAACTAGAGGAGAGGAGAGGAGAGGAGAGGAGAGGAGAGGAGAGGAGAGGAGAGGAGAGGAGAGGAGAGGAGAGGAGAGGAGAGGAGAGGAGAGGAGAGGAGAGGAGGACATGATAGTGGGGTATGGAGTAATAGGTGAGGGAGGGTGTGGAGAGGAGATGGGTTAGCAGTTGTCCTGGCTGTCTCCTCACTCTCTCCTCAAACCCCCCCCGGAAAGGTAATTATTCCCCTAATCTCAGACAGGGACACTTCCTTCAGGTCACCTTCACCTTTAGCTCTGCTGGGATGGTCTGTCTGATAACAGATCAATACTCGGCCCTTATGATCAGCACTTAACATGCAGTGTCCCAGTCTGCCCCTATCAACCAATTTGTTTATGGAGATTTAATTGAATTAATGTTAAAAACAGGACACTGACTCTGAGAGCCATGCAGCGCAACATCAACTGATTTCTACGTCCCAAATGACACTCTATTCCCTATGTAGAACACTACTTTTGATCAAGGCCCATAGGGTTCTGGTCAATAGTAGTGTACTATAAAGGGAATAGGTTGCTATTCAGTACTCAGCCATTGTATTAAAGCTCCACATCATTATACCAATTTCCTCCAATGGATATAATGTGGTAAAGTGATTAAATCAGCATTGCCTAGGGCACGTCTAGGGCACATTAACATTTCCTGTCTGTCTGAGTTTGGTGCGTTACAAAACCTGTCATAGATGGATCACATAATAGTAGCACCCTCGTTCCGAGGGTGACCCCCCCCTTTCTCTTCTCTGTTTGACACACATGAAGTAGAGTATGGTTCAGGGTCAGGGGATGGAGGATGGAGATGACTCACTCACTTACTAGCTAACTTCCTCTTGAAGTACTCTCACTCGCTCGCTAACTTCCTCTTGAAGTTCTCACTCACTCGATAGTTAACTAACTTACTGTTAAAGTACTCCTGTCCCTCTGTCCCCTGAACCTTCATCCCTGTCCCTCTGTCCCCTGAACCATCATCCCTGTCCCTCTGTCCCCTGAACCATCATCCCTGTCCCTCTGTCCCCTGAACCATCATCCCTCTCCCTCTGTCCCCTGCCCCATGTCCCTCTGTACCCTGTCCTCTGTCACTCTGTCCACTGCCTCTGTCCCTCTGTCCCCTGTCCCCTGTCTCTGTCCCCTGTCCCTCTGTACACTGTCTCTCTGTCCCCTGTCTCTGTACCCTGTCTCTCTGTCCCCTGTCTCTGTCCACTGTCCCTCTGTCCCCTGTCTCTGTACCCTGTCCTCTGTCCCCTGTCTCTGTCCCCTGTCTCTGTCCCCTGTCCCTCTGTACCCTGTCTCTCTGTCCCCTGTCTCTGTACCCTGTCCTCTGTTCCCTGTCTCTGTACCCTGTCTCTGTCCACTGTCCCTCTGTCCCCTGCCTCTGTAACCTGTCCTCTGTCCCCTGTCTCTGTCCCCTGTCCCTCTGTACCCTGTCTCTCTGTCCCCTGTCTCTGTACACTGTCTCTCTGTACCCTGTCTCTCTGTCCCCTGTCTCTGTACCCTGTCCTCTGTCCTCTGTCCCCTGTCTCTGTACCCTGTCTCTCTGTCCCCTGTCTCTGTACCCTGTCCTCTGTCCTCTGTCCCCTGTCTCTGTACCCTGTCTCTCTGTCCCATGTCCCTCTGTCCCCTGTCCCTCTGTCCCCTGTCTCTGTCCCATGTCCCTCTGTACCTTGTCCTATGTCCACTGTCCTCTGTCACTCTGTCCCCTGTCTCTCCATCCCTTACTTCAGTCCCCTGTCAGTACTGACCCCTGTTGTCCCGGCCGGCCGGGTGCCGTGAGGGTAGATAATTGGATTTGTTGTCAACCCCAGTAGATGCCAGGTCCAGGCGCCGGGCGTCTGCTTCGCTTAGCGATGAAGACATCAGTGTGACAGGGGCCCTGCATGGGAGAGGATCAGCTGGAGTCCTGGACAGACACTAATAAAGTTCTGGCCAGCCACCCACAGACAGACAGACAGGCTGGGGGCAGCTGTTACCCCAAGACAGGCCTGAGAGGGGGGCCAGAGGGGAGAGAGAGGGGGTGAAAGAATAGGAGAGACGTGGAGAAGGGTCGAAGTGAGGGGAGGGGGTAGAGGGGGTTGAAGTGAGGGGGGATAGTAGTGGGTAGTGGGCAAGCATTAATCATAGCAGATGCCATGATGCCCCAATGATGCCAGTGTTCCTCCCCAGAACAGACAACATTGCTTGAAAGGTCAAGGAATTCACCCTTCACCATTCTGTGGTTCCGGAGCAGTGTTGGCATGGGAACATCCACTGTCAGAGATATCATGGTATTTACCTATTAGACTTATCCATGCTGTACCAGAGAATACATTATTATGGCATTCACCTTTACCTTGTTATGCATTCCACTGAGTATCCCTTAGTTGTCCCCTAGTTCACCCCTCTGAAGCACTGACCTTGTGTGTGTGTATGTGTGTGTTTATGTGTGTGTGTGTGTGTGTGTGCAGTGGGAAGTCCTGGCTCTGGAAGGCTCTGGCTGTCCCCGAGTTCTCTGCTCCCTGGCAGGTTGTTTGTGTGCTGGGCAGAGGAGCGTGGCGGACGCCGGTGGCACGGCGTTCGGTGGCACCTGTTTGGCCAAGGCGTGGTGTGTGTGGGCTCAAGGGTGGGTGGGTAGCGGTGGGGTGGTTGGTAATGACGGTTGTGGCGTGCGGAGCGTGCAGAGGGTCAGGTGAGGAGCCCCAGAGGTACTCAGTAATTAACAGAATGGTGCTCCATCATGGCTGCCCCGTGCCTGAACCCGGCAGGGACCGCCGCGCCCAGCTGTCAACACCCCCGTTATTAAATTCAGCTCGGACGATGAGAGGAAGAGGAGCCTCTGCCTGCATTCCAAATGGCACCCTATTCCCTATACAGTGCACTGTTTTTAAAACATTTGGTCAAACGTAGTGCACTGTACACTGAGATTAGAAAACATTATAATCATAATCATAATATTGTGTTGCACCCCTGTTGCCCTCAGAACAGCCTCAATTCGTCAGGGCATGGACTCTATAAGGTGCCGAAAGCGTTCCACAGGGATGCTGGCCCATGTTGACTCCAATGCTTCCCACAGTTGTGTCAAGTTGGCTGGATGTCCTTGGGTGGTGGACCATTCTTGATACAAACAGGAAACTGTTGAGCATGAAAAACCTAACAGCGTTGCAGTTCTTGACACACTCAAACCGGTGAGTCTGGCACCTACTACCATACCCCGTTCAAAGGCACTTAAATGTTTTGTCTTGCCCATTCACCCTGTGAATGGCACACATACACAATCCATGTCTCAATTGTCTCAATGCTTAAAAATCCTTCTTTAACCTGTCTCCTCCCCTTCATCTACACTGATTGAGGTGACATCAGTAAGGGATTATAGCTTTTTCCTGGATTCACCTGGTCAGTTTATGTCATGGAAAGAGCTCCTAATGTTTTGTAAGGAATAGGGTGCCATTTGGGACGCAGTTTCTATGAATGAGACCCCAAGGCTTGGGCTGTGATGTGCTCTGACCTGATAGGATAGAATGAGGCATGTGGTGGTTTTGAAGAGTAGTGTTTTTTATTACTGAGTGTTTATAACCATCATATGGGTTTGTTACTGATAAAAGCTCTTTCTGGACGATGTTTACATGTTATTATTTCATTACTGTTGTGGACATGCACTCTTAGAAAAAAAGGTTCCAAAATGGTTCTTCGGCTATCCCCATGGGAGTACCCTTTTTGGTTCCAGGTAGAACCCTTTTAGGTTCTAGATAGCATAATTGTTTCTAAGAGTGTAGTGTCTACCTTGGAGTTGGTATACATTTGGACCAGTGGCAGTAAGTGATGTTTAAGATGAGGGAGGACGCTATTTTTTTTAAATTAGCACAGCCTTTTTTCTATTACAGCATGTTGGATGACTGTCATTCTAATTCCATTCACCCAGCTCAATGTAACATCGATAGGTTTTAGGCTACTACATGATACTCAAATTGCCCCTATACCCATCATGAGGTTACTACAACCTAGCCTATGAATGAAAGTTTACAACGTAGGTGCACAGGTCGAGAGAAATTAGACTAATCAAAATCTGGCTTTGATGTTTGCTCCCCAGCACACCACTGCAAAAAAGATGGCACTGGCCACCACAGACTGGTAGAAGGTATGCAGTAGTTTACTGCACACGTTGAAGGACCTGAGCCTCCTCAGAAAGTAGAGTCGGCTCTGGACCTTTTTGTACAGGGCCCAGGTGTTACCAGCCCATTCCAGCCTGTTGTCCATATGGACTCCCAGGAACTTGTATGACCCAACCATTTCCACATCCATCCCCTGTATAGGGACTGCAGTCAGTTGTGCCTTGGTTCTCCTGAAGTCCACCACCATCTCCTTTGTTTTGCTGATGTTGAGCTGAAGGTGGTTCTGCTCACACCACAACACAAAGTCACTGATTGTGCTCCTGTACTCCTCCTCCTGCCCACCCCTTATGCACCCTACAATAGCAGAGTCATCTGAGAACTTCTGTAGGTGGCATGTTTCAGAGTTATATCTGAAGTCCGAGGTGTAGAGGGTGAACAGGAAGGGGGACAGGACCGTTCCCTGGGGGGCCCCTGTGTTGCTAACTGCCCGTTCTGACACACAGCTCTGTAGTCGCACAAATTGTGGCCTGCCGGTCAGGTAGTCCGTGACCCAGGAGACTAAGGGTGCTTCCACTTTCATCCTCCTCATCTTCTCACCCAGTAGCAGGGGATGAATGGTATTGAAGGCACTGGAGAAGTAAAAACCATAACCCTCACAGTGCAACCTGCGTTGTCCAGGTGAGAGTAGGCCCTCTGCAGAAGGTAGATGATTGCATCATCCACCCCGATGTTGCGCTGGTATGCAAACTGCAGGGGGTCCAGTGATGTACACACCAGGGGTCTGGGGTGAGCGAGGACTAACCTTTCCAGAGTCTTCATGATGTGGGATGTTAGCGCTACAGGTCTGAAGTCATTCAGGACAGTGGGGTGTGCTTTCTTGGGCACTGGGACGAGGCAGGATGTTTTCCACAGCACAGGGACCCTTTCTAGGCTCAGGCTAAGATTGAAGGGGCACTGGAGTATTCCACACAGTTGGTCAGCACAGACCCTAAGCACCCTTGGGCTGATGCCATCAGGGCCCGCCGCTTTCCACTGATGTACTCTCTCCAGCTCTCTCTTCACTTGGTTGGTGGTGAAAGCCAGCCCAGGTGGGGGGGTGGGGGGAAGGGGGGTGTTGAGGATCAGTCCAGAGGGAGCAGGGGCGGAGGTGGGGTCACTGATTGTCTCAGCAGAGGTGTTGTGAGCAAAGTGGGGGTGGGACAGCCGTGAGGGTGTGTGGTCTGGGGAGCTGGAAGGGAGGTGGACAGGGCCAGTATCAAACCTGTTAAATTGGTTCAGCTCATTGGCTCTGTCCTGGGTCCCCTCCGTCTGCCCACTGTTTGACTTTTTGAAGCCAGTGATATTTCTCATACCCTTCCACACCTCTCTCACCTGGCTCTGCCTCAGCTTGTCCTCCATCTTCTCCTTATACACTCTCTTCCCCTCAGCAATCCGCAACTTCAGCTCCCTCTGGACGCATTTCAATTTGTCCTTGTCCTTGTCCCTCTCCTTGAAGGCCCTCTTCTTTTCATTCAGCAGGGCCTTCAGGTCGCAGGTGACCCAGGGTTTATTGTTTGGGAAACAGCGTACCTTCCTGGTGGGTACAGTGTTGTCTACACAAAAATTTATATAGTCTGTTATGCAGTCAGTAAGTCCATCGATGTCCTCCCCATGAGCCTCACAGAGCACATCCCAGGCTGTTGTTTCAACGCAGCCATGTAGGGCCTCATTCGCCTCCGGGGACCATCTCCTAATGGTCCTGGTGGTCGCAGGCTGCTGTTGGACCAAAGGCCTGTAGAGGTGAGGTGGACAAGGTTGTGATCCGATCTACCGAGGGGAGGGAGTGCAGTGGAGTTGTATGTGTCCTTCACATAAGCATATAACAAGTCCAGAGTTGTATTATTCCTGGTTGGGCACTTCACAAACTGTTTGAACGTGGGCAGCGTTGAAGAGAGAGATGCATGGTTAAAATCCCCCGAAATGGCAAAGAAAGCACTGGGATGCGCTGTCTGTAACCTCGCGATAACAGAGTGGATGACGTCACAAGCTGTGTTTGCGTCAGCGGAGGGCGGGATGTAAACAATAACAGCAATGGCCGCCGTGAATTCCCTCGACAAATAGTAGGCTAACGGCTAACAACTCAATGTCTGGCCTACAAAACTTTTCCTTAAGAGTAATATGGCTCGGATTACACCATCTGTTGTTAACTAATAAAGCCAGCCCACCACCCTTGCTCTTACCGGAAGAGACGCGATTCCTGTCCGCTCTGATGGTCTGGAAACCATCGATAGTGACGTTCTCTATGGGGATGTTATCATTCAGCCAAGTCTTCGTGAAAAGCATTAGGCTCGTTTCTCGATAGACCCTTTGTCCACGGACAAGACCCTCGAGCTCGTCCATTTTGTTATGTAGTGACCTCACGTTGCCCATAATGATAGACGGTATAGCCGGCTTGTACTTGTACTTCCTCCGCTTTGCCTTACATTTCAATCCCGCCCTACGTCCACGGCGTCGCCTTTTCAACTCGTCCGGAATATCAAACTTTTCCCTGGGGTGCAGCAGCGCTGTGTGTGCTAAATCCAGGAGCTGGGCTCTGTTGTAAATAATAATAGTTGACGACTCCTGTCGACGTTCAGCTGCGATAAAATCCATAATCCTGAACTATTATAGTTCAACTGTAGCAAAATAAAAAATAAAAATAAAGAAAAGAGACGAAAAAAATGAACTAAAACAACAATGTATGCACGAACAACGGGAGCTGCTTAACAGGCGACCACTCAGGGCGACGCCAAACACTTGTAATGTTAGTTGACGAACCAGCCATCTAACATTAGCTAAGTAGCTAACAGTATGCTTTAACTTGCAATGAAAACGACTTTCTGACTACAATAGAAACTGATAATATTTGGAAATGTAGCTTGACTCTTACCTGTATACATGGATGAACGCGTCTCCCTCTGTCAAGGATGCCATGGTTGCCCTTAGTTTGATGTAATCCAGAGACACGTGTTTTATATAAGAGCCTTGTTTCTGTGTTCTCTTTTTGGACTCTTCGCATTTGGCAATCATCTCTCTGCTTCCACCGGGCATTCCACTGATTTCAAAACTTGATCAACTTCTTCCGTGACATCAACACTGTTTCTTTCACACCATTGTCATCTCTACAATGTTTGGTTCAATAAACATGTTTCTATCTAAATCAGGGATTTCCTCATTCATTTTCATTCCAGGTGAAGCTGGTTGAGAGAATGCCAAGAGTGTGCAAAGCTGTCATCAAGGCAAAGGGGTGGCTACTTTGAAGAATCTAAAATCTTAAATATATTTTTATTTGTTTAACACTTTACTACATGATTCCATCTGTGTTATTTCATAGTTTTGATGTCTTCACTATTATTCTACAAAAATAAAGACAAATTAATGAGTAGGTGTGTACAATCTTTTGACTGGTACTGTACATGTTATTCAATCATTCCATCCAAACTGCTCGCTTGACGAGCTGCAAGTCCCGCCTCTTCCATCTCCTCATTGTTTTTTTGGAGCATATACCCACGTGGGTGACTGAAAGATGAACGGAGGTCCACACTCCAGTCCAGTTGTGGTGGTAATGCACCTTAAAGTTGGTTGCCAACTGCCATATAAAATCCACAGAAGAAGAAGAAGAAGAAGAAGAAGAAGAAGAAGAAGAAGAAGAAGAAGAAGAAGAAGAAGAAGAAGAAGAAGAAGACCGAAGGATGAGAGATTACTAGAAACTAACGCATGTACGGTATGACAATGTAATGAGACAGACACTTTTTTCATCATGCCGGTTTCTCCAATCAAATAGCCTAACCTAAATGTCGCTCAATCAAATAAAAAAAGAGCTATCATGTTAACAAACAACATATCCTAAATACAGTACAGGTACAGTACAGTTTCACCCCATTGCCATGATCAGTGGTTTCAAGTTTGTATCAGTCAATCTTTAGCGAAAAAGAAAATACTTCCGCTGATGCCTTTTGGACGTCTATGTTTGGCTCAGATTTGGTGCGGTCCAGACTGGCCTTGATTTCAACGTCCACAGACATAGATTTTTGGTCCGGTCCATAGACATCAATGTTTGGTTCAAATTTTGTCTAGTTTGTACCAGCCTTGATTTGGCCCAAACATAGACGTCGATAAATTACTTATTTTCAACTTTAATTCTGAACCAAAAATTTGACCGATTTCAACATCCTGAAAATACATATTTTTAACGTCTGTAAAATAAAAAATTTCAACATTAGGAAAATAAGTATTTAGAACTGAAAAATAACCTGATTTCAAAGTCCAAAACCTAAATTGAACCTAACTTCAAAGTCTGGAAAATATGTTTTTTTAGACCTCTTTTCAACAATTTTGCTTACTGGGACTATTCTAGGTATGCGGGGGCAGCTTTTTAAAATCTTGCCTATGGTGGCAGAATGGCAAGGACCGGCCCTGTGTGT
Organism: Thymallus thymallus; assembly: GCA_023634145.1. NCBI lineage: Eukaryota > Metazoa > Chordata > Actinopteri > Salmoniformes > Salmonidae > Thymallus > Thymallus thymallus. The sequence goes on along the minus strand of CM042405.1, from coordinate 9,288,166 downwards.
ATTAATTGTCGGAGTAGAGAACACAAGATTTTGTGTGACTCAAAATGGGTCAAGATTCTAAAAATATCCAGAAAAAAGTGCATTTCAGGTAAAATAACAACCCAATGTTTATATCCCAGGACGAATTAGCTAGCAACAGCAAGCTATCTATCTAAATGGCCATGAATGTTTCATGTGTTTTGTTTTGAGTTCGTTTTGATATTTCAACCTGCATGTCCTGATCGTGTCTGGTGTGGATGGACAAAATCAACATGCGCGTGCATGGTCTAGTCAGCATGTTAGACATTCTCTCTCCCAGGAGATTAATTATGCAAGGCCTCGTTCAGCTCTTTCTATTCAAATGAACACCTGAAGACCATGCCCTGCCTCTGTGTGTGTGTGTGTGTGTGTGTGTGTGTGTGTGTGTGTGTGTGTGTGTGTGTGTGTGTGTGTGTGTGTGTGTGTGTTTGCATGTGCGTGTGTGTGCGGGGCCTCACTGATCCATGGAAGCGTAGGATACCGCCAAATAAAATGCATGTTCAATAGAATAACTAATCAACAGCAATTTGTATGTGGAACCTTTTTTTTGTCAAATGTTATCTTTCCCTTTGACTCCTTTCCTACATTAGGAAACAGGTAACCCACCATTATAGAGTACTTACAGCATACTGCTCTGCTATAGTGAGTTTACCTTAGGGAGTAGCCTTGATCTTTGCTGTATCATTTGAGCGTATCATTTGTCTCTGTGCTGCTGTGCTGTGGTGTTTGTTACTTCTTGGCTACCTGCCAAGTTTTACGTTTTTTTCCTTTTTCTAACCGTTTAATCAATCTTCATTTAACACATTTACCAACGTCTTAGTTCTTTTAATTTTTATTTTTTTTCCTCTTTCGTCTACTTTTTGTATTACAACTTTTTTTTATCCCGGACGCTTTATCTGGACATGGTTCTACAGGACTTCCACCAGCCGAAGCTAAGTAGCAACACTATTAACACTATGCCATCTGACGTTAACTGCAGTCACTGTATTCATAACATACAGGAAAACTATCGCCTTATGGCGAGGATAGCCTCGCTGCAAGCCCAGCTTCAGACGCAATCGTCAGGCAAGGGCAATTTAAGTGTAGGAAAGGATGAAATTGCTTCTGTGCCACCAGTAAGTACAGTTACTAGTAAAAATCCCCTTGCACAGTCCCCCGCTAGAAAGATGTGTCGGCATCGAGTAATTGTCTCTGGCCCCCTCCCAGTTAGGGGGAGTGATGAGCTCTACAGCAGAGTCTCACAACTCAATCGCTGGTTGAAAACTGTTTTCTGCCCCTCCCAAAGGATAGAATTTGTAAAAAATTGGCCCTCTTTCTGGGACTCATCCACGAACAGGACCAAGCCTGGCCTGCTGAGGAGTGATGGACTCCGTCCTAGCTGGAGGGGTGCTCTCATTTTATCTATGAACGTAGACGAGGCTCTAACTCCTCTAGCTCCACTGGTACCTCGTTTCCACCAAAAAAGAATAGGTTCAGAACTGGTGCTGGTTCAAAGTTGGTTCAAAGTTGGTTCAACTTGCGAACCTTCTCAGAACCTGTTTGTTTTTCCACTGACTAGAGAGCCCAGCGAACGACGTCGTTACGTCACTATGTGCGTCGCCATACGTCTTAGCTTTCCCAGAAAAGCTTGCGCCAACTTCAAGCATAAGAATTACAATGGCGGACTACATCGTCTTTCTGCAAATGTTTCCCCTGGCTTTGCAATCCTATATTGGGGTCAGAAGAAGATGCACGGTCAGTTGTGGAGATGTGTTTTGGGAGACTAAAAGGTCGCTGGAGGTGCCTCCTAAAAAGAAATGACTGCAAGCTGGAGCTGAGCAAGCAAATGACACTCGCCTGCTGTGTTCTTCACAACATTTGTGAGGAACATGGGGACAACTTTACAGAGGAGCATCAAGACAGGCCTATAGACATTCAGCCTCCTGTCCAGGCGGTACCTGAACATTGTAATCAAGAAGGGGCTGACATCAGAGCTGCGTTAATACAGTACTTTTGTAGAGGGAATGACAGATTTATTTTTATCTTACTGCACCACTGCCACACATTGTAATTCTACCTGTGTTGTATTTTTGTTAAATAATTAAACTGCCATAACAACAGATGTAACATTTTTATGTTTACTTGCTGAGTTAATAGTTCTCTCTTTCTGGTTTCCTGAAATGCAGCAGTGTTTAATCTGCACAAATGTAAAAATAATAAATAAATTAAACCTTGATTACTTGCATTTGTTTCTCTGTTGATTAAGCATACTACAGCAGACATGTTTCTCTGTTGATTAAGCATACTACAGCAGACATGTTTCTCTGTTGATTAAGCATACTACAGCAGACATGTTTTTCTGTTGATTAAGCATACTACAGCAGACATGTTTCTCTGTTGATTAAGCATACTACAGCAGACATGTTTCTCTGTTGATTAAGCATACTACAGCAGACATGTTTCTCTGTTGATTAAGCATACTACAGCAGACATGTTTCTTTAGAAAACGTTTATTTTAAAAAAAGTACACTATGCAAAAACTCCCAAAATATTAAAGTGTGTGCAGCGCAGTGTGTGCAACATTGATTCTTTCTGATTCAGTAGCACTCATGAGTGGGATTGCCTCTCCATCACCGTGACCATACGCTCCATGAGTCCAAGCATTGCAGTTGAGTCTGCATCCATTTTCTGCAGGAACCTTTCGTCAGACCTCTCGAAATATTCCAGCAGCTCCCCATTCATGTCTCGTTTCCTTTTGCCTGTGAACAAAAAACATTACAATTAACACAGATCTTCCTTGTGTATTTTGCAATTTTGCAAAGATACTCATAACAAGAATCCTTACCCTTTCTGGTCGGCTGACTGGCAGAGGCAGATGAGGAGCTTTCAGCTGCTGAGCTGCAAGACGGTACTGGTGAGCTGCAGTGGAGTGGTAGCGGTAGCTCCCAGTCAGGTTCACAATCATCAATGCCCAACAACTCTATAAACAACAAAAATAAGACAGTGTTTTAATCACAAACGTTTCCATTGCACCCTATACAGTGTCTGCGTTAGCTATTGTTAGCAAACATTAGAAAAGTTAAACTTACCAGAATCAGTAACGTTGTTGGCAATACCCTGCAGCAGCGTCTCATCCACCATAGACTCTAGCATGGCAGTGGCAGAATTTAATGCCCCGGTGATCTGGCACGCCGGTCTGTCGCCGAGGACCGAGTCCAAAACCTCAAAATGGGGATTTCTACTACGTGGTCGTCCATTACCACTTCGCCCCAACTCCTTCTTGTGGTCCTGTAATCCTTTTTTCGTTTTTTTTTACTTGTTATTGATCTGCTCTATGGTTCTGTTGAACCCCGCTGCAGCCATCTCCCTCTGGATCTCCTCGAGTCAGTGTAGTCAGCTCAGTTACCCCCATTGAGACCGTGTCTGTGCCTCGATCTAGGTTGCGCAAACCTAAACATGGCGGTGTTCGCCTTAGTAATCTCACTGGAATAAAGACCTCCTCCATTCCTGTCATTTTTTAAAGAGGTTGTGATATCTCACTTCTTAAAATAGGGTTACTTAATGTTAGATCCCTCACTTCCAAGGCAGTTATAGTCAATTAACTAATCACTGATCATAATTTTGATGTGATTGGCCTGACTGAAACATGGCTTAAGCCTGATGAATTTACTGTGTTAAATGAGGCCTCTCCTCCTGGTTACACTAGTAACCATTTCCCTGCGCATCCCGCAAAGGTGGAGGTGTTGCTAACATTTACGATAGCAAATTTCAATTTACCCCCCAAAAAAGGATAACGTTTTCATCTTTTGAGCTTCTAGGCATGAAATCTATGCAGCCTACTCAATCACTTTTATAACTACTGTTTACAGGCCTCCTGGGCCTTATACAGAGTTCCTTACTGAGTTCTCTGAATTCCTATCAGACCTTGTCATCATGGCAGATAATATTCTAATTTTTGGTGACTTTAACATTCACATGGAAAAGTCCACAGATCCACTACAGGCTTTCGGCGCCATCATCGACTCAGTGGGTTTTGACCAACATGTCTCCGGACCTACTCATTGCCACAGTCATACCCTGGATCTAGTTCTGTCCCGTGGAATAAATATTGTGTATCTAAATGTTTTTCCTCATAATCCTAGACTATCGGACCACCATTTGATTCCGTTTGCAATCGCAACAAATTATTTGCTTAGACCCCAACCAAGGATCATCAAAAGCTGTGCTATAAATTCTCTGACAACCCAACGATTCCTAGATGCCCTTCCAGACTCCCTCCACTTATCCAAGGACGTCGGAGTACAAAAATCAGTTAACAATCAAACTGAGGATCTAAATTTAACCTTGCGTAATACCCTAGATGTAGTCGCACCCCTAAAAACAAAAAACATTTGCCAAAAGAAACTAGCTCCCTGGTACACAGAAAATACCCGAGCTTTGAAGCAAGCTTGCAGAAAACTGGAACGGAAATGGCGCTCCACCAAACTGGAAGTCTTCCTACTAGCTTGGAAAGAAAGTACAGTGCAATATCGAAGAGTCCTCACTGCTGCTCGATCATACTATTTTTCCAAGCTAATTCAGGAGAATTTCTATTTGATACTGTTGCAAAGCTAACTAAAAAGCAGCATTCCCCAAGAGAGGATGCCTCACACCTAACTTCTTCATCGAAAAGATCACTATCATTAGAAAGCAAATTATGGACTCCTCCTATGCTGAACATAATAAATGGCTCCCTCTCCACCGGATGTGTACCAAACTCTCTAAAAGTGGCAGTAAAAAAGCCGCTCTTGAAAAAGCCAAGCCTTGACCCAGAAAATGTAAAAAACTATCGGCCTATGTCGAATCTCCCATTTCTCTCAAAAATCTTAGAAAAAGCTGTTGCGCAGCAACTCACTGCCTTCCTGAAGACAAATAATGTATACAAAACACTTGGTTGGGGTCAACGCACAGCCCTGCCAGTTGAAGTTTCCATATATCTGTCAAATTGGTTGAGGAGAAATTCATCCTTACTGTAATTTATCTGTAATAGTATTGATCAATGGACCTGTATCTGTCAGGCTCTGTGGTCAGAGTCTGGCAGTTCTATAAGTTATATTTCTGTGTGGTGTTGTGTGTGGGATCCCTAATTAGAGGCAGCTGCTATGCATTGTCTCTAATTAGGGATCCTACTTATATGTGTTTGTTCCACTCCTTAGGTGTAGTTCATTGTCTTGATGTCCGTTCATGTAAGTGTATTTACTTTCGTTATATCGTGTTTCTTTTGTATAGTTCACATCCAGTCTCTTTTCGTTATTAAATAAATGATGTCGAACTATCGCTGCGCTGCGCCTTGGTCCATTTATACACCCGATCGTGACAGTATCAACATACACTGATGCTACATATGATTGAAACCAATAAACACCTCTGAAAAAACGGGGCAACGGTATGCTTTCCATTTGAACTTAAAAGGATCATAAGCAGTGTAAACAGTATGCCTGGGCAGCTGGTTGGTTTGTGCGTTGTAGTGATTAATTTGTACTCCCCATGCACCTGAATCACTTGATTGTTCAGTGAGGGCTGCAGCCCACAAACGAGGCCCCAGCTAAAGGTTACTACAAGCTTCACTCTGTTGGTCTATGTCCGTGCATTCAGTGGGTGGAGTGAGATTTTTGGAGTAGTGGACACCTTTTGGTAACATGATATCATCGGCGGTACCATTCTCATTCACAAGGGGGCGACATTTGTGTCTTTTCATTTTGTAAACAACAAGGAAGAGTTGACTTCCCTTGCTAGCTGGCAGCCTGGCTGGCTGGCTGACTTTAGCCTGGCTAAAAACATAGCATGCTAGCTAGCCTTTTTAGCTTCCCAATTATCCATGTGACAAAATCAGATTTATAATTTAAAAAAATATGCCCTGGCAAATATTTTTATACTTCCCGGTGTAACCTAAAACATTATCCTAGTTTGATATGCTGCTTGGGTATTCATTTACATATCAGCAAAAAATATTCTGAACAAAAATGTAATTGCAAATTGTAACAATTTTACTAAGTTACAGTTCATATAAGGAAATCAGTCAAATTAAATAATTAAATTAGGCCCTAATCTATGGATTTCACATGACAATCAGAATGAATTTTCTCCAACAGGGCTTTATTACAGACATAAATACTCCTAAATTTCATCAGCTGTCCGGGTGGCTGGTCTCAGACGATCCTGCAAGTGAAGAAGCCAGATGTGGAGGTCCTGTGCCCGCGTGCTTACACGTGTTCTGCAGTTGTGAGGCTGGTTGGGCGTACTGCAAAATTCTCTAAAACAACTATGGAGGCGGCTTATGGTAGAGAAATTAACATTGAATTATCTGGCAACAGCTCTGGTGGACATTCATACAGTCAGCATGACAATTATACAGTCCCTCAACTTGAGACGTTTGTGGCATTGTGTTGTGTGGCAAAACTGCACATTTTAGAGTTTCCTTTTATTTTCCCCAGCACAAGGTGCACCTGTGTTATGATCATGCTGTTTAATCAGCTTCTTGATATGCCACAACTCTCAGATGGATGGATTATTTTTGCAAAGGATAAATGCTCACTAACAGGGATGTACACAAGTTTGTTCACAAAATTTGAGTGAAATAAGCTGTTTGTGCTCATGAAACATGGGACCAATACTTTACATGTTGCATTGAAATGTTTGTTCATCATGGAACATCATGTTTTGATTGCAGAGAAAAGTCACATGGCTAGCTAGTTGGCTACATCAGGTTCTACCATTTCACAGTAGCATGTAATCTGTAATCACTTGTTATTACTTCTAAACAAAATACTTTTTGGTGTATTCTTGGGTTTACTTGTTGTCTTCTCATTTGTGGTGAAAGCAAAATAAGAATCTCTTGTCTTGTCTTCCCTTGCTAGCAAGTTGGCTAAACACTACAAGCTAGCTAGCCTTTTAGCTTCACACATCTCCATTGAAATAATCAGATTTATAATTAAATAATGGGGCCCAGTAAATATTCTTAATCTTGCCAGTGTAAACTACAACATTATCCTAATGTGATATACTGCTTCAATGTATTTGCTCCAGCTAACAATAGAATGTCGTCATTTTTTGTCACATTATCTGTTTTAGCCTAGAATAACGTTATCTAACCAAAATACATTTTGGGTGGATTCTATAAGGCTGAGATGTTGTTTGATTTATTGTTTGAACAGTCGCTGAGATTATATTTGGTTATCAATGCAAAATCGGCTACTTTGATTAATAGCCTATATAGCCTATAGATGAGATGAAGGAACCAAGTGACAACACTGCCCCGATGGCAGCGGAAGGAATGACATGTCGGGTCTCAATTTCCAGGTAGAAGAAAACTACGGGGAATGCCGGAGCGTATTACAAGGAGCTGCCTCTTTTGTGATGAAAAATGACATTGCAACTCCGAGCTACGCTTTGTCGGCTCCGTCTACATATTCTCTGTAGGTGCCTCAAGGAACTTTTCTCTATTTTGTGGTTTAAGAGAGCATAAATTCCAAAACGGAAGGCCTTTTTCTGTAGTAACATCCTGGAATAACATTGAGAAAGTGTGGCTACTGTATGTGCCATGTCTTGTGTTCAAACTCTCCACCAACATAACTATTAAACCATTATGCTCCAGGATGCAGATTATTACAAAGTGTGACAGCATAGTAATGTTAACTGTCATGGGGAGCACACCATACTGCTGAAAAATAGCAGTACATCAACAATGGTAAAGACCATATTGAAAGCACATTGAGAGGCCCCCACAACACCGGCTCTCACACATGCAGCGACCTAGCCCTGCCATTCATCTCCACGACAACCTGCGGGCGGATTATGGGGGCAGCAACACTTCCATACAGGTGGACGCTTTACCGTTAGTGGTGCTGGTAGGTGTATAATCTTCGTACACCGCAACTGGAGAGTGTGAGAGTGTGAGATAATTGAGTCAGTAGAAACACACACAGACAGGGGAGTGCAGAGCAGGGGGAGATGGTACTCCAAATTACGACCTGGCTCAACCCAGTTCACTGTCTCTCTGTCTCTTCCACCCTCTCTCTCTCTCTCTCTCTCTCTCTCTCTCTCTCTCTCTCTTTCTGAGATCTTAGATAGATAGATAGATAGATAGATAGATAGATAGATAGATAGATAGATAGATAGATAGATAGATAGATAGATAGATAGATAGATCGATAGATAGATAGATAGATAGATAGATAGATAGATAGATAGATAGATAGATAGATCGATAGATAGATAGATAGATAGATAGATAGATAGATAGATAGATAGATAGATAGATAGATACTTCAATTTCTTAGCAATTTCTTGCATGGAATAGCCTTCATTTCTCAGAACAAGAATAGACTGCTAAGTTTCAGAAGGAAGGTCTTTGTTTCTGGCCATTTTGAGCCACAAATGCCGATGCTCCAGATACTCAGCTAGTCTAAAGAAGACCCGTTTTATTGCTTCTTTAATCAGCACAACAGTTTTCAGCTGTGCTAGCATAATTGCGAAAGGGTTTTCTAATGCTCAATTAGAATTTTAAAATGATACATTTGGATTAGCTAACACAACGTGCCATTGGAACACAGGAGTGATGGTTGCTGATAATGGGCCTCTGTATGCCTATGTAGATATTCAATTACAAATCTGCTGTTCCCAGCTACAATAGTCATTTACAACATTAACAATGTCTACATTGTATTTCTGTTATTTTAATGGACAAAAAAATGTGCTTTTCTTTCAAAAACAAAGACATTTCTAAGTGACTCTAAACTTTTGAATTATGCCCTTCCACCACCTCTATCCTCTACGCCCTAGCAAAATCCAATTCTACATGATGGTAATAGCTCTCACTGTTGCCCCTAGTGGACGGTTTAGAAAAAGTTTTCCGACATCCTCAGGACATGGATAGACGTCCAATTTCAAAATCACTCTTGAGCTATCTGCCTTGATCATCTGTGTGAATCAAGACATCTTGACACACACACACACACACACACACACACACACACACACACACACACACACACACACACACACACACACACACACACACACACACACACACACACACGTACACACACTCTGTGATAATATGTGTTAATCAAGACCCTCTTAAACCCTGGGTCCTCCCCTCCCTTATGACTAATGACAGGTAGGAGTGTGCTTTCACACCGCTATTAAAGAACTGAAAAAAGAAAACACACTGGTGACACATGTAGAGAGGGATACATCTAGGAGCTCACCAGACAGAGGGAGAGAGTGAGAGAGCAAGAGAGAGAGAGAGAGAGAGAGAGAGAGAGAGAGAGAGAGAGAGAGAGAGAGAGAGAGAGAGAAGAGGCAGAGAGAGGAGGAGGAAGAGAGGAAGGAGGTCCCTTGTCTCCTAACAGAGAGGTGTTTATTTTAGTTCTCATCACTACACTATGGAATATGTGTATATGTGTGTGTGTATGAGCACAAACGTATATGTATTTAAATGTATTTATATTACATTTCTTATTTGCATCATTGTGACTTTATTTATATCTATTTATCCATTTCTCAGCTTCTTCCCAAATGCAAAAATCCTCACAATATAATTATCATATCATAACTGCCCCCAATATGTTGATGTTATAATTATAAAATACACTGATAGAAAAACACTATGACAATAAATGCTGAAGTTAAAAATAAGTGTGAGACTTAAACACGACATCCTTTTCATAATTGCTATAATGAATAGTCTGGCAGTAGAACTCACTCTCTGTTTTTACGCAGGTTGGGATGAGTCTTGCCCTGGAGGCAGAACTGAGCGATTTCTGCTAGATGGGCCAATATAGTCAAAATTGGCTATATTGTAAAAATTTGGTTTAGGGTTAGGTTTAAAATCTGATTTCATGACTTTGCGCCTGTGCCAGCTAGTGACCATTGTGCAGAGCTACTCCAGAACAAGATTCCTGATGAAAAAATGCCAACCTGCTGTTTTTAAATACTTATTTCCATTGGGGTGGTGCATTGTAGTAAAACCTGTATGATACAGCTTCAGGGTACAACAATGGGATCTGCTATTTCAGAGTTTCAGGTATTTTACTCAGGTTGAGCATACGATATTTTACAGTAGATCCACTGCATTGTCTTGAATGAATAGACCTATTTATTTAATAACATGGAAATAATGCAGTGGATCTACAGATGGTTTACTGTGCAGATCATGTTGGTTAGTGTGCAAATCATTACCTGGACAGGTGTCAAATATTGCAATTTTAACAAGGAAAATATGTTTGATTTTATACATGTAGTGAGTTCAGTGAGTTCTTTTAAAATGTGTTTGAAAATAAAACATCCAGCTTAGCATTTTGCTCGTACATGCAAACACTCTTACCCAAAGCAGTTTCTCTCTCTCTCTCTCTCTCTCTCTCTCTCTCTCTCTCTCTCTCTCTCTCTCTCTCTCTCTCTCTCTCTCTCTCTCTCTCTCTCTCTCTCTCTCTCTCTCTCTCCCTCTCTCCCATCTCTCTCTCTCTCCCTCTCTCTCTCTCTCTATTCTCTTTCTCGCTCTCTCTCTCCCATCTCTCTCTTTCTCTCTCTCTACCTATCTCTCTGTGGTTATCCTGTGTATCCATTCTGTATACAATAGTGACATCTTCAGTTGAGTTTTAGAGAAGAGAAATAGACAGAAGCAGCCAATCTACCTGGTATACAGTACTGCCCTACATAGGTATAACGCAGTAACTACACGTTTGGTCAAAATGTAGTTAAGACTGAAATCAGGCTCTGTTTGATCTTGTGACAACGTGTCCTGGTTCAATTATGTTTAGTTTAATAGAAAATGAGGTGTGGAATTTGCAGTAGTAGCTACAAAATCCAAGTAAAAACCAAGGAAAACAGCAGTAAGTGAAGTTACTGCACTATGGCTTTGTTCCACCATGTTTTGATTACAGTTACCCGCTCTGCCATACAAAGGCAAAGAGTAGTAACTACGCAAACAGTGATGTAACTACGCAAACAATGTTGTAATTAGATAAGTGATAAATAACTGATGTATCATCTTATTATGAAGTAATATTTTATACATATCAACCATGACCACTGATTTGACCTATGACCCCTAAGTCAATTAATTTACCATACAAAGTCAAACAGAAAAGCAGCAAGAATGTTAGAACACATTTAGATTGTAGATACTGCACAAAGTAAAACAAGTTTTTAAGTACAAATATTCTGCGGGATGAAATAGTCCTTACTGTACCTTATTGTGAAAAAAAGCTAGAAGGTTAATACAATAAAACATTCAAAACATGAAAACACAACTACATAACACCATTAACTATAGTTGGAAACAGAAACACAACAAGAAAGTTGGATTAACACATTTAGATTGTAGATACTGCTCCTTGCCTTTGCAATAACCATATAGTTGTATAAGGTCATACAAAGTTCAATATCAGCATTTTAGGGGTCAGAGGTCAAAACAGTGGTCATGGTTGAGATGCATAAAACATTACTTCATAATAACATGAAACATCAGTGCATTATCACTTATCTACCTTTAAAGCCATTTTTCTTAGTTTCACTGTTGGCATAGTTACTGCATTTTGCCTTTGTAGGACGGAGTATTACAGTAGACCAAGGTACTGTAGAACAATAGAACAACATGCTTAAAGCCCTTCATTCTATTGATACAGCTTCCCCAGAGTTGCCGGGTGTGGAAAAACTGAATGCACTGATAATTATAGCAATTTATGTTAAGAGATAAAGGGCCTTGTAAGTTGCTTAAAGTGCATTCATTAACATTTACTTAATGACAATGTTAGTCCCCTTTAGAAAGAATAAAATAGCAATCCCACAGCTTTGTCTTCTAACTCTCCTACCACTGAGATAGGACATAATAAGGTAAGATGTATATGGTTTGATGATTAAACACCTTTAGATGGAGAGGTATATTTCTTTAAATAAATACTTAGGTTGATGAAGAAACTACTTTCTTAATTTAATTTCTGTATGCAATGTAAAACGTATTATGTTATTCTAATTTCAATGTTTTAGAATTGTAGTGCTAAAAATATTCGGCTTTGATATACTGAAACTTTACCTTTTACAGTTTTTAATTTACTGTGCAGAAAATAAGTATGGTGTAAATTGTTTCAGTTGGGGAGTAAATATTTATTGCGTTATTTCAGTGCCCCAAATACCGTCACATCCTAGGAAAATACCACGAGAAGAGAAATATTATACACACCTCGCTTTTTTTAAGCATTTGCTTTGTTGACCGGCTTAAAGAATATTACTTAAAATAAAATACAATACACTACTTGCATATACTTATAACTGCCATCTGAAATGTTTAGTAATTTACATATATTAGCATATAAAGTAATTGGCACAGATGCCAAGGAAGCAGTGGCAAACAGATTAATTGTCATGCAGCAGTCACAGTGACATAGTTAAAAATGAGCTCCTTTAAAGAAGCCAATTATCATAGAATTTCCAAAGTAGCCTTTTTTCATCAGTGATTCTCTTCATAGTCTCATTGTCACCCACACAAACACATGCAACACAAACCACACACATACAGAAACACAGACAGACACACACACACACACACACACACACACACACACACACACACACAAATGCATAATATGCCTACTGTAGTATCACCGTGGCATTCTTAAATGGATAAATATTGTAAATAAGCAGCCTCCTCTCTCAAGTTTCACCTTTGAAATCTCGCCCCTCTGCATTCCTGTTTGAAAACACACATGTACGTTTTTGTGTACAGGAGAAGAACAAACACTTTTATTATAGTGAGAATAGTATATGTAAGGCATCTGAGGCTTAGTGTGTGCTGTGTTCTACTGTTATAAATACTATGCTTTTAACACACAGTACTACAGTACGACCCTTGATCTGAAGACAGCCAGTGTATTGTTACTCCATAATAATTTAGGTACTTTCTGCATCACAACCTGTGCTTGTTTACCACTATATAAACGTGCCATGGTCTTTTGTAGTAACTCTCTCTGGGTGCGTCTGGGTGTTAAAAGCATAGTATTTATAACAGTAGAACACAGCACACACTAAGCCTCAGATGCCTTACATATACTATTCTCACTATAATAAACGTGTTTGTTCTTCTCCTGTACACAAAAACGTACGTGTGTACGTTTTTGTGCACACAATCTTCACATTCACAATAGACCATGCTGATAATAATAACCTATTCCATTCCATATTCTAAAGACAAATTCCAGAACATATTTACAGTACATTCTGGAATGTCTCAGAATGGCCTGTTGAAACAGTGCATGTGTAGGGTTTTCCATAGGAAGTAATAGATTGTGGTGTGGCCAGCCAGGTGCATGCAGCAGCAACAGCAGCTCTAGTTTTATCCCTTGTAATAATTGGATGGTGCCTCCATTTACGGGGCTGTCTGAGGGAATGCACAGCTAACAAATGAGCTACTTTAGTTGCCAAGACCACTGTTCAGGGAGAGGGGCTTAAGCGACTCCTGTTCTCGCTGCCATTGTACGCTGGCCATCTTAAATAATATTGAGATTACGCCGGGGACAAAAGCCCACAGGGGATCCTTTTGTGGCGAGGCAGACATGTAAGGAGGGGAACAATACTCATAGTGAAGAATGACACATTCGTTGTTTGACAATGTAGTACTGTGATTACAGAGGAACAAAGGTAAACGTTTTTGGAACGATTTGTGGAGGTGGCGTATTTTTGATGACATTTTTTTTAAATTGTGATAAAAGGAGCTGTGTGTGTTTAAGCCCCTCTTCTGTTATGAGTGTGTGTCTGTGTGTGCATGTATGGCGCTCACAGTGAAGTCACTCAAGGCCCCCAACACACACACACACACCCACCCACCCACACCCTGGCCTCAGCCTGCTCCAGGGGTATGACCTCGTCAGCTCGTCCCCTCTCCCGGCCCCTGTGTGTCGTGTGCCATGTGTGTGTGTATATGCTTGTGTGTGTGTGTGTGTGTGTATTCCTTAATGACTTTATAATTCCAGGCCAGCAGGAACCTGCCTTTATGTCCATTAGTTTAGTAGTCTGGCAAACATAGTGAGTCTGTGCCCGTGGCACCACGCCAGCAGATGCTTCAGACGTAAAACAACTTGCCTATCTGTGTCACCTGCCTTCTCACACTCGCCGTGTAGCTCTCCTTCTTTTTCCACCTCTTCTCCTCCTCTTCCCCTCCTCTTCCCCTCCTCTTCTCCTCCTCTTCTTTCTAGGAGTTGTGAAATGTTCTCTCGTGTGTCAGTTTATGGAGAGAGAGAAAAAAAGAAACCCAACAAGACGTCCCTGCCTGATGTTCTACCAGCTCTAGGAAGAGTCTTGGTGGTTCCAAACTTCTTCTATTTAAGAATGATGGAGACCACTGTATTCTTGAGGACCTTAAATGCTGCAGACATTTTTTGGTACCCTATCTCTGCCTCAACACAATCCTGTCTCGGAGCTCTATGATAATTCCTTCAACCTCAAGGGTTGGTTTTTGCTCTGACATGCATTGTCAACTGTCGGACCAAATATAGGCAGGTGTGTGCCTTTCCAAATCATGTCTAATCAATTGAATTTACCAGAGGTGGACTCCAATCAAGTTGTAGAAACATCTCAAGGATGATCAACGGAAACAGGATGTAAGAGTTCAATTTAGTCTCATAGCAAATGTTCTGTATATTTACAGTGTATTTGGAAAGTATTTCAGACCCCTTGACTTTTTACACATTTTGTCATTACAGCCTTGTTCTAAAATTGATTAAATAAATGTTTTTCCTCATCAATTTACACAAAATACCCCATAATGACAAAGCGAAAACAGGTTTTTAGAAATGTTTGCAAATTTATAAAAATGATAAAAAACGTAATTACCTTATTTACATATGTATTCAGACCCTTTGCTATGAGACATGAAATGGATCTCAGGTGCATCCTGTTTCTATTGATCATCCTTGATGTTTCTACAACTTGATTGGAGTCCACCTGTGGTAAATTCAATTGATTGGACATGATTTGGAAAGGCACACACATGTCTATATATATATATATATATATATATATATATATATATATATATATATATATATATATATAGATATATATATATATACTGTCTATATATATTATATTATTATTATTATATAATAATATATTATATTATTATATTATTAATAATAATATAATATTATATATATATTATTATACTAACATGTTCATTATGCATTGTAAATCTTCCCTAACACTTATATTGCATGTACCCATGTGACATAGTTCTAGAAGAATGACAATCTAACATAAAAGCCAGTGACATGTTGAAAGTTGCATTGTGAATACTAAGCATACGGTTTACTATTATTCATTATACTGTATAGAGTGAATATTTAAAAACATGTACAGTGGTTTTATGTACCAATGTGCAATAGTGATGACTGTGTCTGTTTTATGCGCCACCCATACATATTGAAGAATGCATTGGGATTGTATTCAGCATACCAGGTTCAGATATGTTTACGCCTGTCTTTCATGTTATGTACTCTAACATCGAACATATAAATGTTGCCTTCTACATATAGTGTGAATAAGCAGCATGTCATCATCTCTTGGAATCCTGATCTAGGATCCAAATAATCGAATCATATAATAGAAAGGCAAAATGTATCGTAAATCATTACTCGCTGGATACGTACGGCCCCTGATCTCAGTCAACATGTCAATGCAATGGCCATACGGGTTGTTGCCTGATGGTTGTGAAGGCTTCTGTGGCAGAGAGAGAGCGTTTTCATAACACTCCCTGTGGGATAGAGACAGTGTGGTGGTCGTGCTGCTCCTTTGTATAAAACGTTTCATGCTCGTTATACAGCATATGGTCATTATTGCTGT